>ML677031.1:12761729-12833451 GCA_007922155.1 Mesoclemmys tuberculata
CCCTTCTGACCTATGAGTCTATGAGTCTATGAGTCTATGAGCATGCAAGTCAGATGGCACTATAGCTGTGCAAGATTGGGACCAAATGCTATGTCAGCAGCTGCATTATTCCCTGCCAGACTTTGTGTCTAAAGTTTCCAACACTTGTAGGAGAAAAACAGAGGCCTAGATTTAGGTTAGTATAGGAGGAAATTATATCTAGTTTTTAACATTTTCTTTTAAAATGTCTTAATGTGTAAAATTTTTTAGACTACAGACGTGTTTTATTGTAGGTACAGGATATCACAGTTAATAATTTGTAACCATTTTTCAGATTACTTTTAGCTGATGTGGCAGTCTACAAACCTGACTTTTTTGGTGACATTGTTTAAAAACTGAACATTTGCATATAAATCAAAGAATTCCCTCAAAAGTCAGCATTGCAATTGATGTAAAAGACCACAAAATAAAACCAGCATTATTGACACCCAGAATAATACGTTTTCTTACTATTATTCCCCAAATTAATGAATCATCCAGAAAAAGAAGTGAGATAGAGAGTAACTTATAGAATGGAGGGTTCTCAGCATCTGAATTTCTGCTTCTCTACAGAGCCCTCCTAGGTCATGCAAGGCTGCTCTTGAGTCATCTCTGCCATAAATAGCTCCAGTGCCTGCCTCTGCTACAGCTCATCACTTTTCTAAGCCATGTGAAATTGGCATGATTCTTGACAGTTTCAGAATAGCATTCATGAAATTAGTGAGATTCTCATTAATTTCATTTTGTTCTGGTTTGGAAAAGTTGAGATGCAACAGAGGCATTAGAGCTATGAGCTATCTGTCTGAAGACTCAGAAAAACAGCACTACAATGGTACACATATGGAAGATTATATTTGCAATTGTACAAGCAAGAAATTTTCATCTCATCATGAGTTAGTGTTCCCCTGCCCTAACTACAGGAGACAGGGAGAAATTCATTTTCAGAGTTTCTGTTCTGGCCTGGGATGCAACCATATTTTAAATTTTTAAAAAAGCATTATGTTAATAACACTACTACCTTATACTTCCAGAACTGACTTATGCATGGATCTTCAATGAATATCCATCATTTGTGCACCAGGATAATCGTCGCTTTGTTTCTCAAGAGACTGGGAATTTGTACATAGCGAAGGTGGAAACATCTGATGTGGGCAACTACACATGTGTGGTGACAAACACTGTAACAAATAAGAAAGTGCTTGGTCCTCCGACTCCTCTGATACTGAGGAATGATGGTAAGATTTCTGGTTTGGTGTTTTTGAAGCAATCATTGCACAAATATTAAAAAACAGCCTAAGTGGTTTTTATTCAGAGTAAAGATAAATAAATAGACTCAACTTTCTAAAGACCTACTGAGGATCTGAAGAATGCATAGACTTAGTTTGTGGTTCTAAATCATAGAAATCAGTATTTTTTAAAGCTGTTGTTGTGAATAATACTCTGTTACTGGAAGATGCCACAGTAGCAGGAGATGGTTATAAAATAAAATAAAAACTTGGAGACACTTGACCACGGACAGGGAAGAAAACATATTTTAGTGAGTTTTGCTCATTTCATATAGCCCAAAAATGATCACACACTTTGCTCTTTTGGAAGCTATTAGCTTAGGCAATATTTTCCAATAGAATGAATGGTATTTTTAGTAGACAGAGGAGTGGTACAAGAAGGGGAAAACAGGGAAAGATTTCTAATTTTATACTGCAGATTGATCTGTATCACATTAGTTTTTGAATAGATACATAAATCATATTTTCATGGTTACAAGCAGTGTTTAAATGGACAAGTTAGGCTTTAGGAAGTCAATGGAGTAATGGATAGAAGAATTTGGCCTAGCATACCCAATGCATGAAAAAAAAAGATGAAAGCTAAAAGCTGCAATGTGTGAAGAATAAAAATAGCCTGGATTTTACTTAAAACCTCCAGTAACAATATTCTACACACATCATACCATGGTCTGCTTCCACGTACTTCAGTGGAAGTCAGATTGGGCCCAGTGTCTGTGGCTGTTCTTGAAATGAAGCATAATGTGATGATGCTCACTATTGGTACTCACTGTGCAGTGCATCGCCAAGGGCTTTACCTGAACGAATCGTCCCTCTGCACCCACACTATCATATTTAAAAGGTCCAATTGCCTTCCCGAAGCAATTCCCACATTCTAACTCCTTTGAAGTGTTCTCTAGTTTTATTATGGACTTGCAATTTTAATTGAACTGCTGAGATGCTCTGAAAAATGTTGAGTTAAACAGGAAAGGTGCTATAATGTCTGTTTAGCAAAATACGGTCAGATTTCCCCATTCTCAAAAGATAGTACCCTTAATATGTGCTAAATCTGTAGTTTGAAACTAAGCTTGTCGCTAACATTGTGTGCAACTTTTACCTAAAATCATTTCCAACTTATTCTTTAATATAACAGTTTGTGATGCAATAAAATGTGGACTTATGGACTTAACATACTATGATGCATTAAAAGAAGGAACACCGCATATTTCAGAAACGTAAAGAGCAAAAATGAATTAAATGGAAAGCACAGAATAGCCACATTGTACTTAAACTGGCAAATATGTCTTGTTTGTCTTTTGGATTTATGTCGACATGTCCAGTACATCTTAATATATGATATATTAGTCTCATTAGACCGTTTTATCATTAAATTAGCAGACTAAGAAGCCAATTCATTAACAATTAATGTCCCAATTACATACAATTTCAATTAGAATTACATGGGAAAATTTCACAATGTATCTCTCTCCCACGTTAGTTAGGTGAATAACAGTTTAGTGTATTTTATCTACTGTACAATACATATTATTAAACATGCAACCATATGGCAGAATTCCTGAATAGGAAAATGCCCTCCTCCCCCCAAGAAAAGGGAGAGGATTCTTATTTTTTATTTAGGAAAATAAGCTAGACTACGGATGAAATGCTCTCCGCTGAACTTGAGATCCTTTTCACCACTTTAGCTCCCTTATGCTGGGTTGAAGGGCCTTAGCAATGTAAAGCGGGCCCCGGAAGCCCCAGTTCTGCCTATGGAGGATTCCCCAGGCACAGGTGCTGTGGAAGACATCCATAAGACTGTCTTCAGAGGATCCCCTTGCAAACCCTGATGTAGGGTGTGTGTTGGAGCTGAGGTTGGAAGAGTGTGTCCAGGGTGAGGCTGCAGCACACATCACAATAGAGACTCCAGGTACCATGGCATTCCGTAGTGCATCCTGGAACAATAGTGCAGCCCCTCACAGCTGTCTAACTTATGCCAGGGGCCTCACCAACTCCTGGAGCTAAACCACCTTAGCTCCTTCTACCCCAGGCCTAACAGTTCTGTGCAGTGGCTCCCATTCTCCCTTATTTTGGATTCAACTCCCAGTTGCCTTGTCCAGACATTCCCAGTCTCCCTTTCTCCCCCCAGATCCTAGTCCAATCACGGTGTTTCTGCCAAGCCAACTGGCTGCCAGTCCTGCCTATTTCTATCATCAGCTCCCAATCCCAGTTTCCTTGCCCAATCAGCCCAATCTCTCGTCTTCCCCCTCACCAGTTCCCTGGCCCAGTCGCCGTATCCAGCCAGGCACAGTCACAGATTCCCTCCCCACTTTCAGTCCCAGTGTCACCAAATTCCTTGTCCCAAAGCCTTTTTCCATCACCTCTGGTCCAGCTTTTGTCCCCTCTGTATTTGAATCAGGTGCCGTCTTCCTCCACATTGCTAGGGTACCAGCAGGGGGTCACTGAGTGTGCAGGACAGACAGCCTTTCTGCTCTCCATTCCAATCCCCAGCCCCACCAGGCCAGAACAGCTGAGAGCAGCAATTACAGGATAGGTCCAACTTCTTCCCTTTAGCTGAGTGCTGGATGGAGTGTGCTCACACCCTCGGTAGGGGTGGCTTATGCACAGTCTGGGCAGCACTAGGAGCTGTGGGAGGCTCGAGCCTGCTCAGTGCAGATGGAATCTTCAGAGATTTTAGCTGCTAAAATCTAAGTCTTCATGGAATGTGTGAACTCTGATTTTTCAAAGACTTTTGAGTTGGCCAAATTTGGGCAGATTTTCATGGGGTCAGGAAACAGCATATCTCTAATGCAAAGGCCATGCCCCTGCAAATTTCAAGTTTTTGCCTCGTGGCACTAGAGCTGTTCAAACAGAAGGTCACCAGAATTCTTTTAATGTAAAAAAATAACGTATTTTTCTCTGGCCTTACTTTTGGAAACAGCCAACCCATTTTGGCTGATATTTTCAACAAAAACAACATCATCCTAAGGCAGACACTCAGAATAGAAAAATTTCAGTCCAAACAGTTGAAGTTTGGCCAAGTTTTAAACAACTGAACACAGGGTCTTATAATGGAAACTGTCAGGAAGCCTTAATAATGGATAGCGCTACCAGCCGCACCCACAATATAATCTCCAAAGTCTGAAAAATATTTGGTCTAATAATTCATATCTAAATGTCTAGGAAACTGACATTCACTCATAAGTTCCCTTATTCTGTTTTATTGTTGTTTTGGTAGTAAGTGTTGTGCATTAGTATTATTAACAAAAACATACTTTGTTCAGATGTTTGATATTATGTGGCAGCTGCTTTTTATACAATGTAGAGACAATGCTCATTTGAAGCAAATGGATTGAAGGACAGTGATGCAACCTGTAGTTTTATCAGAACAGATAATATATAGGTTAAGGAACAAAAATGAATTTGATGTAAGCCTTAGCACATATGCACCTGTCCTGGGCATTTTTAGATATAAAGCAATCCCACTATGAAAATGCAAAGCAAATAGACTCTCTAGCCTTTTTCTTGCTCTCACTAAACTTGCACCATGAAGAACTTTTTATATAGCAATGACACACATGGCAATACAGCAAACAAGAAAGAGGACCACCATAACTATTCCAATGCATTTGATTTACTCATGAGAACTGACTCTGTGAGAATCTATGCTGCCAAAATTCTAAATCAGTGCATATTGGTAGCAGTCATTTTTCTTCATCAGGTGCTGTTCCCCAGCCCTAAAGAACAGCAGAACTGTATCCGTTCTTGAACATCAGTCCTGCATCTGATTCTCCCCTTTTGCATTGTGGTCCCCCAGAGAGAGAAACAGATAAGATTTAAACTGCGATCATCAATTAGTTTATAATCACTATCAGTGAAATTATATGTACTGGTTTTAAGACTGTACAGTCAGTAGAAATGTGGCAATTTATCATAAACATAATGGCTTTTTTATGTGCACAAATTTTTAAACACAATTTCATAAAAATCCTGCCATGATACATTATTTAATAAGGCAATAAAAGATCAAGAAATTACCAGTACAGCATATAATCTCTGAGCATCTAAATCTTTGAAGTTAATAGGAGCCCTGATTAGCCCCAGCTCCTCTTAAAACTTTTTCTAGTGGCCGTCTGTTTCGCATTACATTTTCCAAAAGGTGGTGATCCTACTTTATCATCTCTTCTCTTATTTTACAAGGTATTTGCAAAAGAAATGAATATTCAAAAGCAAAAAAAAGTAGTGGAACCTTGAAGGAATTTAATCTTAAACAGATGGAACAGGGGAACTGTGATACAGATTTTCCTCTGACAGTAAATGGGAAGAGAGCCCACAGTACTCAGCTGTTAGAGACAGGCCCTGTTTTAAATGAGCAGATTAATTGGGCAAGTAATGATGTATAGAACAGCTCTGTGATAACACAGGAACGCTTGAGAATGTATTACAAAAATTCAGCCTCACTTTGCATCTATTATATGTTCACAGGGGTTATGGGTGAATATGAGCCAAAAATAGAAGTGCAGTTTCCAGAAACAGTTCCATCTGCAAAAGGAGCCACTGTGAAACTGGAATGCTTTGCCTTAGGAAAGTAAGTTTTGATTCATTATTATTACTCTAGCTTGCACAGGTATAAAAGTACTGTATATTACAGTACGCTTGTTTCAATCACTTGCGTTTTTTGTGGCATAGCTATTTGCTGATTTCCATTAAATGCAAGAGATTTGTCTTGGCTTAACCTGCCAGCAAAAAGGTGATTGATAAGAAGAAGAAAAGATACAATGTATTTTGAAAAGTTGCATCTAGGTATATTCTATCACTAAGGTTCTTTTGGCACCTGAGAGGCTCTGAAAAGTGTCACTTATTGCAATTAACATACATTTTCAACGCATATGGGGCAGATGGGAAAGTGGAGTTGTTGGTGCTTATTCACTGTATGTACTAAAATGGAAACGGAATAAGGTCAGTTTCTAGTACAGAGGTTTTCAAACGGGGGGTGCGCAGGAACATTCAAGGACTCAGCTCAAAAAGTTTGAGAACGGCTGTTCTAGCACATGGACTCCTGCTCACCAGCCCAATGGAGACGATGTGAATGATGGGCTGTGCCCTGCTAGCTGATAGGTTGATTAAAATTAAATGATGCAACTGGTCACCAAACTGCTCCAGTTCCTCGGCAGAGTATTCACCCTGTGGAGAGAGAAGAAGCATCATATCTGAAACAGAGGGAGCTGATCAGAGAAATGGTTATCTTAATCAGATCAATATTATACCCATATGGGGCCCAAACTTGCTCTCTCTGAATTTCCGAGGGAGTTAAGCTTAGGCCCAGAAAGACATAAAGAGAAAAGAATAACATTGTTCACTTTCCAAGAAAAGTACCCAGAACACAAAGTTGGGCTGTTGGTGATTAAATCAAAGAATTAAAATTAAGCCTGTGAACTACTTGTTGAAATGTTTTGAAGCAGGTAAGTAGCTCTCACTTAGCACCACACATAATATCTTGGGATGCATGGATGTGTGTGTGTGTGTAATCACCTTGTATTGACTGGGGCCACACAGAGAACAAAGGACCTATTATTGTAATCAGTTCTAGTCCTGATTTCCAAATCAGAAGGGAAAGTGGGGAAGTGACTTATCTAGGGATTGGATTACTATGAGACTCTTTTGCTTTATTATTATCAGCCCAGTTCCTACTATTATTTGGAGAAGAGCAGATGGTAAAGAACTATCCAGGAAAGCCAGGAGATACAAGTCGAGTGGAGTTCTTGAAATCCCAAACTTTCAGCAGGAAGATGCTGGCCAATACGAGTGTGTGGCTGAAAATGTGAGAGGAAAGAATGTGGCACGAGGACAGCTTACATTTTATGGTAAGCTGCGTGTCAACTTTCCTGTTTTTTATTGCAGCACATGCAATTTGTAGTAAACATTTTGTTAGGAAGTCATTGGGGGTTTTTTAATGTTTTTTAAATTATTTTATTTTGCCAATAGTAGTGCTCAAAGAGTGTAATTTGAAATAAAATACATTTTTTTCTGAGTAGGGCATATTGATTGTGACTAAGAAGTGGAGGGAAATGAAAACATGCATTGTAGAAAGGAGGCTGGCATGGTAACACATAGAAAGCAATTGTAAAGCAATTTATTTGTCTTTCCCTCCAAATAGCTGCAAACCTAATACTCCTATAAGGCATTCTGGTTATGATTTGTGATTTATTATGAGAGCTATGCACTGCCCTTCATTAGACTTTTCATTTCCAGCTAGCTTTAATAATTGGTAATTGCTCTTAGCTAGTTAAGGGTTGTTTTTGGAAGAGGTTTGGGTGGTAACACTACACAGACTGAAAACAGTTGGAGGTTAACCAGATCAGTGCCTGACCAATCCTTCCCACTCTAAAGACTGTCTGAATCGGCTCTTGATAGAAACAAATCACAGGTATTGATCCAAACACAATATAAATGTAAAATTTCAAGTGCATGGGCCTTCCATTAAGCTTGTATTGGTGCCTCTAATCCTAATAGAAGTATCTGCAGATACATGATCATCTATTGGAAACTCAGCACCCTATTTCAAATTGCATCAGCTTTTAGGAAATGAACAGAGCTTGCGGTTGCAAAGTTTGAGCTGGTCTAAGTTGCATTAGATTTATTCATTTTGGGGGCAATGGGGAACTATGCTGTGTTTTTTAAAAGTAAGGAAGTCCTGGCTAACAGTGTTCATGGTTTTGAATTTATTTTCATTTCATTTTGGTTATTTTTTTGGAATCTGCAGAATACACACGTGTGTGCACACATGCACGTACACACACACACACACACACACACACACACACACACGCTGTTGTCCTTGCTTTGCACTCCTCACAATCTTCAGAAGTACACAGTTCATAAGTTCATAGGACATCATTGATAATACATAGACACAAATTCATAGTACATAGTTCATAGTTACCATTCTATTTCCAGGCACAGCTTTTTCTGGAGCATGTTGGTGTCATCCATTGAGGAGGCAGTTGTTCAAAAGTGACCCAACATTCTCTCTCCTGGACGGTACTGAGTACAGTTATTCTTTAGCGTGCCGAGCGCTGTCAGCCAGGAAGGCTGGATTAAATTCAAGACCAAATCTGTTTCCCCACCCAGACCATACAACATGACTCCACTGCACTGCTGGCCCAATAATAAACAAGCATAATGAATTTGGTGACCTCATTAATTCCCGGTGGATGTGTCCACATCACAAAGCCACAATTGCTGTCAATTGTCATGCTTGTCGGCAGTCTCAGCAGAGAAGCTAAGGGTTTTACACGGTGACAGAGACTGAACTACCCTGTTATCCCTAAAACCTGTTCCTCCAGGTCCCGGTTGAAGTGCATTACAGTGCCAGGTTGGAAAGGTTGTTCTGCTACTGCCTGTGCCTCCTCTCTGGTTAAATAGAGGAATCGGGTCTCTAGAAATGTCAGTCTGTAACCAGTAGCCAGTGCCAATTTCATTCTATATATTTGAAAGATATTAAATTAAAATATTATCTTTTTTATCCTCACTAGTATCATTTTGAGGCTGATGAGTTTTTTTGGTAGCCATTTAATGTTGAAACTGTAGACCGTTTTCAAAATTTAGGCCCTGAAACTGGACTCTGAGTTTCACAGGGAGATGAAAAATTACTCCATGAAAACAACTGTGTGTGAACCTTCACACGAAAACTGAAGTGAAAACTATGCTAAAACTGAATGAAAGCATATTCCTTTAATCATTTTTCTTTTTGAAGCTGGGAAACATTATATCTTTATGGAAATATAACTAATGTTGGTGCAGCTTTTCATGTTGTTTCTACTGGGTCAAAGGTTGATATCCTAAAAAATAGGAACACTCCAGAGTATTTGATATGGAATATCAGACTTGTCACTTACTTGCAACATTGCTCAGTGAAATGTTCTATCACAATGCATGCCCTTAGAGATTAAAATCTGGCTCTAACAGTGTTACTCTTTTAAACTGAGTTATCTGCCTTCAGGAATAGTGGAAAAAAAGAAAATGAAATTCAAATTTGCCTGCTTGCTGTAGATAACCCAGGCATACCTCCTTTGTCAACCACTTTTGGTGCTTCAAGTTGTCAGGAAAGGCTGACTTTTGTTGTATTTCACTGTTGTATCAATGATTATTCTTTTGTGGGTTTTTCCCGTTGCTAGCCTATCAGTGACACCAAAGTTGTTTGGCGTTCTCATTACAGCAGGAAAGGTTAATTAAACATGAAAGATGTATTCTTTCATTGATTTTTCTGTTTTGCAACACTAAAAGATGTTGTTTTGTTGTTTTTCAAAGGCAGACATTCTCGTTATCTAGCTGTCCTATTTTATTATTAGAAAATGCACCAAATTAATATAATTATAATAAGTACTTTTATTTCTTGATCAAAAATACATGGCAAACCCTGACTTAAACATTGCTTTCCTTGTTTTTTACCATAAAAAGCTATTGTAACACACACCTAACCAGGTGTTATGTATCTGAGATTAGCTCTTGAATAATAGTGAATTAAATTTGGAAAGGTACCTCTCTCTCTCTCTCTTTTTTTTTTTAGCCCTTATCTGTTGCTTATCAATACAACACCAGTTTAGCAATCACAGCTATTTTGTACTGGGTACCTGGCTTTGCAATCCGCTGTCTATTGAGCGGAAAAAAAAAAGAGAGCTTTCATAACCAGGTTCTAGCTTGAACTTCTCCTGATAAAGAGGTGTGCAAATTGCCTCTGCAATGCAGTGAGACTTCAAACTTGAGCCTATTACCAGATCCAGCACTCCCAGATGGTAGGAATGCATTATTGCCACATCACTGGACTGGCCCTGTGCTTCCAGTTTATGCTTTTTCATTGAACTGATTGAACTTGGAGGTAAGGTTCCTCAGAAGTCAGAGCAACATGTTTTGATCTAAAACATTTCTGAAGTATTCACTTTAACCTGACTTCTATTTTTAATCTGACCGCTCATACATTTTAAACTTGATAACTTTGCATGAAGCAAAGATTTGTATCTTATAGATCAAAGAGGTAAACTCAACACTTTTTTGGGTTTTCTAAAGTGACTTTTCTGAGCTAATTCTAAGAGAGTGCTGCTTGTCCGTTTTTAAAAAAAACAACAGGATCAAGATAACTTTTTTATTTATTATTTTTTATTATTTGCCAGGGCTCCTAGGAGCCACAGCCATGAACCAGGACTGCATTATGCTAGGTGCTGTACAAACACAGAACAAAAAGAAAGTCTCTGTCCCAAAGAGGTATGAAACAGGAGACAACAGGTAGAAACAAGGATGCGCCCTTTTTATCACTATGATTAAAAACATTCCTAGGAAAAATGGGCCAATTACATCCCTGCTATAATTCTACTGAAATCAGTGAGCCTGATTCTCCACTGTCTTGCACTTAGTGGAAGTAAAATGCCACCACATCAGAACGATAGCATTTCATACTCATGTTACATTCCTTTTATAGAAGTCTAAATTGACAAGAGCCGAGCATAAAATTTTAGCCAAAAATGTTTTCAACAAAAAATGCTATTCAGTGACACTGAAATGTGTCCCAAATTTGTGCCAGTTTTGACAAATTTTGTCCAAAAAACCAAAAAAATTAAAAAAGTTGCAATGTTTTGTTTTAACATTTCTTAAATGAAATGTTTCAAATATTTTATTCAAAATGACTTTGTTTTAGAATTTCCTTCAATATTAGTTTTTTTAAAGTTGAAAACTGCTTGAAATCAAAACAATAATTTCCCACTTTTCTGTTTGCTAAAGATTTCAGATTTGGGTTGAGCTGAAACAATTTTTTTTTCTTGTTTTTTGAATTGCCAGCAAACTGAAAAATCAGTTATTAACACTGCTCTATAAATGACAGAAATCTGAGTATATTACACCTTTGGTGGATAAAGATAACAATGCTGACATAATATACTTAGACTTTTGTAAGGCCTTTGATTTGGTATCACATGACATTTTGATTTAAAAAAAGAACAATACAAAATGTACATGCTATACATTAAAGAGATTAAAAACTGGCTAAGTGATAGGTCTCAAAGTTTATGTAAATGAGGAATAATCATCAATTAGGAGTGTGTCTAGTGGGGTCCTGCAGAAATTGGTTCTTGACCCCATGCTATTTAACATTTTTATTGGTGACCTAGAAGACAACATAAAATCATCACTGATAAACTTTGCAGATGACACAAACATTGGGAGAGTGGTTAATAATGAAGAGGACAGGTCACTGATACAAAGTGATTTGGATTGCTTAACAAGCTGGGCACAAGCAAACAATTTTAATAGCCCAAAAGGGTTAATCATAGGGCTGGAAGGGACCTGGAGACACTAGCTAGTCCAGTCTCCCATGTGAGGCAGGAACAGTAAATCTAGACAATCCCTGATAGGTGTTTGTCCAACCTGTTCTTAAAACCCCTTCAATGACAAGGATTCAATTTCCACGACCTCCCTTCGTGACCTATTCCAGTACTTAACTATCCTTATAATTAGAACATTTTTCCTAATATCTAAACTAAATTTCTGTTGCTGCAGATTAAACCAATTACTTTTTGTCCTATGGTCAGTGGACGTGGAGAGCAATCGATCACCATCTTCTTTATAACAGCCTTTGACATATTTAAAGACTGTTGTCTGGTCCTCTCCCGCCCTCGCCCCAAGTCTTCTTTTCTCAAGATTAAATATATTCAGTTATTTTAACCTTTCCTCATAGGTCATGTTTTTGAAACCTTTTATTATTTGTCTTGCTCTCCTCTGGATTGCATCCAATTTGTCCTCATCTTTTTTATAGTATGGTACCTAAAACTGGATACAGTGCTCCAGCTAAGGCTTCACCAGTGCTGAGGAGAGCAGAACAATTACCTCCCACGTTTTAGATATGACACTCCTATTAATACACTGCAGAATGATATTTCTCTTTTTTGCAATGGCATCACATTGTTGGCTCCTATTCAAGTTGTCATTCACTGTAACCCCGATATCTTTTTCTGCAGTACTACTATTTAGCAAGATATTTCCCATTTTGTATGTGTGACCAATTCTCCACATTATCAAGGTAATTTTGAATTCTAAACTATTCCTCCAAATCCATCCCACTTGGTGCCATCCACAAATTTTGTAAGAGTATTCTTTACTCTATTACCCAAGTCATTACTGAATATATTGAATAGTACAGTACCCGGACAGGCCCCTGTGGGAACCTACTAGATACATCCTCCCAGTTAGAGAGTGCACTATTGTTAACTACTCTTTGAACATGTATTTTCAACCAGCTGTGCATTCACCTGATAGTTATTTTGTCTAGACAAGATTTCCCTAGTTTGCTTATGAAAATATGTGGGAATGTGTCAATTGCCTTACTAAAATCAATATATATATATTATGTCTGCTTCTTCCGCCATAGGCTTTGGATTGTAAGGGACCTGAGGGACAATTGTGGCTGCCCTGCACTACCCTTTATGCCCTCATGTGGGAGCACTAGATCACTCAGGGTCTGTATACGATCCCAATGATCAAAAGTCTCCTATCTTGTGTCCATGCATACCTGCAATGGAATCCACACTGATGGCATCATGAACCACCACAGTTACTGTTTGATAAGGAACTTCTATACAGACTCCCCCTTTCTGAAAGAACTCACAAATGAAAGCCAGGATCCTGCAAACATTTACACATATCCTTAGGTTAAGCCCGTGTGTAGGCCTATTAGCTTCAACGTGAGTAAAGTTCGGTTCATTTAAGTCAATGCTTGAAAGTTTGGGGCCTGAATGTGCAATGACAAAGGAAGCGTCACTATCCTAATTATATACAGGGGACCTGAGCGATTAATTGACTTGCCCAATGTTGTTCAGAAAGTTGGTGGCAAAGCTGGGAATTGACCCCAGTTCTTTTGAATGTCAGTATAGTTCTTTAATCACAAGACCATCCTTCCTCTCTGAGTTTCTTGACTCTTCCGTCAAAGTTGCTAGTGCAATGGAGGTCTGATTTTTGGAAACTTAATAAATATAGATATTTTTAATGTAAAATATTCAAGTGATTGAACAAAATAGGGCACTATTATTTTTATAATACATGAGCACACCATACAAATCTTGAAACAAGAAAACCTGGTGAGTCTGAAGGGACATTGAAGGATTTACTTAGTTTATAGCTCCCTTGAGAAATGTTCCCTACAGCGCACTTCACTGATAAACAAAGATGGGGGAAAACATCAAGGTAAAAATAATTATTCCTAAAAATGGCAGTGTAGAGAAGAGAGAGCACTCTTCTGTAATGAATTGCATTTATTTGCAACATTTTGTAATTAATACTTAATTGAGATGGGCCATTATTCAGACTAAATAACCTTCTAATCCAAGCCCTAATCCTGCAAAGAATTATGTGTGTGCTTCACTTTACACACATGAGTAAGCATATTGTAATCAGAAGGCCTGATTCTCATTTATGCTAAGGCCTCTGCATACCATTCTGGCAGTGTAAAGCAGCCTTAAATGTAAATTATATTACACCTGCTTCTAGGTCCCTTTTACACTGCCGGAGAGGTGCAGAAGGGCTTTGGTGTAACTGAGAACCAGGTGCAGTAATTCTTTGTAGGACTGGGGCTTGAAATCATAGGCTATTTTTTTAAATTCCAAAGAGACTTGAGGTGAAATAAAATACTGTTCAGCTAAAGTACAAAAAAATCAATATGATACTTAGCATAGTTTAGTAGTTAAAAATAAGAGTTTGAATGATGATCATAAAACCTGCCAGCTTCCCTCCGTCTCTTACAGTCTTTGCAGTCCGGTGCATCACTGAGTGAAGAGCAAAAACTTCAAGCAAGGGGGCATACTGCTTTCCTTTATAAATATATGCTAAATCTGTAACACATGATTATCAGTGCCATTACATAAAGGCAAAAAAGATCATATGTAATTGTACCAAATGTTGTATAAAACAGGAAATGGGCAGGTATAACTGGGCATTCAATAACATGAAATTCAACATAAAGATAGCGTAAGGTACATCGGAAGATTCTATGTAAACAGTTGTACTTAGCTGCTGTTTTGTTAACTCCTTCAAGTTCTTCTTCTGTTACTTCTGCTATAGTATGATATTGACCAAAGGCCCCAGTCAGGATTAAGGCCCCCTTGTGCTGGTGCTGTACAAATAAAGAAGAGACAATCCGTCACTAATTTTCTTTCTCCAGACACAAACAGATGTAGGGTAGGTGATGAGGATACAACATTCAAGCAAATGAACCTGCTGAAGTTGCACAGTTTTGTTAGATATATGGATTATAATTTATTTTTTTTGTGGGTAGAGAAAAGGAAACAGCCCCTGCCTCCACAAGGGCACTAAGAATTCTAACAGATTAGGGATGTATGATTTAGTGAGATTATATTCTTCTTTGTCCCAATATAACATGTATGCTTCATTGTCCCTAATATGGGGCAAACGTCATCCATGGTGTAAACGCTTCAGTACAAAACAAAACAAATGCTTTATTTTTCATTATTTTGTTTAGCTGATTTGGTTAGTACTAAAGTTTGGCTGTCTGGTCTGATTCCCAGGTTCATGTTTGGCATCTTCATAAAGGATAGATACAATAGGCAGTCTTCTAGCCCTTCAGTAGAGTATCTGCTGTTAATGATGAATTACACAGTCTGGGCCAGGTCCTCAGCTGCTATAAATTGGCGAGAATCTAACCGTCTGTGTATTAGTTGCTCTTTTGCTTCAGACATCTTTGCTAGCTTTGTCTCTTTCTTCTTCAAATTTCCTTTTAACCATTTTAGTGCGGGATTTCTGGCCCAGCCTTATCTGGGTCTCCTTTTTTGTGCTTGCAATTTGTCTGTGCAAATAATTACAAGCACAGGTTAGGCTATTTAAACCTATATATCCGGGTATAGTTAGTCACTTAGCTTTCTAATATTCTAAAATACACCTGTAAACCTTTAAATGTGATAAAAATTAAGCAGGGTTTTGAAAATGTTACCTTAATCTCCACTTTACATTTTACCTGCCAAAGAATGAGTTCCAGGCCTTGATCCCATCACTTGGGATGGCTTTCTTTTCTCTCTCTCATAGATCTGGCATATGCCAATTTCTTGTGACGTTAATATATTTTTCTTAAATGAGCTTTCATGATTTGTAATGACCTAACTTTCCCTTCAGGAGGTTTCGGGGGGTTGGAAGAACCTCTACCAACAAAGGAGCAGCTTCTCCAATATAGCTGCCTTTAAAGTAGCAGCTGTTGCCAGCACAGCACGTCAGTCACAAATCACACCCATAACCCACATAGCTACGATGTCAAAAGTTTGTAGTGCATACCTTGCCTACCACACTTACTCTATTTTTTTTTAATTAACCTGCTTGAAGTTTTGTGCTTCTTTGTATGATCTCCAATGGGAAGGTGTCAAGATTTCATAGTATGATGGTATCTGATGTCAGTGGCTCAAACACACTTACTTCATGAACCAGCCCTGGTGTATTACTTAAGACTAAGCTAGGAGAAAGTCTTATATTCTCTAGAACAAGCTGTTCAGTGGAAAGTTTGACCTAATTAGGAATGTCTCCCAAAGAACAGCCCAGAACTACATTACTGTGAAACAATGGGCACTGCTGTTGTCACTGAGATTTATTGTTGGCCTACTAAGCTTTCACTATATCTGTCTGCATCATAAATAGCTTTAGGATAAAAAGCTTAACCAGTTCACATAACTAGAATGGATGAACACTGATGGTATGGTTCAAGTCTGTACCTCACAGGTGTTGCACAAAAGATTGAGATGAATAGCTTCTGCAGCTGCTTGCAACATTTCCAGCATCAGAAGTTTGAATCTCAATGCAACTACTTCCATTAGGATTTAAGATTTTGTAACCCGAACAAAATAAAGAATGGAACATTCTAAGAGTAGGGATCTGATTGGGCTCCTTCCAGTTAATGAACACTGACTCAGACCTTCAGTCCAGGGTTGGACAGGTAAAAATCTGCCATTTGCATGAGTCGATCTTTGTTTGTCCAAGGAGTGAAGATTGATAGCCACGAAAGGAAAAAAAAAGAATCTCATCTATTATAGAATATGAGTTCTTATTTCACCTGAGGCATTTATATGTCTTTCCAATGTAATAATGTCACAGAGCACACTGTACAGATTCTGTAGATTTTCTTCATGTGTGAGCTACTTTTGATTATTTTGTCTTATTTTTTTTTAAAGCAGCATCTTGTTTATGTAGGAAATTAGGAAATGAACAAAACGAAAAGGAGGTTTTGTAGTATACCTTTCATAACCAAGGGTATCCTAAAACTTTCTTCAAAGTTATGAGTTAGATGCCAATAGTAATAGTAACCATGTAGACAAATTGTATACTCAGCTGTAACGTGCAAATAGCATTGAATCTTGGAACCTGTTTCACTGAGTGAAGGAATGTGTGCTGGAATTCATGACTTCATGTCTTATTCAGTACAGTGCTAGACAGTTCCCACCCATCTTGCTCTGTTTTATGGCCTTCCCTCTTTATATTTCTTGGGATGCATGTAATGAACAAAGCCTAAATTATTACAGTAGGAAAGTTGGGAAGGGTAAGTCTTGTCAACCTCTCAATTTTTGGTTGTGAGGTCTGTTTAAGTTCTACATTCACATTGTTTGCCTTTCTGCTTTTCTAAGTCCCGTTAACTATTTCTGTGGTTTATTTAAGATTATGTGCAAATTTTCTGTGGCTTTTTTTTCCTTTGGTTTGTTGTTTATTGACACATTGTGAAAGGAAATATTTAATATGGCACATGTGGAAGTAGGTGCATATCTGTCATGAGCAGCAACATCAGTTGAGACTAATTCCTCAGACAGAACATTAAAAAGGTACCCCAGCTCTTTGAGGTTTCTTAGGTCTATCAGCAGGAATGTATAATGATGGACATAGCAGTTTTTATAGTGTAGCGATGTCAACTTTTCACTCAACTTAACATTTGGTGTTTGTTATCAAGTTTGGTTTTTATTTATTCTTTCAAACCTTTCACTTCGTCTCAGTCTAAAAGGGATTTATAGAGCTGTTATTTGCTTGAGAAATCTTAATTCTTTTAAATGATTATAAAGACAAAGTATTAAAAAGTATTATCCAGGTTCTTGGAGACCTCTGCTGGTAATAGTTTTTTTAAAAAATTCTTTCAGGTTATGTTTGTTATTGTAAAGTAGGGCAAGTCTACCTTTAAGAAACCTGAAACACACCTGATTTTAGTACAGTCCTGAAATTCAGACTGAGTTTTTTGAAAGGTTCATAGGTGTTTTGTGCAGTGAACTAGAGACAACCCTGTGCCAATGTGGTTTTGTGGGGATAACATAAACACAGTGGTTTTTCAAGGTTTCCAGCAAAACTTGAGAGTTACAGCAGAAATTTGCTCTCAGTTTTGAGAATGGGTAATCTCAAGGTATGAAAACTACCTGACACAAAACTAGAAGAAGGTTCTTAGTGATCTATTTCACAGTGATCTATTTAGAAGATTAAATATCTGAAGTCAGTACTTTAAAAGTTACTGTATTAAGGTCCCAATCCTGTGAACCTTTATTGACATGAGATGCCTTTTCCTACACATATACCCTTTATTCACATGAGTAGCCCAGGTTTTGCAAGAGCTGTCTCTAAATTAGTGAGGGGCCAAAATGTGGTGTTAAGATATGAAATTAGATTTGAATTCAGACTATCCAAAATTTGAATGTAGGTCCATTATGGAGACATGACTGAGTACAGTGTTTGAATCTGGATCCTAACACTCTCAAAGTTAAAAGGGTTTTGCTCTAGAGCCCCAATCCAGCAAGTCACTTGGGTCCCACTTCATGAAAACATCCCTATTCAGGAAAGCAGTAACTTCAAGCATGCCAGCAGTCCCATTTATTTCAATGGTGCTACTCATATTCTGAAGTACTTCCTTTCTGAAGATGCAATTTTTTATTAAATACTTATATTAAAAATAAAAGTTGGGAAACTAGGTCCTGATCCTTTTCCCATTGACTTCAAAAGAAGCAGAATTGGACTCCTAGGGAAGAAAAATTCCCAAAGCAAATTTAATTGTATTACGTATATGATTCTTTGAGGTAAGATATTTGGAGGTTTGCTGGCATCTAAAAAATAGATTCTTGTTTACAAACATGAGGCTTTATTTATTACTTTCTGCATTGCAGCACCACCCAACTGGATTCAGAAAATAAGTGATGCTCACATAGCCATAGAGGAAAACATCTTTTGGGAATGTAAAGCAAATGGGAGACCAAAGCCTTCATACAGTTGGCTAAAGGATGGTGAACCACTGATGCCTCGGGTAAGAACAGTGTTAAAATCTAGTGCCTTTGTTCTTTGGATGAGGTGGTAGCTTGCAGAATATTCTATGAGGATTTTGCTGATTTGGCAATGTTTTCATGTCTGCATCGTTCATTGCCTTTGAAATAGAAGTGCAGTGATGGAGATATGCGGTGCACTGCACATATTCAGTGACTGAAGTGCAGTGATGGAGCCCTAATATTCCAGCTATCCTAATGCAGATTTCCTATCCTCTTTAGTGAAAGCCATTGTATGGCACTGAGTTCCTCGAATGAAGAAGAATAGTCTATTACTTTCTGTAGGATGATGGGGAAGGATTGAGGACAGGTTAGATTAGGGCAAACAGGGTACATAAGAGAGTTACACTTTGACAACTATCTATAGCTCTGTGAAATGAGTAATTCACAATACTAATCTAATGGTCCAGAGGCCTCAGTAAAATCAGGTGAATGGTTGGGTGGTACCCTGAGATTTTAGGACGTAGAATGACTGCCCTAGATTAAATTTTTCATTTGATAATTTTCAGATGAACTTCAAATGTTAATGAAACTTTGGCATTTAATCCAGTCTATAACAATAATCTAATTCCTTTTGTGCAGATTTGTTCCTGGCAAATTTGTTCCTAGGCAACCAAAGGTTAGCCTTCCATTAGCAAGGCCATGAAGAACTGCCTACAGATCAGCAGTCCATAGAAGTGGGGAGTTAAAACTCACTCCACTCTCCACCCCCCCACTCCTTCTATCAGTAGAGGGCAACTTTGAGTCCCATGATTGTCTCAATTATACAGCAAAACTAAAACAAATTACTAAAGGGTTATCAGGGTAGCGTACATTTTTCTCCCTCCACTTAATGTGAAAGTACATGGCTGCCTAGATTTGATCAAGTCCTATTAAAGATTGCACTAACATTAAATTGACACCCTACAGCCAAGTAGAAAGCCAATAGCTCTTTATATTACTTATTTTTTAAAAATCGCAGAACTCCCAGGGGGGAGGGAACATTTTGCTGTACTTATTAAAATTGATAACATGAGTTCCATATCCTTAGGCTGACAAATGATACCATGGTCTTTTGTTCCACATGCTAATTTTATTTGCTTCATGCTGGTCACTAGCAGATGGTCTTGTTCTTAAATCACGTTAGTGGCAGAAATAAAGTAAAGGATCATTAAATTATTAACATCTACATTCGTTTTCTGGTAAACTGCAACTGATTTTAAATGTTTCTCTCTGTACCACCTCAGATGATTACTATTCTATTAACCTTCATAGGGGTGCAGGCTAATAACTCCATGGTTTTAAATGCTCTCAAGAATGTATTTGACCATGATACACTACCTAAAAACAAGAGCATTTTTAGATTCAAGTTTATCTCTTTGAAGGGGATATTAATCTGAATGGTTTAGGTATTAAATCAATGAGAACTCAAAGGAGAGTCCTCCAATTTAAATTGCATTTACCAACTATGGTATTGGTTTTTCCATTTAACATCTACCCTGATATAAATTTAGTTGACAGACAAATAGATTGTAGCATGTAAACTGTTCATATTACTATTTTTTTCTTGTCCCCCATGATATAATATATGACACAGCTGCTGTAATGTATAAATTCTAAGGTGGGGTTTCCTTATTTATTTTGCTGTTCTACAGGACAGAATTCAGATAGAACATGGAGCACTTACAATAACAAATGTGAATCTGTCAGACGCAGGCATGTATCAGTGTGTAGCAGAGAACAGACACGGAGTCATTTTCACCAGTGCGGAGTTGAGTGTAATTGGTGAGTTTGTTTTCCTAAAATCCAAAATTATCTTGTAAACAGAACCAGTTTTGCTATGTTTAAATGCCTCCACCAAGAGCATATCAGAATACCAATGACATCAAGGAAACAAGTATAATAAAAATTATTGAGGCAGGTGGAGATACATGGAACAAAGAATTTCCCACATCACACCATGTTGTTGTTGAGAATGGAATGTTGCTGGCGTACCACACACCTTTTGGTGTTTGGAAGCCCCTATATTAGCCTTTTAATAACACAGTGGAAACCAGTGATAGTGCAGTTGGGATCTCACCCAAAACATGCTGAACTCCATAAGTCTGTCTATTGAATCCAGAGTCTGAGTCTCTTTAGGAAACACTGCAAAACTTTCTCTTTGAATAGCCTTTCCACCCTGAGAAAGACATTTATAACACCGACACCCTCTTCGACCCCTAAATCCCTAAAAGACCTCTACCTTTAGCAGAGCTTTGACGCCACAAAAAGGGAAGTGCCGGAGACACCCTACCATCCAGTATGGATTTCATTATTGCTACTGATTTGATATGGAAAGCAATATAAAATCCCAAAACAGAGGCAGACTTCAGTGGGTCGTGCCCATACTATATATCCATGTCAGTGAGACATAATGACACCTATACATTGTGTCTGTACAGTGCAATAGTCAAATTGCTGTTCTTCCTATACATCTGCTTACAGTGAAATAGTTCTATGACTACACTATCAGAGGGCTCCACTGTATGCATTTTTCTTTTGCAACAATCTACGAGTATGTGCTGAGCAGTGTCTCAGGTGATTGTCAATCAACTCTTGGGAATTTTACAAGTGTTATGCACTCTGAGGCCCATTCAGCAAGTAAACACATTGGGCCTGGTATATTGCCTCTCTTGCACTGGAGTACATTAAGAGTAATTCCCCTGAAGTCAGTGAAATTGGTATAAGCAAGAGGAAAAGATGGTCCGTTTGTATAGTAATTGAGCAAGTCCAGAATGGAGAGAAGGGTGTTCCTTGGTGTCACATATCATGCAATGCTGTTTAACCAAGGGAATTGGCCATGCCTCCATACCTTCAGATAAAAAGAGTTTCAGATAAAAAGGAGCCGACCAGCCAGTTTTACAAGGATCCACGAACTGAGCTGCAGACCATCCCTTTGAGGCAGAAATCTTATCTCCTGATCTTATCTGCAGAGGGGGAAGCTGGAGCACAGAGAGGTTACGGGTATAATTCTCCTCTCACTTATTCTGGTGAGAATCAGGAGTAGCTCCAGAGATTCATTGGCAGCATAAAATTGGTGTGAGATGAGAATCACACCTACCGTGACTTCCAGGAGATGTGTGTGTCAGAGTCAGGGACAGAATTCGTGTCTGCACTACACTAGGAGGCTGCACTGCATTAGAAGGCTGTCCTTCCTTCTTTTTTCCGCTTAAGCTTGTGAGTAGCTAATTTGCTCACTTACGTTGCTGAGAAAGTCCTTTCCACCACAGAGAAAACTGGGAACCAATAAAGAGGTCAGATTACATGCAAAATTTCGAATAGGGAAAATTGAGTCTCTGATTACATAACAGCATTAGGGGTTTTCAAAGAGAATGTTCAATATCACTGTTTTATTTGTTTTGTCCTTAAGAACAAGGCATGAGGTATATTTTACACATAACATTTCAATGTAGGTCGTCCTTTTATCAACAGTGAGAGATGTCTACGTAGAAAAACAAACATTTTCATCTGGAAGACTGTCACTGTTGTTGCTTGAGGAAAGTACAATGAGGTTCAACAAATTAGATTTCACTGTGATAAGATTTATTGGGCATGGTGCCTATTGCATCAAAGAAATCCAGATAAACCCACTGATGCTTGTGTAGTCTATTCAGAACTGTTCTACATATGAGCCTTGTAAGGTAGGTAGAGTCTAGCATGAGATAAATACCCAGATTCTCCTCTGCATTCAGGCTGCAATTGGTATAAGGGGCATGTCCAGGGCTTACCTGTGCCCTGCAATCCCCGGATGCTAGAATGGCCTCTTAGAGCAGTTGGCAGTTGACATCATTAAGAGTATCCCTGAGACTGCTCTCTCTCATTCCTGGGGACTGAGCCAGTTCACTGAACCCCTAAGATCAGGAGTACAAAAGCATGGCTGAAAGTCACTTTTACTTCTCCAGTGTTTGGCTGAAGACTCTAGGCCAGTATATATAAAATGTGGAGTCAGTGGGTGATTCTGATAACAGCCCCCAGAGAACACAGAGAGGAAGGATGTAGTGCAATATCTTCCTATATTCAAACAGGAAACAGGGCAGGACAACAGCCTCCTTCAGATGGAGTTTACCCTGATATTTTGCTTCTTAGAAAACCCAACTCAGTAAGGTCAGCATCTCTTAAAGCAGCAAACAAAATCCTTGTTTCTCCATTCTTTCTGCCTCTTCAATAAATCCCTGTGCTAGTGCGGTACTTTGCTTGTCTGATAGCATCTCTACTCTGCTTTATACCCCATTTCATCATGGCCTGTGTAAAAGTTTAATAGGGAAGCAAGAAGACCTAGGAGTCTTTAAATACAATGTTTACCATCTTTACTGGGCTCAAATGTAGAACAAGTAGGAGAGAGCTGCTCCGGCCTAAGTAGCAAAGATCTTAGAGTACTTCAACTTAAAATCCTGCCAGATAGAGAGAAACTTAATTCTATATTTCCAATGGTACATAAATGTCCCCATAGGGGACACCTAATAGGGAATACCTAAAATGTTGAACTATGTTATTTAGGGCCAGGTTTTTAAAGATATTTAGGCACCCAAATATCTTTAAAATTTGACCCTTAGTAATTTATGATGAAACAGGCCAATTTTAAGAAAGGTCACTGGATTTGGGTGTTAAAGTAATTTTTCTATTTTGTATTATATGAGTTGTGGGTGTATTTTGGTCAGAATTTCAGAAGGGCTTCATACCCAAATTTTCAGATCAGCTCAACTTCCAATTTCGGCACAGAAGTAAATAGCGAGGTTTCCAAAGGATCTCAGCAGCTCCCATTCAGCTACCTTAACTTTGTAAAGAAATCTTGCTAACTTTAAAATAAGTTGTTTTAAAGGGTTTTGATGTAAAGGACTTGCAATGATTAAAAACCTTTAATACCAAGTGAGGCCAACAGCAAAATAAAATGAAGACAACATACAGAGATTCTCTGACTGGTTATCTATTGTTGTTGCTTACAGCATTGCCTACCTAATTTAGGAACCCATTGTGCTAGGCAATGTAAATACACACTAAGGTAGAGTCATTGCCCTGAAGAGTTTTCAGTCTAAGTTGCTTACACAGACAACAGTGGAAGAAGAGAAGAATAATTATTCTTTCCAATTTATAAATGGGGAACTGAGACAAAGCAATTAAGTGACTTGTCACATGGAGTTTGGCACAGCTGGGAACTGAACCCCAACTTTCTAAGTACTAATCCAGCGCCTTAACCACAAAACTATCAATTTTTGCAGTTCTAAAGTTTTAACGAAAATGTCACTTTACACCAAAACATTTACCTTTGGCACTGAATTTCCATGATCACCCCCCCCCCCATTTGCATAGTTTCCGTTTACCAATTTCAAAATTGTCTTTGGTAGTCTGCAGTCTACTGCTTTGTTCACATTAAGGTTGCAATGACTTTGTGCTCTTAGGAACAGATCCTTTTTCTATGTTTAAATTAATTCTCTGTTCCAGATAAATGCTTTAGAAAGAAGAACTGATAGAATACTGAAAACCCGCTTTATAAATATATTTGTAAAACCAAGACCAGAGTTCAATTTTTTGTGTTTTCTAGGGATTATATTATCTGTTCACAAATATTTAGGCTGATCTATTCAAGGATTGAGTTCCAAATTATTTGTCAGTAGAAAAAACTGGTACTTTTTTAAAAAAGTGGTAATTAATATTGCTGTCAAAGAGCAATGTGATATATATGAGCAATATATATAGTATATTGATACAGTAGAACCTCAGAGTTACGAACACCAGAGTTATGAACTGACCAGTCAACCACATACCTCATTTGGAACCAGAAGTACACAATCAGGCAGCAGCAAAAACAAAAAAGCAAATATAGTATAGTACAGTGTTAAATGTAAACTACTAAAAAAATAAAGGGAAAGTTTAAAAAAAGATTTGACAAGGTAAGGAAACTTTCTATGCTTGTTTCATTTAAATTCAGATGGATAAAAGCAGCATTTTTCTTCTTCATAGTGAAGTTTCAAAGACGTTGAATGTTTAGTTGTACACTTTTAAAAGAACAACCATAACATTTTGTTCAGAGTTATGAACATTTCAGAGTTATGAACATCCCCCATTCCCTATATACTCATCACGCTGATGTTCTTTTGTATATAATGGCCCTCAATATGAGTCTTCTGTTTTGAAAGGTTCTTTGGCTCCAGTGTTGTTTTTCAGGTGCTTTTATAATCTCCGATAAGGTACTTACTTTCCTCTATGCTAAAATGAACCCATCCATCAGCGATTACACATAAAAGGCAAGACAGCTCAGAAGCTGGTGGACTCACAGTTTCCCAGAAACTGAAGATAGAAGAGTCATCAGTCCATCCCTTAGTTAAGCATGCCGTTATGCCGTATACTATATTTTTGAGTTGAGAGGTAGTGTGGATGGCAGAAAATGGAGTGGCAGACTAGACACTTCAAGAAAACTGAATTTTTCATGGGTTCCACACTCCAGTTTTGTGCCACCCTGCTGCTTCAGAGGCAGACTTCTATATTTAGGGAGGCAGCTCCAATCAGGCCAGCAGGGCCAAATGTAGGGGGGCAAATTCCATGCCTGCTTGAGGCTTGCAGTTTGGGAGGGCAGCGCCCTCTCTTTCTCTCCTCAAACTCTGCCCAAGAGTTTAGATCATTATGTATAATAGTTATTTGATTTACAGACAGTGAATCAAAACTCTCCCGCAGTAGCAGTGTGACACAAAATTGCAGGTCAAGACAAATCTTTGGACTCCTTTCTAAAATGATATGCCGTAAAATGAAAAAGTTGTTGATTTTTGCCACAAAGCACTTTGGTGACCAGGTTTGATATGTTATGAAGCAGGAATTATTTGCCAGAACAAACAAGCAAGCAAACAAACAAACAAAAAAATCCTGCATCCTAGATGGGAGTTGGGAGAGCAATTGTGCATGAGAGCAATAGCAATAGATTTGAAAATAGAATGCAAAATGAGTATGTCATAACTCTTAGAAATCAAACATGGTGCCGAAACATTATATTCAAAAGTACAGCTGTATGAAATGTAATGTGGGGTGAGCTCTGCTGTGATTACTATACAATTAAAATAATCATATTGAATTAGGATGTTGCATTGTTTCTTAGCTAATTCTGACATGTCAAATGTAAAGGTAACTTTTTTGTAATTATAAAAATAGCAAATTTAGTGTGGTGGTGGTTGTGGGGGAGATGAGGTCTTTGCTAATTTGTCCCATTTTATATGTGTCACATGCTTAGGGCTGACTATTTTCTAAATGTGGATTCGTGCATACATGTAAATTATAGTAAATACACTATGTACTCAATAATTCACTTTAATTTTGGAAGTTGTTGAAGCATTTTAGCAAGCAAAATCTATTGTGTGCTTAAAGATAACTGGTCACAAGCTGAGCTTGGCCCTCTGTGTTCAGACGTAGTACTTTCCATTGTACTGTACAACCCTTCCATGATTAGCCACAGCTAGCATACTATCCAGTGAAGCTGGAAAGAACAGATCTTTGTTCCAGGAGGTCTCTGGGTTTGTGAACAGAAAATGTGTGTTTTATTTGTTTTTCTTTTTCCACTCCTGTGGTTTGAATATCAAACATATTTTTAAATAAAACTGGAATGTCTACTGAAATGGATCAAACTTTCACCATGCTTCCTTGCATCTTCAAAATTTCCAAGGCACTTCTGTTTGCACCTGCCATGTATTTAAGGAGGCCTGAAGTAAATATTACTGTGTAACAAGTCTTTTTTTCCCAAAATCCTGGAAGATTTGCAGATCTGAGGTAGGGTGGGGGAAGCACCAAGCCCAATCCAAAAGTTTCATTTTGATTTTGGGACAGGTAGAGTAAAGATATATTTGATTAGCTGAAAAATATTTATCAAACCCTTTATCTGTCAGGTTAAGTTATGTTCATTGTGTTCAGAACCTATTTATATACTTATTTTGAGCTAATATTGGTTTTATACAAATGCAATTCCACTGACTTCATTGCACTTTTAATTATTTATACTAGTGTGAAAGGAGAATCAGTTCATGTACTTATACAAAACTATGCAGATTATTGGAAGATAAATATTACTTTTTCTGACTCTTTAAATTGTAGATAGCATTAGCAAGTCAACATTTGCCAACAGCTCTAACAAAACAGAAACTGAGATGTCGCTTTTATTTTGCATTATAAGTATAAGGTAAATTGTGCTATCTCAGAAAACACTCTGGAGTAATTGTTTGCAAATGCTGACATTTTAATGGTGATCAGTGCACCTACAATAAAAACTGTTAGAATAAGAAAATTTATGTTTTTAATAAAAAAGGTGAGAACCTAACATAAATGTCCCACTAAATTCCCTGAGTCACTCAACCTCTTCAAATCACAGCATTTATTGTCTTACAGTATGTGTTCCATTTCATAATTAGAGCAAGAGTCACCTCCCTGCATACTGTTGTGTTACACACATGCAGTACTTGGGAAGAGATCTGTAATCTCCTGTGTACTGTTAGGCAGCTTAGCATATTTTCATCATCACCACACATTGTTATATTATCAACATGGAAGCATACCACCCACTGCACGTATAAGTGTTTCTGATGTGAGCTTCTCCAAATTGCACTATATATAGCTGGCATAAATCAGCAAGGGTCCATTGACTTCAATAGGGCTACACTGATTTATACCAGCTGAATATTTGGGCCATGATCTCTAGGTTTCATTACCAATAAGTTTTGCTATTATTATATATCTTTCCGAATACTTCCGTGCTCGAAAGCTTAAGTTGTCTATTTTCCTAATCAGTGTGCATGTGTCGCTCCTGATGTTGATAATTACAGAAGTTACAAATGTGAATTGGTGAGAGGATATTCCAGAATATTCTAAAGTTAAAAAAAAAATAATGGTTTTTTCCAGAGTGAATTCTAAGTGTCTTCAACTTTTCTTTTTCAGCTGTGGGTCCAGATTTTTCCAAAACCCTCTTGAAAAGATTAACTCTTGTTAAAGCGGGCGGTGAAGTAATCATAGAATGTAAGCCAAAAGCTTCCCCCAGACCTACTTATACCTGGAAGAAGGGAAAAGAGATCCTAAGAGAAAATGAGAGGTAATCTCTTAAAATAACCATTGCTTTTATTAGCTTGCTCCAGCCCAAAGGCTTTCAGCAATCAAAGCTAAAATTGTCATTAATTCCTGGAAATGACTTGCAAATAAATTTGAAAACAGCTAGTGTTCAGTCTGTGGGGTGAGATTTCTGTTCTCCTTGTGTTCATCCCAGTCTCTGTATAGTGTTAAAACACCCCTGCCAAGAAGTTTATCGACTACATATATAGTCTAAAGGGGAAATATTTTGCCTTTTGATTGCTCCAAATAGCCATAGTTCTCCAAAAAGATTTCCCAGGAGATTCTATCCCTGAAACTCTCTACTGCAAATTACTCTCCCCTTGTAAATTATTCAGTCTCCTAGCAAACAGCACTTATTTGGGGTTAGTAACTAGTTTGGCCATTGTAATATCTGACTTGGAGACAGCACTTTCTGCGTGGCCAAATCACAATTATTTTACACCAAGATGATATTTGCAACCAGCCTTAACATGACCTCTAAATTTGCACAAGCACATTTAGCACATGTGGTCAGGTATTGGAATTGAATATTTCGATATCTGATGGTTTATTTACCCCGTTCGTGCAGCAATTGTGCTGCAATTTTGCAAAGGAAAAAATTGGAAACCATTCTTAAAAAAATTTGTCTCAAGGAATTTATGTGAAAGTATTATGTCAGTTTTGGTGGCACTAGATCAATGAGCAGAATCCTCTACTGCTATTAGTGCATTTAGTTCTATGTATTTATTAAAATATTTTCAATGAAAATATCATACTTACGTTCAAGATTTCTGGTACTACTGGTTTTCAACTGCCCGCAAGGATGATTTTATCCTTCATTTTAAGGAATTTTCAGTCAGCCATGGACAAAATCAGCAAATGAAGAAATGCTCAAATACTACTTTTAAAATACATACCAAATGTTTTCAACGCTGGTTCAGGCTTGATTCACCAAAGAAAATGGCCTCATGTTTTGTTTTATCTGAACTGCTTACCTATAATAACTGCATTCTCATGGCAAACATTAGAATGGTATGTAAAAATCTAGGCTCATTTATGGCCTGATGCTGAAAAATGATGGCAAGATGAGGATGCTCATTGCCTTGCAATACTTGATCTTTATTTGTTAAGCTATTGTAGTATGTACTGTTTGCTTTGAACTCTCAAGAAGCTGTTTTCAATTGGTCAGTCATTTTGCCCCACTTGCTTTTTAAAGTGGGCTACACCCAGCATTGAAACCATTGAAGTCAGTGTAAGTTGGGCCTGAATGAGCAGTGCAGAGTTTCATTCAATCTTATCCTGTGGGTGAAGTGTAACAACCTCTACCAACCAGAATAGCAGGCAAGTCTAGATTCAAGTAGAAAAGCATGTTGAGGACTGACGATATATTGAGTTTTAAAACTGAGATATTTTGTTTTTCGGACAAAGATGGAAAAGAGAATGGAAAATGTTGAACAATTAAACCTTTACTCTTTCCGAATTGTGAGCGCATAGTTCTTGCATTTTGCACTAGCCACACTCTGCATCTGTTGGGTGGGAGGACCGAGGGTTGGTTTATTTGGACAGAGGACTATTATCTAGAAGGCAATATATACAAATATATATTTCTCATCTAAATATATACTCTCACTGTGATATAGTGCTGACCAAGCACAATTTTTTTAACTTAAACCTTATCCTCCCAGATGAAAATATGAACTATACTTTGTCTCCTCTAGTTACTAGAAGAAAAGGTTTGGATACAGAACAGTTGATACAAAATGTCTGGAGTTGGTAGGTAATAGATACCATTTTAATTTAAGCAAGGATGGTTCACCAAAATATTGCTCATGTATGCGTGAAGGTGTGGAGGGGGGATCATTTTGGCTTCCAGCAGGAAAAAAAGAAACAAATGAATGGTTCAACAAGACATAGATTAACTATGGTATATTAAATATTCATTCATAAAAGCCTTAGCAAATCACAATATCACATCTGTTCCATGTAACTAACCCAGGCAAGAGCCAGATGCAATTGTGGAAAAGAAATAACTAAGAAGAAAATGATGACTAATGCAAGATGTGAAGCAAAACACCACTAGATTCTTTCATATGGCGCCAAATAGAATTACAGTTCTTCCAATTATTTCTCCCAGACTTAATGCCTTGTTAAGACAATTTTCCTTCTAAGTTTCTCATACTGTATTTACTACTACAAGTACATGATAGCCTGCCTGCCCAGATGTAAAAGTGGGTACCATTGAGGTTGCTGGCTGCTTGGAGATAGTAGAAACTCTCTCATCTGCCACATTTTATTTATTGTAAGAATGGAATTTAAACTCAAACTTTTTAAAGATACCTCTGATGTTGAGACATTTTTTTCTTTGCTCTGCACCCCTCCCCCCACACCTTTTCCTGTCCCCCTCATCTCTGAGTGCACCTCGCTCAGTTCTTAAGTCACTTGCATTTACTTGCTTTGGGGTGGAAATCTGCAATTCTCCCACTCTTAGAGCCTGTCTACACAATGAGTTAGTTTGTGGCAAGCCAGGCTGTGAATGTGCACTAATTGGCCATGTGCACTAATTGGCCATGTAGACCCTGCAATTATGCTCTAACATTCTGTAGTATGCTTTGATATACTAGCCATGTAAACAAGCCTTTAGACCAGGACCTGAGTTCATTACCCCATACATAGCAACCACTTATCACTCAGCAGGTCCAAATAGATATTGGCCATCTGCTTGATCCTCCCTTCAGGAACCTGTGGCCATGATATTGAACAACAGCCTTCTTCACAAAAAGAACTCTTTATCAGTTGAAACGATGCGTCAGAGAAAAATGGATCTTATGCATGCAGGCTGTTGTTTTATTTTGTCTTATCTAATCTTAAGCTTCCCTTCAAGCTATGTTAGAGAGGCTTTCTCTGTAAGTTACAGGAACAGAACTGGCCCAGCTCGCACTGTGCTAGCAAAGCCCAGATCCTCCAGTGTGTTCATGGGTTTCCTAGTCTCTCTCTCTGACTGGTTCAAGGAAGCTCCATCCCCCTTTCCTGGCATTCTGGGTCCATTTATCACATTGGTCAATTGTTTCTCTGTTTACAGGCCAAGGTGTGACATCTTCTGGTGTTTTATCCTGGGTTTTTCCAGTCAGATGGCTCTCACATTGAAAGGCCATATGCAGTTCACCCAGTTGCAAAATGGGTACCTTATTCATCGGGCTATGACAGTAAAAGCATTTGGATGAGAGGCTGACCACATTGCTCCCTGTAGTACCATTGCCTGTGAAACTGATGTGCCTTAACTGTGTCAGCTTGATGAGCCATTGACTCAGGGGAACTTTGACTTTTGGCTTTGGCTCATTCCGCAGGGCCTATCCAGGAGAATGCCCCAGTAATGGCTTCTCCTCCATTGGTAGGGCAATGAAACCTATTCATTCTCAGTGAGTTGTAATCAGACACCTGATGGCTGTTTCCCCCCAGCAGGTAAGTGTTGAAACTGCCTGATCCCCTTGCTGACTCTAACACTCCATCTTAGAAGTCAAGCATACAGATCACATTTTAGATACAGATCAAAATAGTCAATTAATACAGAAACTGTACGGTCGTATTTGATCACACCATTGCACACCGAAGGTGAGATTGTTTGCTTTGCATCTAAGAAACACAGCAGAGAACTCACAGCCCCAGAAGAGGGGGAGGCTAAAGTGGCTTTTTAGCCACCTTTTCACTTTTACAATCCGGGGCTGCTCTGGTTGCTGGATCACCCTGGGTTGCCCTATAAGCGAACAGCAGCTCTGCTTAGAATAGGTGGAGCCCTGCCATGCCCATCCTGCCCCCCGGGATTCCAAGGGGTTCCTCATTGAGCAGCCTTTTGGGTGTCTTCTGCAGTGCCTGTGCCAAGGGAATTCTTTGGCCCAAATCAGGACATCTTAAACCCCTTCATGCTGTTGCAGCTCTGTTATCAGGCACAAAGGAGTCAGAGAAGGAGTGAATCCCTGGTTTGGGACGGGAAATGCTAAAGGTCCAAAGGGTTGTGGATCGTCAAATGGAGCCTTTAAATCTAGCTTGGATGTCTTTTTAAAAGGTGGGGTCCTGCTCAATCACAATTTGGACATTAGGCAAAATTACCTAATTGTCAGGGTAGTTAAACACTGGACTAACTTGCCTAGGGAGGCTGTGGAATTTCCATCATTGGAGATTTTTAAGAGCAGGTTAGACAAACACCTGTCATGGATGGTCTGGATAAGTTAGTCCTGTCATAAGTGCAGGGGACTGGACTAGATGACCTCTGAAGGTCCCTTCCAGTCCTATAATTCTATGAATTTATTGGACTTGGTGCAGAAATCACTGGGAGAAATTCTCTGGCCTGTGTTATGCAGGTCAGAGTAGCTGATCATGATGATCCCTACTGGTCTTAAAATATATTGAAATCTATGGAAAAAAAGGATATAAATAATAGTTGTTGCTGAGATATTTTCATCTGGGGCTGAAAGCAGAAATTTTGGGTAGCACATGAAAAAAGTTGTTCCCACAAAATTTCCAGCCTAGCCAATGCTGTAGACTTGTGAACTTTGGATGAGCATCTGAACTTTTGGATACTTCTAACTTAACCTCAGCTCTGATGCTGTGGAGGTTAATTGGTGTAAATATTCCTTCCAATTCCAAGAGGAATTAAAAGTAGTGTTAATGTGCCAGTTCCCTGGGATGTTTTGAATTCTGCCCTATCATGGCAATTGTTCAAGTTCCTACCTTGGGGCTCTTGTGACTTTGTAGACAGAGTGTAATATTAGGGGAAAATGTCGAGAAGCAGAAATAACATGCATCCTGGGCTGCTGGGAATATTGTTCTGGAGGCTTCTGTTGTCCAGGAGGCAGAACTGAATGCAATGCTCAATGTCTGCCCAGAAGGCACTGGCTATCTTGGAAAAGAGAATTTTATTGCCCTAGGTTTTGTATTCTTCTCTGGAAGGCAGAACTACTGTGTACTGTGCTCTTAATAAACAACCTGCCCTGGAGATATCTCTTGCTGGTGTTTGAAAGCTATCAGTTGTGTTATTAGGAATTCTGCCCTGGGGTACAATTACATGATTGCAGTCATTAAAGGCAGTTCATCTCCATAATAATGAAAATCCTGCCTTGGAGGCATAATTGCGTCAAAGTAATGTTAATAGCCTGGCTCCAGAAGCTAAATTATATATAGCTATAGCATAGATTAGACATATTGCACATTCAGTTTTGGAAATAAAGACAGCTTCTACATAGCTATGGATCCAGAGTTCATTACCTGTTCTTGGTGCTATATGAATATCCAAAACACATTATTCACTGCCAAGACCCTATTATGTTCTTTAGGAAACATAGAACATAATCCTTGTGCAAAACAACATTAAATGTGACTGAACTAGTCCAATGGAGGATTTTCCTACACTGGAGTAACTCTTAGTAATGCAGTGCTACTACAGCAGCTCCAATATTCCAAGCCTTCAACATAAGTGTTATGGCCAGGACATCCTAGACTCTGGCAATTTCAATTGTCAGAATAGACCCTTGGGACTCTGAGCATCTGGTAAATGTAGAGTAGATTTGCTGCTCTACCTTATGCCAGATAGGCCTCTGGATCAGGAAAAGAAGGTTGCAAACTTTTGCACCATCACCTTCCTCAGCTCTGCCAAGCAATTTGCCCTATAATATTTTGTAAATACTAGCAGATTAGCAGCAGGGTCTAAACCAGATTGACAGATCTCAATACCATGTCTGGAAGAGAGAAGACTTGGGCCCTACCTTTCTTCTCCTTTCCCCATCCTTTTGGAAACAAACTCAGGACTGTAAACATCAAAACAGTTAATGAGAGCTTTGGTCAAAAGAAAATGTGAATTGAATCACAGGTTCTGATACTGCTCTCAGGGTATGTCTTCACTGACAGCAGCAACTTTGCCGCCGTCAGATCAATTTCTCAGGATCAACTGAGCGGAAGTGAAGACCCACTCAATCAATCCGGAAATTGACTCAATAAATCCACCCCCGAAAAAAGAGTAATGCTGCGTCGACGGGAACACATTTCCCATCAATGCAGCATAGTGGAAACAGTGGGCAGAACAGACTTTAGGAAGTCGACAGAAGATATGCAAGCTACTCTACGTAGCTTGTGTATCTCCCATCGACTGCCACTGAATTTTCCTGTAAGTATAGACCAGCCCTCAGTTACACCAGTGTAAATCAAGAACAACTTCACTGGACTGAATAATTACCCCAGTGGGAAGCTGGTGTACATGAGAGGAAATTCATATTCTTAGTGAAGACATTTCTCTTAAACTCTTGCACCTTTAATGCAAGTTTTTGATCAAGCATCTTATGTTTCACCATACTCCCTGTTTATGACAATTATTTTTTAGCTTTAAATGCCATGTACTATTGGTCAGCAAGACTAGGTAGGAGAGTTATAACAGACCTTTTCCTACAGGCTTTCTTAATCTTCCCATCATAATTCAATTACAGCAAATGCTACAATGTTAGATTTGTTACCTAGGCTTCTGTTTTAATACCTTTACTTTCATGTGATCTTATTATAGAAAGCTTTAGCTTTCTTTATAATTACAGTATGGTTCCTGAAGAGAACTTAGTCTCAGATATAGATAGGGTGCCTGACTCAGCTCTTGCGTATACTGGTGTAAATCAGAAGTAACTCCATTAAAGTTAGTGGTTACTCCTGGTCTACAATATTAGTAAGATAGAATCAGGTCTTGGGTGACTACAGAAAAATCCAGGTGGTACATAAATGACTGTTAACTAAAGCTGTGATGTTCACTTTCAACCATCCCCATTTTCCAAATTGAGAATGAGAGACCGTATAATTTAGTGTAACTGTCCACCTGAAACTATGTAATTATATCGGAAAGCATATTTTAAATAATTCTTTTAAAAGATATATTTCCCTTCATTTTAGCATAATCCTCCATATCCCAAATAATTATAATATTACACAATCAAAAAAGTTTGCAAGCAGTACTGTATATGCTCAATGGGTAATGTTTGAGATGTTTGGCTAAAGAAGCATTGCAGTTAGTACAATATGAATTATTGACGTGATCTGCTTTACCAAACTCACTGAAGCCTCAAGGTTGAATTGTCTCTAAATACCCATGATGAGGTGGACTAGGCCTAGAGGCCCCCTGGTGGAGGCATCAAGATCCTACCACACCCTGTCCAAGAAACGAGCTATAGAGAAGTCCTCCAGGCTGCCTAGAGTGGTGGTGGGGGGGAAGCAGCCAATTAGAGACAGGCTGCAGGGAGAAGCCAATCAGGGCCCAGCAGGGCCATATAAAATAAGCTGCTAGATAACTAGAGATAATTAGTTACTTTCTAGAGCTAGATGAATGTGGTTGGTGCTCCAGGCTGGCTGAAGGACCTGCAGGATCATAGACAGAGGAGTTGCTGGCCAGGACTAGGCAAGAAGGAGTTCCTGGCTTACTGCTGGGACTCAAGTAACCAGTTGCTGGCAGGGACTGGGAGAGGAAGAAGGAGCTCTTGGTTGGCTGTTGGGACTGAGTACAAGACTTCAGCGCTACAGTTAGGGTGAAGCATTTGTGAAGGTGCAGGGGATGTGGGGAAGTGGCCCAGGAAACTGTAGCAGAATAGTGACTAGTTAAAGGGGACACAGCAGTAAGTAGCTGCTATTCATAGGGTCCCTAGGCTGGGACCCAGAGTAGTGGGCAAACCTGGGTCATCCCCACCCTCCTGAGAGAACAGATATAAGACCTGAAGACGGGGAATGTACATGATGCCAGGAAAGGAGCTGAAAAATCTGGAAGAGGGTTAGCTTTTGGGACTTTGATACCCCCCAGAAGAGGATCAGACAGTTTAGTGGCCCAGATGGAGACCTAGAATCAGAGGCCCAGAACAGGCAAAGACAGTGTCTCCACAGAGGTAGCCCTGGAGGTAGGGCCCCATACCAGAGATGGGACTATTTAAAGACTGAGCCCAGAGAGGCTACGAAGATACCAACAGAGGGGTATTAGGATAGGCCCCAGTGTGTGTGAGTTGGCTGGATGGCTGAGTTGCTGAAAACCCACCTGAGAAGCCACTGACAGAAGTCACCACAGACTAAGAGCGTGCAGGCACTCACACCCAGCCACAGGGCATTCTCAAGAGGTGGGTGCCACCCTTTTACAATACCTTATTGCATTTTTGTGTATTTGCAATAGTACATAGTAAGAATATTTCTGTCTGAATCGATCTTATTCCTGAGAACGTACCTCACTGTTGTTGTGAAATCATGTCACTGTTGAGCAAGAATTAGCATTGGGCAAGGATTAGAGCACAGGTTATGCATCCAGAAGTTATAGGTTCCTTTTCTTGCTCTGGTGTGGATGGCCTATGTCTCTGTATCTCTCTCTCTCTCCCCCTCTCAACTTACTCCCCTATAAATTGGGGATAATCACGTTTACCTACTTCACAGGCGGGTTGTGAGGCTGAATGAATGTGTGAAAAACACTGGGAGATTGTCAGTGAAAAGGCACTGTTTTAAGTGCTGGGTATTCATTTTAGAATATTTGTCTGTCTCTCTACACACATCAAAGCTCATTACTCTTCCATGGCCATTCACAAAAATCAGAATATTTAGTAACTGCCTAAATGTCAAATACTACTCCCCAAACATTTCTGCAGAACTCCAATAAGTGGTGTGGCAACATGCCGGCTTTCCCCTAGTGGGTCTCACGCTTTTACCTCTCTTCTTGGGCCAGGGTGCCCCCAGCTACCCCGTCTCCCCTGGCTGCAGGGGAGCTTTGTCTCCTGGTCTGGGAGGGAAGCTTCTCCTCCAGCTGCCACAGGCCTTCTGGTAGCTTCCTCCTCCTTTGTTCTCCCCCTTAGGGGAGGCAGGGATTAAGTACACCTGGCATAGCCCTTCATTGGGTCCAGGTGTCTCTAATTGCCTTGCTATAATCTCTCCTCTGCCTGCAGGATGAAGGGCCTTTAACCCTTTAGGGCCCACATACCGGCTCTGGTATATACTTTGGTAGCCCTCTGGCCTGACTTTACCACAGTAGCCTTTGATCCAAGAGGGGTTTAGCTGAAGGAAATCTTCCCAAAAGCCTTAGAGCCTCTCAAACTGGGGGTCACAAGGCAGATCCCTCAAGGGGTTGTGCGGGGGGGGGCGCAAGCTGTAACCCCCCGCAAATGCCATGCATGGCTGTTAGCCAGAACCCTGCAGAGGTGGGTGGCTGAAGACAAATGGCAGTTGACCATGTGCTCTGAGGGTAGTTTCACCCCCAGCAACAGTACAGAAGTAAAGGTAGCATAGCATGGGGGTCATCACAGCCTGAAATATTTTCAAAGGGAGTCCCAGGAAAAAACGTTTGAGAACCCCTGCCTTAGAGTTTGTTATGGGGTGCTGTTCAGCCAGTCCACTGAAGTTTCTATAGCCTAAGGATGTAGTAGTGTATGGGAGTCCTCTACATCCTGCTATCTGAAAGCATTTAGGACTGTGGAACTGCATAATGGTGAATCTACTCACTGCTTTCCACCCCATAATTCCTTCTGTTCTGCTTTTGAAGACAGGCACCGTAGAGCAAAGCCCCACAGCCCACAGAGTGTACTCTATCTGCTTCGTGGCAGCCCACAGTTAGTTCCCTTCTGCTGGAGAGCCATAGTGATTCCTTTGTGACTTAATGCCTTCCATTCCCATGAAGAGGATGGCCACATTCAGACTCACCGACAGCAGTTCTGGGCCCCAGAGCAGAACAGTCAGTGGCCCCCCTAGGAAGGGATTGCTGAGGTCTGAGTTGGCTTCCATTGGAAGCTTTTATTTATTTATTATGTGCCGTTCAGGTTCCTGGGCAGCTGAGGAAGCGGTATCTGCTACTCAGCTTCCCGGGTTCGTCATTAGAGTAGCAGATACCACCTCCTTAGCCACCCGGGAACCTGCATGAAGCATAATAAATAAACTCAGCTCAGGGGAGGGAGAGAGAGTACAAGCAGTGAGGAGGGCCTCAGGGGTAGGAGTGTGTGTAGAGGATACGTATCTATCCTCCCATCCGTCCGGGCCCTTTTAAATTGCCGGGTCCCTGGGCAATTGTCTCTTTTGCCTCCCCCTGTTGGCGGGCTTAGATTTGGACATGCTCTCTTTCTCCAAGTGTAGATAATAAATGTTGTCTTCCCTTTCCACATGTTGAGCTGTGCAATATGCAAAGAAAATGACAAGAGACTCTATGCTATTTCTTGCCTTCAGATTCAGGCATTCATTCTTTTTCCCTTTCTATCACATATTGAACCCAAGGGTCTGTAGTCAGTTATCCAATTTGCCAGCTCATACCACATCAAGAGCTTGAGCGTTTCAAAACCAGTTCATTTTCTGTTAAAATAATTAATATTTAAAATCCACAAATGAGGGGCTCATGTCCTAATGTTTTCCTGAAAGACACTGAATATTAAACTGAACCTGCCACCAGACATCGACTTACAGTAGAACAGAAAACTAACTTTACTTTTATGCAGTAAAAATTACTCTCCTCCCATTCTGGCCCATGTTATGCTCCTTTACCATTTGAACTCTCTCTTGTGTCTGAACATACAGTGTGTGAATTGTTTATTCAGTTCATTGTGAGAGGAAAAAATCATAAAAAGTAAATGGTATTCAGGGCTGCTAGTAAAGAATGTGAAAGTGTCCAATTAAACAGCCGCTCACAAGGACTTGTATAATAGCAACATCTGTTATCTTAATTAAACAAGTTTCTTTATAAAGGGGCCTTCACAGCATGCTTTGTTACAGCCTGATCTGACCTAGATACTCTAGGCATGCTCGCTATCTTCATGGGAATTTTCCCAGTTGGTCCCATTTATGTTGCAGCCTTGACAAGCCCTGTGATATATGACCGCGCACACAGGCACAGACACCGACCATACTGTTTAAGCCCAGAAGGTTTTGGATTTTTTTTAATGAAAACCTGTAAAAACAAAGAAATGCAACATTCAAACTGAAGTTCTTCTGTTTACTCGCTGAGCATAGGTATTGCAGTGTTTGGAGGTCTGGAGCATCACTCCTTAAATGTATACTCCTGCCATGTGAAGGCGTGAAGGGATAAATTAAGGGGATAGGGTAGTATTTTCAAACATGCGTGGGCTTTTGAAAATTTTACCCATAATGTCAGCAGCAATCCATTGTTTGGATTCGATTTGTTTGCATTGATTCTTTTGTGTCACAGACCATCTTCTCTTAAACATAGAGGATCACAAATTGTATATGAGGCAACACTGTAATACAGTTCCAAATAAGGCAAATGTCACTGTGGGATGTATTTCCAGAAGTGTTGTATATAAACCATGGGTATATAAGCCATGGGTAACTGTTCCACTGAACTCGGCAATGAGGGCTCAGCTGAAATATTGTGTCTGGTTTGGGTACCACACTGTAAAAAAGATGGGGGGAATATATTAGGCACTGTTTGCTCCCAAGCTCATATTTTGTGTGCCAAGAACTACAATACTATGTGTACAAAGTAAAATTTTAGGACTTTTTCATAAGCCACTAAAATTAGCAGGTTTTTGCATAATGGAAATTCTGACATTAACTACAGTTCTATATAACTATTCCATTTTAGTAAGGAAAAATTACAAAGCCAGATAAGAAAGAAAATGCAAATTGGTTTTCCCTACCAGTTTAGATGTGTCTTGAGTTGAAGAGTATTAATACAGATTCAGTTTCTTTTGGTTGCCTTGAACTTCCTTAATTATTTCTTAGCTGTTTTGAACATCAGAAAGAAAATGACAATAGGATAGAAAATATATTAACCACATGGTGCCTATGTGCAAACAGAGATATTAGTTTCATATTGATAACTTGACAGCTGCATTGTAAGAATTTGCTTTGGACATGCAGTCTAGTGGCATTCCAGAGAAGACCAAAACCCCAAAGGAAGCTTCCAGCCATTGTCTTGCATTGATTGTGTTGGCTATTTTTTTAATAAAGCACCTATGCAATTTATTTTAGGCAGGCAGGTAGCCAAATCATCAATAACTTGTCGGTTTTTCATTACATCCTGCCTTCGTAGAGTGAAAAATGACACTGTGTAAATAGCTTTCTGAGGCTTGAATTGACATTACAGCATTTATCTTAGTTCTCAAAGAGGTGGCTTTACCTTGTTTGAACATATGAAATAACTGGCTTGTCAACTTATTTTAACCCATTTACTGCAAGAGAGACCTAAAATGAAGAAGTTAACTACTTGATTTGATAGAGAGAGAAATCGAAGGTCCATAATCACTGGGTATCCTATCCTTAAAATGAATCATTTTAATTGATAGATTATATCCCAGCAGAACCTGTGCTTCCCTGTATTTTGCTCAGGGAAGGATCAAAGTGTGATGTTGCACAAGATCATAGATATGTGTTCAACATTTTAAATCTAATTTGTGGCTTCGTGGAGTTTCTTCGATAAAATATCTTGGCTACCTTTTTGCAGGATTAGTTCAGCTGGCATTTGGAGCTTACTCTGAATTTTATGTTAAATAAGTATGGCCAATTTCCTGTCTTCTGACAGTGGCTAATGCCAGGTGCTTCAGAGGAAATGAACAGAAAAGGTAATCATCAAATGACCCATCCCTATTCACCCAATCCCAAATTCTGGCAAACGGAGGCTAAGGAGTCAGGAACACTTCAGAACATGGTTTTGCATCCCTGCCCATCCTGGCTAATAGCCATTGATGGACCTATCCTCCATGAACTATTCTTGTTCTTTTTTTAACCCTGTTATAGTCTTGGCCTTCACAACATCCTCTGGCAAAGAGTTCCACAGATTGACTATGCGTTGTGTGAAGAAATATTACTTTTGTTCATTTTAAACCTGCTGCTCATTAATATCATTTGCTCACCCCCTAGTTTTTTTGTTATGAGAAGGCGTATATAACACTTCCTTATTCATTTTCTCCACACCGGTCATGATATTCTTTCTCTCTATCAGATCCCCCCCCTTAGTCATCTCTTTTCCAAGATGAAAATTCCCATCCTTCTTAATCTCCCTCATACTGTTCCATACCTTTAATAATTCTTGTTGCATTTTTCTGTATCTTTTCCAAAGTATTTGGAACCTTTTTCTTGATGGGTATATCCCCTTCTATTTCAACATTAGGGGGCCACTGAAACTTGTTCCCTTCTCAAGGGCAGAGACAGTGATAGCTATCAGGGCTCCTGGAAATGACAGACTGACCATATTAACTTTCACATTCAAAGCAGACTTCCTGGCTGGTGTTAAGATGAACTTTTTTAGGAGTTTAAAATTGGATGGTGTATATCAATTAGAAATGCAAAGAAACTGCGTGCCACAAAGCGCCACCACCTCAAAATAGGTCTCAGAGAAAAGAAAAAAGCAGCAATTTTTTTATACTGATCTGGTGAAAGACTGTGTCATAACTCACAGAACATCTGTGAAGAGGATGCTAGGTTCTAAAATCTAATTCTGAAAAATATGAAATAACCCTTCTGTCTGGAGTTTATTCAAAGAATGCAAAGGGATATATTACCAGTGATTTAGAATTCTTAAGTCAAACATTGGGGTTAATGCTATGCAAACATTCATAGACAATCACTATTAGCGATTATCTTCAAAAAGTCATGGAAGGTGGGAGAGATTCCAGAAAACGGGAAAAGGGCAAATATAGTGACAATCTTTAAAAAGGGAAATGAGGACAATCTGGGGAATTACAAACCAGTCAACTTAATTTCAGTACCCAGAAAGTTAATGCAGCAAATAATTAAGCAATCAGTTGCAAACACTTAGAAGATAATAAGGTCATAAGTAAAAATCAGCATGGATTTGTCAAGAGCAAATCATGTCAAACCAACCTGATAGCTTTCTTTGACAGGGTAACAATGACCTTGTGGATGGGGGGAAGTGGTAGATGTGGCATATCTTAACTTCAGTAAGGCTTTTGATACTGTCTCCCATGACCTTTTCATAAGCAAGCTACGGAAATACAACATATATGGAGCTACTATTATGTGGGTGCATAACTTCTCTCTTGGAATGGTTTTCGAGCCAATTATCAGTAGTTTACAGTCAAATTGTGACATATCGAAAGGACACATTGGGTGGGGTCCCACAAGGATAAGTTTGGGGTCCAGTTCTGTTCAATATCTTCAACAATGATTTTGATAATGGCATAGAGATTACACTTATAAAGTTTATGGATGATATTGAGCTGGGAGGGGTTGCAAGGGCTTTGGAGGATAAGATTAAAAATTCAAAATTATCTGGACAAATTGGAGAAATGATCTGAAGCAAGTAGGATGAAATTCAATAAGGACAAATGCAAAGTACACAATTAGGAAGGAACAATCAGTTGCACACATACAAAATGTGAAATGACTTTCTGAGTACTGCAAAAAGGTATCTGGAGGTCCTACTGCATCATAAGCTAAATATGAGTCAACAGTGTAACACTGTTGCAAAAAAAGCAAACATCATCCTCGGATGTATTAGCAGGAGTAGTAATCCTTCTGTTCTATTCCATGCTGATTAGGCCACAACTGGAGAATTGTGTCCAATTCTGGGCACTACATTTCAGGAAAGATGTGGACAAATTGAAGAAAGTCCAAAGAAGAACAACAAAAATGATTAAAGGTCTGGAAAATGTGACCTATGAGGGAAGATTGAAAAAATTGTGTTTGTTTAATCTGGAGATGAAAAGACTGAGGGGGGACATAAAAATTTTCAAGTACATAAAAGGTTGTTATAAGGAGGAGGGATAAAAATTGTTCTCTTTAACCTCTGAGAATAGGACAAGAAGCAATGGGCTTGAATTGCAGCAAGGGCAGTTTAGGTTGGACATTAGGAAAGTCTTCCTAACTGTCAGGGTAGTTAAGCCCTGGAATAAATTGCTTAGGGATGCTGTGGAATCTCCATCATGGGAGATTTTTAAGAGCAGGTTAGACAAACACCTGTCAAGGATGGTCTAGATAATACCTGATCCTGCCATAAGTGCAGAGGACTGGATTAGATGACCTTTCCAGTGCTATGATTCTATGAAAATGCAAGAGCTGTCAGCAATGGGGGGGAAGGGTGGAAGGCATCACAAACACTTGCAGAAAATCTGCTGCCACTTTGTACATCCATAAGGCAGGGAAAAATTAAAGTTAAAGCCTGACCAATGACATCATATACCTTGAAAATGGTGTTCACTGTATTAAACTTAAAGGACTAAGTTGCTGAATGCAACACATTTGTGTTGATATAGTCAGCATTGATGTTTTTGAAATACATGCACAGGCCAAGCATTTGCTGATCTCAGTAGGTCCATATGGTCATATTGTTAAATTTAAATTTTACACCAGAGAGCCCAAAGACTCATTATACCAAAGCACATGCTATATTCGGCAAATTTAGCCCTCTTCAGCTTGCATTGTACAAGCAAGAGTTTCTATGGCTATGGAAATAAATGACAAAGTGTAAGGCACAAATATAAGCAGATATGCAGACATGCTGAGGACTGAGACTTTTGTAACTAACATTCAAGCATCTTCAATTATGGACCTGGAATCACGTTTAAATCTTGCAGTTATTAAACTGGGGTTATCTGTATATCCAGTAGACAACATGAAACCTAATACTCTAAGCATCATCTCACCATAAGAAGAATTGCAATGCAAGAGAGGTGAGACCTATGAAAGAGTTGCATGGGAGTGAAAACTCCATTGCAATGCAATGCAGAAGAGGCTCTTTCTTATAAGCAGCCTTAGTGGTACGTCTGATTCCTGAAAAAAGCTGTCTGTTTGTACTGTAGGTAAATTAATTGGAATATTGTTTGATGGAAATGGGATCAAGCCAGTCCAATTGTCAATAAAAAAACATGAAACAGCCACATAAAGGAGCAGAGTCACATCACATTCTTGTAGTTAACTGCTATAGCTGGCAAAGTTTGCACCAAACTGTTTGAAATTAATGCATCACCATGGCCAAACTAAAACAAGTCAATGAATTCCATTTAGGATAAAGAACATGACACTGCTTTCTGTAACATGGTGAACCCAGTTCAGTGTTTTCCTGTTTTGTTTTTTTTATTTCAAAAGTTGGCCCTGCAAACAGATGCATCTGTGAATAGTCTTGGTGCAGTAGAACCTCAGAAAGGCTGACTGATATTGAATGTTACAAAGTCACTCAGACCAACTTGACTTGCGTTATGCACAAGCAGAAAAGAAGCTATATTCAGTTCCATTTGAACATAAGAATGGCCATACTGGGTCAGACCAATGGTTCATCTAGCCCAATATCCTGTCTTCCAACAGGGGTCAATGCCAGGTGCTTCAGAGGGAACGAACAGAGCAGGTAATCTTCGAGTGATCCACCCCGTCACCCATTCCCAACCTCTGGCAACAGAGGCTATGGATGCTTCAGAGCATGGTTTTGCATTTCTTGCCCATCCTGGCTAATTAATTAATTAATTATGAACTTATCCTCCATGAACAGATGTAGTTCTTTTTTGAACTATGTTATAGTTTTGGCCTTCACAATGTCCTCTGGCAAAGAGTTCCACAGGTTGATTGTGCGTTATGTTAAGAAATACTTCTTTTTGTTCATTTTAAACCTGCTGCCTATTAATTTCATTTGATGAACCCTAGTTCTTGTGTGATGAGAATGGGTAAGTAACACTTTCTTATTTACTTCTCCCCACCAATCATAATTTTATAGACCTTTATCATATCCCTCCTTAGTCGTCTCTTTTCCAAGCGGAAAAGTCCAAGTCTTATTAATCTGTCCACATTATGGAAGCTGTTCCATATCCCTAATCATTTTTGTTGCCCTTTCCTGTGTATTTTTCAATTGCAATATATCTGTCAGTCTAGACATAGCCAAATTTAAGTAATTACTTAAAGAGGTTGGAGTCTAAAGGCCAGACTCTCACTGGTGTAAATCAGCATAGCTGTAAATCATTGTAAATAGTATTATTGACTTCAATAGAGCTATGCAGGTTACACCAGCTAAGAATCTGGCACTGTATGTATTTTGCTTGTTTTCTCTGGCATCTCCCTCACAAAACCCCAAGACTCAGGAGATGGGCAGGAATCCATCCCCATTACAGAAAAATGAATGTTTTGTTGGTTTTAAAGATTCAGTTTGAATCCTCCAGTCCTGTCCATTTCACTCACCTGAAGCAGCACATGGTTACTACTCTGAGCATAGGACAGAGATGCTACAAATCGGTGCTTTATTTATAAAATCCTGTTTCCAGTTATCACAGTCTAAACCTGCATAATGCTGAGTGTGCAGTGAGTGAGGCAGAAAATAAAAGGTGGTGGGTGCATCTTATCTCTCTCTTTTACACTTCCATTCACCATTTGCGGGTCAGACAAGGTTCTTTTCGCTTTAATCGTCTCTGTTGCAAGTATTCTAAACCAAAATGCTGCCGTGTCCTAGGATTTAGTTTAGTGAAGTCTAGAGCACTTCCTACAGGGTACCTCAGCAGCTTTCACTCTCAATTAATGCCTCAATTCAGCAAGTTACTAAGAACATGTCTAACTTTAAATGTGTTTTTGCTTAAATACCTTGCTGATTTGGGTCCCAAGGCAATGAGAATTGAAGGTGCTCAGCACCTCTCCAGAGGAGCTCACAGGATCAGGCACCTAATGACATGTACTTGGAGGAACATAGAAACATGGAATCCTGTTTTGAAATTATCAGTCTGTCCTGTAGTCCACTATAAAACGAACACTACATGGTACTGAGTCCACTGGAACTTAAATTATTATAATACAAATTTCACTTTCCCCTGTGGATGACATCTCCACAAAGACGAGAACTTGAAAAGCAGATGAAAATTCACTGCATTAAAAATGGTCAGGATTGGTGTTCCAATGTAGATAGGGGGGCGCCACATCATTATACACTTCACAGGAAGTTTAAAATCCTGTCTGTTGTTTAATCTCGCTGTAGTGCACTTGCTACAATGTAGGTCTCCCTCCAATCTTAACCAAACTAATTTCCCATTGAAGCCTCTTCCTGGTATAACATCATCTGAAATCTTCATTTAGTGCCATTTTCGCTATCCCTCCCCAATTTGTCTTTGTAAAATAGTTACAGTGGTCACAAAAATGAGCTAACTCTGTCACCTCATCTCACATATCACTAGGAAATGGTTTACCATTATCATCTGCAAATTCCATAGAGAATTATGAACACGATCAATTTCTGTGAGAGGACTGAGGTCTAGACCTACACATATTAAATTGTCACAATGTCAGAAGTATGATCTTCAAAAAAGATATTGCAAAGAAATTGCAATTATATTTATCCGTTTTTTTTCATTGACCCTTGAATTCAGTTCACCATCCCCATGGTAGAATTTCAGAACATGCTATCAAATCAATCTGGCTGAAAGAGGCTTACTTCATATCCTCATAATAAGGGCTTGTCTACAGGGGACACTCAGGAAAGTTTATCCTAACTAATGAAGGGCTGGTCTACTCTGGGAATTTTCCTCAACATAGATACATCACTGAAGGGGTGAAAAATGGCATAGACTAGCTAACGTAACCCCTGCTGTAGACAGTGCTAGGTCGATGGAAGAATTATTCTGTTGACCTAGCTACCACCTCTTGGGGAGTTGGATTACCTACACCTATGGGAGAACCCCTCCCATTGGTATAGGTAGTGTCTATACCAGTGGCTCTCAACCTTTCCAGACTACTGTACCTCATACCCCCAAGTTTCACCTCACTTAAGAACTATTTGCTTACAAAATCAGCAATAAAAATATAAAAGTGTCACAGCACACTATTACAGAAAAATTGCTTACTAACTCATTTGTACCATATAATTATAAAATAAATCAATTGGAATATAAATATTGTATTTGCATTTCAATGTATAATATATAGAGAAGTATGAACAATTCATTGTTTGTCTGAAATGCTAGTTTGTATTGACTTCACTAGTGCTTAAGCATGTTGTAAACCTAGGCAAATATCTAGAAGAGTTGATGTACCCCCTGGAAGACCTCTGCCTACCCCAGGGGTATGTGTACCCCTGGTTGAAAACCACTGGTTTATACTGAAGCACTACAGTGGGGCAACTGTGCTGCTGTAGTGTTTCAAGTATAGACAAGCCCTAAGGTCTGGTCTACCCTACAGACTTTTGTCGACCAAAGTCAGCTTTTTGCACCAAAACAGTGGTAAGTGTACATACTGCAATCCCTCTTCCCGCCAACTCAACTCCCCTATTTTTGTGACAAAATTAAACCACCTCAACAAGAGACGTAGAGCTTTTTGCACCAAACCTTTAGCGAAAGTGTAGACAGTGTAGACATTGTGCTTTGTTATGTCATGGTAAATGGCCTTCAGGAAGTGTCTCTCAATGCCCATCCTGACCGCTCCACCCAGGGGGAAACTTTTCACCCTTAGCTTCCCAAATATTATGGAGCACACAATAAGGTGGCTATAACCATGGGAATATTTTCCTCTTTAAGTCTAATCTGCCATAAAGACATCACCGGCGAACTTTTAATCTGCCAAACACACATTCAACAGTCACTCCGCACCTGCTCAACCTCTTATGGAAGGGCTCCTTGCTGCTATCCAGGTTGCCCGTATAAGGCTTCATGAGCCATGGCAGTAAGGGGTAGGATGGATCTCCCAGGATTACTATGGGCATTTCAACACTCCCCCGTTGGAATCTTTTGGTCTGGAGAGAAAGTCCCTGCTTGCAGCTTTCTGTACAGGCCAATGTTCCTGAACATATGTGAGTCATGCATCTTCCCTGACCAACCCCTGTTGATGTCAGTGAAATGCCCATGATGATCCATAAGTGCCTGCAGTACCATAGAAAAGTACCCCTTTCTATCAATGTACTCCATTGTAAGATGGTCCAGGGCCAAAATTGGAATATGACCCAAAGTTAGGGAATCCCATTGCTGCAAAGCCATTCACTATTTCACGCATGTTTCCAAGACTCAGTCCTTCATCGCAGAATGTGATTAATGGACCTGCGCGCTTGCGATAACACAGCTCCTGTGGTGGATTTCCCAACTCCAAACTGATTAGCGACCAACTAGTAGCAGTCTGGAGTTGCCAGCTTCCACACGGCGAGCGCTACGTGCTTCTCCACAAAGAGAACAGCTCTCATTCTGGTGTCCTTGTGCAACAGGGCAAGGGCAAGCTCTTCACGGAGTTCCATGAAGGTGGCTTTGTGCATTCAAAAGTTCTGCAGCCACTGCTCATCATCCCAGACCTGCAGAACAACGCGATCCCACCACTCAGTGCTTGTTTCATGTGCCCAAAAGCAGTGGTGCACCATGTTCAGATGCTTCATGAACACAAACAGTAATCCGGCATTGTTTGTTTGCATGGTACATAGCAGGTCAGGAGCCTTGGATTCCTGTTCCAGTTGGGAGCTCATGATATACTGCATGAATAGTCATCATGTGTTCAGAACACTGATAACGGCAGACAGCAGTGCAGGTTTCATCCTTTCAGATAGGCATGGTGGGGGCACATGGTGGGGCTGTTGAAAAATGCTGCAAAATGCAGTTGGAAACCCATGGAATGTTAGGACAGAAATCACTACATCATGGGATGTTGAGCCTACATCCACGATACACTGCAATCCTCTCCATCTTCCCACAACTAGCAGCACAAGGGGATGAGCTGCACAGTAAGATAGCTGCCCACTGTGCACTTTTCTCAGTGTCGATGCTAGAGCACCAACTATGGATGTGCTTCAGCGGCACAATGAATGCTGTGTGGACAGGTGCTTTTTGATCATCGCTGTAACTTGCATCAGAACTACTTTCTAGTATAGACAAGACCTAAATATGTGAATTTGAAATGGATTAGTTGAACTGCATGAAACCCCTATGTAGACAGGGTCTGGCTACACTTAAAATGCTACAGCAGCACAGCTGCAGTGCTTCAGTGTAGACACTACCTATGCCAATGGGAGAACCCCTCCTGTCAGCATAGGTAATCCACCTCCCTCAAAGGTGGTAGCTAGGTCGAGAGAATACTTCCTTCAGCCTAGCACTGTCTACACTAGAGATTAGGTGAGCATAACTACATCTCTCAGGGGTGTTTCACACCCCAGAGACATGAAGCTAAATGGATATAAATCCTTAGTGTAGAGCAGCCCACAGAAGTAAAGTGGCCTTGATTTAGTTGATCTTAAATCACTTCCAGAGGTTTAAATTGAATTAAAATAAGCTGAATTAAGGCTATTATCATTACACATAAGCATGTCCACATAGAGTTTTAATGCATTCTACATATCCACTTTAAATACCCACCTTTAGCTAATTTGGATTAATTATTCTGAGTGTTCCTATGTAGACAAGCCCTAAATATTCTCTGCATGGGATAGTGGTATGTTTTGGTTATAACTTAACCATCCTACATACTATAAAATTATTTCCTCGAATTTCATAACTTTAGGGATATGGAGATTTGAAACTTTAATTATTTACATACCATACAGACGTTTTTGATGTAGCATTTAGTGTGTTTCCTTTTGTGATAGTTTTTCCATTCTTTGAGGTTTGAAACTCTGATCTATTCGTAGTTCTTTTGATGCAAAACTTGCAACAGTTAATTGGAAAGTAAGAAAATACAATAAATACACTTAGCTCTTATAAATATACACAAGTTCAATTAAAGCTAATGGGAGTTGTGTGCATACGTTACAAGAAGAATACAATTTCCTTTGGAAATTTTTTAAGTAAAAAAAATGACATTCTGATTAATGAGCTTTCAGAAAATAATTTTAATATATTTTAACCAATATCTCTGCTGTTTTATAAATACCACATTTATCCATAAACACCTAGTTGCCTCTCTCTTGCTCATTTTATCAAACAGTCATTTATTGTCATCAATGTCTATTAAAAAGTTCAAAAATGGATACCTGCCCTACCAAAAATAAAAAAGAAGAAAAATCAGAAAGGTGCTCACTGGAAGCAAAGATGGTTTCTGCTTTTATTATTATAAATGCTTAAAAGCCCTGTGATTATGTGTTCAGAGACTTAACTTTCTTTTTAATTAGGGAATTTAGTATTTTTAAAAGGGGCTGTATTGATAGCCCTGGAGAATGAGGTTCTCATTTTCTCCCTTCAGAAGAGTTATAACACTAACAGTAACAGTGCAACCTTCAACAACCAGTGCACCTTGACTGGTGAACTGGAAGGAGAAGGGTGGCCAGATGTCCCAATTTTATAGGGAGACTCCCGATATTGAGGGCTTTATCTTATATCAGTTCCTATTACCTCTCACACACACCCCATCCTGATTTTCCACACTTGCTATCTGGTCATCCTAGGAAGGACCATCTGTAAGTGTCATGGAAAAGTTCAGTGTCCTTACCTCTAAAGTACAGTGAGAACATAAGACCGGCCAGAAGGGTCAGACAATGGTCCAGCTAGCCCAGAATCCTGTCTTCTGACAGGGGCCAGTGCCAAATGTTTCAGAAGGAATTAATAGAATAGGGCAGTTATTGAGTGATCCATCCCCTGTCATCCTGTCACAGATTCTGGCAGTTGGAGCCAGAGCATGGAGTTCCATCCATAACTATCTTGGCTAATATCCATTGATAGACTCTCTGATTTTCAGCTAATGCTTATTTAGGGCCAGATTGTAATTATACAGTTTACCATAAGTAACAGGCAGTGCGTGGTTCCACACGCACAAGTCTGAATCCTAATTCACTCTTTGGCACCACCTTGCTCCATGGAGGAAGTAATCTACCCCAGCCCTTTGCAAGGTGAATGCCAGTTAAATCAAGATTTTTCCCACTTCCGCCTCCTGTATGAGAGAAGTGGCAGATGCAGGGAGGATGCTTTGCCCCTTGGTATGCCACCCACTGAAATAAGCAGGCTTCTTCTACCTTCTTATTCCCCTTCACAAGTGTACAGGGCAAGCTGTGATCTTGTCTTTAGTACAGTCACTTATTGACTAAGAATGGAACTCCTCAGTTCATTTTGCAGAGGTCACCGAGCACATTTATATGATAATGAATTTGTTAATACCGACCTAAGCCGTATTTCAGCCAGTGATCCAGAGCTGACAGGCTCCACAGCTCCTTGACCTATGCAGTCCTCCGTATTGCCAGAGGTGTTTTAGCGGTGAGCCTTCTATGCATATGGTTCTCATGCAATGCAAGGAAAAAGGTCTAAAAATATTTACTCATTATGCAAGTGCTGAGCCTTCTCTCCTCATCATCATCGTGATTACCAACACACACACAGACGTGTGCACACAGAGCTGGATGCAAGTAAAGTCAGCTTAGTTAAAACAGTGACTAACCTGCCAGCAACAGGTGATGCTTGCTGGGGCAAGAAGGCATGGGGGGATGGGCAGGGAGGGGAATGAGTGCCTATGGGCAGCATGTAGTGAGAAGCACCATGCTGCCTAAGAAACAGTGACATTTGCTCTGGACTGTTAAACAACTGTTGCTTTTCACACTGAAGATGGCTACATTTCAGTGACTGTTAAAGGAATCCCAGTGTACTGTACATAAGGCTAAATTGTTCCTTCCACCCTGTAAGTGCACTGTAGTGAAAGACAGAGTTCTTCCCTGTTGTGCAGCTATGCAGGAAACTGGCATCATCTGTCTCCCAGTGGCAGGGAACTTTTCTTAGGGTATGACGTAAGAAAGGAACATTGTGTATGGGAAAAGGTGCATGTTTTCTTTTTCTCTGTCACACACACACACTGTGGTCAAAATGTTCAAAACTGCTACATTTAGATTCCTAAATCTATTTAGATTTCATTCCGACACAGAGAAACTGAAAGAGAGACAAACACGTGTGCAAAAACAACGAGAGTCCTGTAGCACTTTAAAGACTAACAAATTTCTACAGGCGTAAGCTTTTGTGGGCTGCAACCCACTTCGTTAGATGCAAGAAACAGAAATCAGACAGAGGGTATATATATACATTCAAGGGTAAGGAACAGCAGTGGGGAGGGTAGGTGTTAGGAAAGTCCATTCAGTTGGAGAAGAGGAGGCCTATTCCCAACCATTGGTTAGAAGGTGAGAATGTGTGAACAGTGACAACTCCTTCTTGTAATGAGAGAACCATTCCAAGTCCCTATTCAGACCCAGCTGATTGTGTCAAGTTTGCATATGAGTTCCACCTCTGCCGTTTCTCTTTGAAGTCTGTTTTTGAAGTTTTTTTGTTGAAGTATGGCAACTTTCAAGTCAGCTACAGAGTGTCCTGGGAGATTGAAGTGCTCTCCGACTGGTTTATGGGTGTTACTGTTTTTTATGTCTGATTTGTGTCCATTTATTCTTTTACGTAGTGACAGTCTGGTTTGGCCAATGTACATGGCAGAGGGGCATTGCTTTCACATGATGGCGTATATGTGCACATGAATGAGCTCCTTATTGTGTGGCTGATGTGATTAGGACCTGTGATGGTGTCACTAGAGTCAATGTGTTGGCAGAGCTGGCAACGGGGTTTGTTGCAGGGATAGGTTCCTGGGTTAGTTCTTGTTGTATGTGTATGGTTGCTGGTGAGTATTTACTTCAGGTTGCGGGGCTGTCTTTAAGCAAGGATAGGACTGCCTCCCACAGCCTGAGTGAGCGAGGGCTCATCTGCTACGATAGGTTGTAGATCCTTAATGATGTGTTAGAGCAATTTTAGCTGGGTGATAGCCAGTGGTGGTGGTGTTTTTTTTATTGGGTCTGTCCTGTAGTAGGTGACTTCTGGGTACCCGTCTGGCTTTGTCAATTTGTTTGTTCACCTCTCCAGCTGGGTACTGTAGTTTTAAGAATGTTTTATGGAGATCCTGTAGGTGTTTGTCTCTGTCTGATGAATCGTAGCAAATCCGGTTGTATCTTAGGGCTTGGCTGTAGACAATGGATCATGTAATGTGTCCAGGGTGGAAGTTGGAGGCATGAAGATATTTATTGTGGTCAGTTGGTTTACATGCATGCAGAGTATTTCCCCAATCCAAAGAAACTGATTTCATTAACTTTTATGCATTTTAAAGGAAAATATTATTTATTGTCAAGTGTCTTTTCTACAATCTTTTCATAAATAAAAAATGATACTGATTATACATTCATGGCTTAGCTTTAAAAAATTAATGTAATGAGTTTAAAATCTGAGGAAATAACTATATGTCTGGGGGGAGAAAATGATTTCTAAAGAACTTTTCTCAGAAATTCTAGCATGCTTTTATAGTATTTTGATGAGTAGTTAAATATTATTTTTATGTAGTTTAAAATCTGTCTTTGGAACTTTAAAATCCATGTTAATGTCAATTATAAGGGAAGTGGTAATCTATCTTTGTACCATGGACATTTTTCATTAAAACTAACAAAAAGAATGTCTTATATTTGAAAGACTATGCCTTTGGGCTTCTATTCAGATGGTATCAGCTGGAACAAATAAGCTGAGAATGCATTTCCTGTTTCTGTTCTAAGCTCATAAATGGTTCCAAAAATGGTTTGTGTCAGTAACTGATTCATATAGAAAATCTGTGTGAAGTATATATTTTTCCTCATAAGAAAAGAAGTGTTTATTTACAAGAATCTGAAGAGTTTTAGTTCAGTGCTTCTGTCCTTTAACACACCAACATGCCTACTGTAAATAGACAGGACTAGAGCTTGTCATTCCAGTTGAGCGAGCTGTTAGAGCAGGAGACTGGAAGTCACAATTTTTGGGGTCCCTTTAGTGCTCCCACTGAATCTGAGTCACCTTGGGAAAGTCACTTAACTACTATGCCTCTGGTTACAATTACTCTTATGTAAGAATGGGCTTCATGATACCTAAAGTACCCCACTGGACTTCAGATAGGCTGAATGAATTAGTTTTTTGTGAAGCACTTTTAGATACTTGTGTGGAATTCACTTCACGTGCATAAATCCTGAGGTAATTGGACTTGTATAGTAACAGCGTGGTGTATGTGAACTCTTCCCCTCAAACTAGGACCTGTTCCCTGCTCCTACTAAAAGATGGAGTAGCAGCTGCAGCTCCTCCCCCCCATTTAAAACATGTTTTGAGGTGACTAGATCTACATAAACATGATCTTGTAGCCCTTTGACTGTCCAGGTTCCAAGCCTTTTCCTCACACCTGCTGCCCAGCTCTCACCAGTCTGTGAGGCCCCACAGAGATCTCTTCTGGGGAACAAGAGAACAGTAAGAAGCTGGATATGAGTCAGCAGTGTATCCTGGTGGCCAAGAAGGCTAATAGCATATTGGGCTGCATTAGTAGGACCATTGCCAGCAGATCGAGGGAAGTGATTACTCCCCTCTATTTGGTGTTGTTGAGGCTGCATTTGGAGTATTTAGTCCAGTTTTGGGACCCCCACTTCAAAAAGGATGTGAACAAGTTGGAGAGAGTCCAGCAGAAGGCAGCAAAAATGATTTAGGGGGCTGGAGCACAAGACTTATGAGGAGAGGCTGAGGGAACTAGGCTTGTTTAGTCTGCAGAAGAGAAGACTGAGGGGGGATTTGATAGCAGCCTTTAACTACCTGAAAGGGGGTTCCAGGGAGGATGGAGCTAAGCTGTTCTCAATCGTAGTAGATGACAGAACAAGGAGCAATGGTCTCAAGTTGCAGTGGGGTAGGTCTAGGTTGGATATTAGGGAAAAGTATTTCACTAGGAGGGTGGTGAAGCGCTGGAATGGGTTAACTGAGGAGGTGGTGGAATCTCCATCTATAGAGGTTTTTAATCTGTGGCTTGACAAAGCCCTGGCTTGGATGATTTAGCTAAGGTTAGTCCTGCTTTGAGCAGGGGGTTGGACTAGATGACCTCCTGAGGTCCCTTCCAACTCTAATCTTCTATGATTCTGTAAGAGTGTAAAGAAATCCTGTGCAGCTGCTCTGCTCACAGCCCCTCAGCACTAGGCCTTAGCTATGCCAACAACTCTGTGATGACCCTCCGCATATGGGTAAATTTCATCTGTTTAAATATAAACCACTGCTGTTCTATATTAAATTCTAGTGTCAGAAATATAGCCAGAAGATATACTTTTAAATGGATGGCTCCCACACTGCTGTGTTGAGGGCCCAGTTTTAAAAACAGACAAACTCAGGAGACCAGTGAATGGAAAATAGGTAGTGGCATTGATGCTACAGTTAGTGCCACAAACAGTCCTGCCTCAGGCCATGCTTACATTCCCCATACCAATGCAGGTTCTGAGCTGTAAACCGCTCCCTACCCCCAAAGTGCCAAGGTGACTTCTCAGAACCGGTTTGGGGATATATCGCTGTATTTAACACACTTTCTACTGTAAAAATTAAAATGTGGAGCTGGAGAATTTTGCCATATGAGCTCAATTTTAGGAGGGGCTGAGAATTCCTTATGTCCATTATGCCCTCTTCTCCCACTGATTTCAGTAGGAACTGAGTGAATTCAGCACCTTTCAGCATTAGGCCCTTCCAGCCTTGGATTATCCTCCCAATTCACTCACAAAATGCCCAATTTAACACCAAACATGCTTATTTCCTGAACAGTAAAAGCTATGAAAAATCAGTTTTCCATGGCTTTACATGCATGTTGACTTCCCAAACACTTATTTTCATGAATTGGTCTCCCTGCATTTATTTTTTTGTTAATTATTTGAATACTGATAAATAATAGAGAGAAAAATGAGAGAAAGGATTATCTATTATTTAATATTCTTCACAGCATTTTCATTTCCTTTGGAGTTCCTAGCACCATTTGGTTTATGTGTTTATTTATTTTCCCTGTTATCAGCAGCCTTTAAGGAAGATATTTTTGTAGTGAGTTTCTAGTTCCTCCTAGATAACTAAGGCCCGGTCTACACTTACCTTTGCGATTCTGCGGCAGTCGACGGGAGATACGCAAGTGACGTAAATCACTTCGTATCTCCCGTCGACCTTGCAGAGTCTCCTCTGCGCGGCGTCCACACTGCGCTGCATCAGAGGGAACAGCGCTCCCTTTGATGCAGTGCTACTCCACTTACCAGGGTGGTTTTCCTGCGTCCCTTCCTGGATCGACTGAGCGCGTCTCTACAGACCGCTCAGTCAATCCAGAGCAATCGATGTGACGGCGGCGAATTAGCCACCATCAGTGTAGACCCAGCCTTAGAGAGATTTTTATTCTGGAATTGTGACCCTGGGCATCTTTAAGCTTTATTCTTGAAATCTGTAATAGAGGTAAATACTTCCCTCTACCCACATACTCTCAAGGTGAGGATCTATCAATTTCATACTTGTCTTAAACCTTGGAAGATATATTTCCTAAAAGCAAAAAAACAAATGAAGATACAACACAGCTTTTTTACATATGCAAATATTAATACGTGCTGGACTCAAGCATATTAATTGAGACATCAGCTTTGTTGCAGTTTACTGGAAACAGAATTATGTAAAAAACGTAAGAGGCCAGATTCTTGTCTGGTGTAAGCTGACGTAGTTTGACTTTAGTGATGCTATGCTACTTTTCATCAGCTGAGGATCTGCACCAGATCCTCCCTCTCAGTAATTAAGTTCCATAACCGCAATTCACTTCATTAAAGGAAGTCCATTTTGGATTCTGTAGGAGATAAGTATCAGGAATTAGCAATGAACCAGTGATATTACAGAAGTCTGATTGCCTATTTTTTACATGCAATAGGGTAACTGCAGCCCTATGTGTCCGTTAATTAGAAAGACCTCTTGGAAGTTCCATTTTATTTTAACTTTGTTTTCCTTCTGTGGTCTCAGAGCACTCCTAAAGCCAGCTCTACTGAATCATGCCTGGTTCCGTTTACCTCAGAGTTTTCTAACCATTTTACCCTTTACGTAACTGAATCAGTGTTCCAGGTGATTGCACTTCACAAGCACAAATTGTACAAGGCACTCTTCCTCAATATGTTGCCAAATGCCGGTTCCCCCATGAAGCATGATATTTCTCACATTTTGCTGCCAAAGCTAATGTTTGTCAAAATAAAATTTCAAATCAGGTTGCAGCAGAGACCAAAAAAAGTAAATACAGTATAGTACTGTGTTAAACATAAACTAAAAAAAGGGGGGGGCAAGGAGTGGAGTTTAAAAAAAGAATTTGACATGGTAAGCAGTTTCTGTACTTGTTTCATTAAAACTAAGATGGTTAAAAGCAGCATTTTCTTCTGCCCAGTAAAGTTTCAAAGCTGTATTAAGTTATTGAACCACAATATTTTGTTCAGAGTACGAACATTTCAGAGTTGCGAACAACCTCCATTGCCCAGGTGTTTATAACTCTGAGGTTCTACTGAACATTCGAATGAAGTGGTAACAAAAACTGCCTGTCTACCCTGTGATACTAGCTAATGTAATGATCGAATTACGTAACTGTGAATGTTGTTCAGGTCCATCATTTCTGTTTCTGTTAATAATTAATATGATCTTCAAGCAATGCTCTGTCACTCCACTACTGTAATAACATGGATTTTCCCCAAGCCACAGATTTTAAAATGGGCAGAAATATCATATGGTACAGGAAATTCCATCCCATCAGAATGATTTGAACAGACTAGTCTATAAGACTATTTTCTTCCCATGTTTCTCCCTATCTTAGGTTTTTATATGCCATCCATCGCTCTAGTGCCTGAGCACCTTCCATGTAAAATCAGTAGCAATAGTGAAGTTTCTAGTCGAGTTCATGGAGTCTCTGGCATGTGTTCCTTTATGGAGTAAAAACCTCACTAGGGGTATTTTTGTTTCTTTTGGGCGGAGAACTGTACTGATGTGGCAATTTTTTGGAGCCCTATTCTGCAATTTGCAGATTTGCATCCATGCCTTATCTGCCACTTTGTAGGGTCTGATGCAGGGAAATGGTGATCGCTGCTTGTGAGACAGTGAGCACTTTAATCTTCCATTGACTTAGGGTGTGATCTAATTTCCATTAAAGGAAATAGAATTGAGTTAAATGGATCTAGATTGGGCCATTAAGGCCAGTTTCTGCTACCAGCTCAGTACAATAAAGATGCAGAATTTAGCCTTCTGCCTTCACTTGGTTAGTGATTAATTTCATAACAGTGGTAAAGGATGGGGCTAAATGCAATATTTGTTTGTTTGTTTGTTTGTTTGTATAGCATGCAGGGTGCTTGGAATTTTACACTTGAGTATGAAGACAAAGTCCCTGTCCCAAAGCATTTACAATATGTGGGTCATATTCTGAACCAACCACTTTCACAATATGTTGAGCAGTCACTCGCAAACAATCTCACTGAGTTCAGTAGCAACTCATTTATGAGTCATTACTCGTCATCGTGAGTAAGGGATTCAAAATCTGCCTTATCAGTATTTTGGAATTTCTGCTTATTTTACTGAAATAGATCCATGGCTAATATTTGTGTATGGGATCACTTTAATAATCTCAACCTTCTGCTTAGTTCAATGGCAATATAGAATACAGGTAATATACTTTTACAAGGCTATTAGATAGAATTAAATTAAGAGAGATAATATGGTAAATAATAAAATGTACCTAAATCATGCAAGATGCTGAACACTTCGTAACAGGTGCTCAACACTCCCACCCTTCCATTGAATTCATGACAGGATTGGGTCATGTGTTAGGTTAAATAAGCTCTTAAAATGCTTTAGGGCCTGATACTGTCTGTAGAATAAATGTCTAGAGAGTGAACAAATAAATTGCTAGGAATACAGTCTGGTCTGTCTGATCAGTGCTTCTTTTTTTCCCATAAGGTTCAGTAGATGGCCAGTCAGCCATTTATCATTCAGGCTGAAATACAGGTGCATTTAACCTAAATCTTTCCGCAGAAGACAGATTATCTTTTAGAAGAACTCTGTCACCACAGTCTCTTTTCAATAGCCATGTCAACCACTGCCACAAAGGCTGTACATGAAGGGATCAATGGTAGTTTTATCTGAAATTGCACTGTGTGTGTGTTTCTTCCAACTGACATTCATTTAAATTTTTGCTGTAAGACATCTTTTCTCCCCATAATAGGAAAAGGATCAGACGTCCTAAAATTGTTTTCTAAAGAACTAAAATTAAAAACATTCACTTGGCTAAGCGTGAAATATTTCCGATTTATATGTTTAATCAACAGCCAAAGCAAGTAAAGATCTGCCTGTGTTTCATAAATTGAAATACTAATATTATCTTATAAGCATCAACATAACTGATTTCACTGCGGAAGAACTAATATGCCCAATTTGGAGAAAAGCCACCATATAATTGCAATGAGTACTTCGTTCTAAAGAAACCATCTGACAAGTCAATACTCATAGCCCAAAAGCGCTGTAGCCTGCATCCATACCACTTCTTTATGGAAGGCAAAAATGTTAATGTTGTGCACTTAATCTACCATATGTACTGCCTCCCCACCCCATTCAAACCACAGAACTTCTCATGTAATCATGTAAACATAAATACCTGCAATATCATCACTCTGGCTCAAATCTAATTTTTCAGATATCAGTGCAGTCGCATGTACTTTGGGGGTTAGTAAATAAATCAGAATGAAATGTGACAGCATAGCACCTATGTGCACAAGTACAAGGGCATCCGTCTCCCTTATCATTGCAAGATAGGGATGACGCTATTAATCCTGGCCAGCAAAGCTGTTAGATTTAGTCCTTGGATCCCTTATAGATTTTTTTTTTAAATTAAACATGCTACTTGGGACAGGCTTTTTACAGTACATAATGTCAGGTTGGGATTTCTAAGTGAATACCAGATTGAAATAGTGTTTGAAACTGAAGAACAAATCAAAGGCATGTTTGGGTTGAAATGCATGATGTCTTCCTACAAGATCTGTCAGATTTCCTCTGAGGTTTGGTAGGGGGTCATCACTGATATCCAGGTTTATGATGAGTTGAGGAGGTCCTTTTCCTCTGTAATTTTGGATCATCAGACATATGATGCAGGAGAGCCACCCCTAGCCATGAAGGGGTATTCAAGAGATAGGCCAACCATTTATAGCCTGATCCTGTTTCCATTTAGTCAATGATAAAACTCTCATGGACTTCAGTGGGGTAGAATCTGGTCCTAAATGTATTACTCAGTGAAAAATATAACTCCTATTGAAAATTCTGCTTTAAGTGTTTACATTTTTTTTCCATAAGAGGGCCTGTAATTCTCCTTTGTGTGTGCTCCTTTCCAAGGTCCATGCCAGCAAAATGAACAAAAGCCTTAAGATACTTTCTCCTGTTGCTTCAAAGACAGCTAAGGGCATTTGCAATCACATTGGCTATACAATATCAATGAGAAGCTGTCATGAAAACTGTTTATGTATCAGTTTTGGGATAGACCTCCTCCTTAGGGTGACAGGAAGTATGCAGCTTGCAGCTTTTGTCATTTGCTGCTGCTGCAGAGGAAGAAAAATCAGCATTTTACCATGTCTCCAGGCTGGTTTTGATTTACAAGAATAACAAGGTCAGCTCTTCAATGGTTAGAACCTAAAGCCTCATTTTAAGAAACAGTGATTCAATTTATCTTATAAGTCCAGATATGTTCCTACTCTCAATGGATCTGAAGTCTCTAGTTGACAGCCAAGACAAGTGCTTCTGTACGTTACAGATAATGTAATATGTTGCAGATAAGATGACCTATCTTTATATAGGGGTGCTGAAGTACTTGGATCTTCTTTATTTTTCCATCCTGATACTTTTATCTTCTTTGACTTTCCTATGATATTATCAATGATTAAAAGTTAGCCTACAGGTAGGTCAATTTCACTAGCCTATACAAGAATTGAAGCAGATTTACATTTTCAGTTCTTCTTATCTAATGTTATCAGGATTCATGGGAATTAATAGGGAACCTGATGCTCAGCATCAGATTAATACTTGCAAGTCAGTCAATTGTTTTAAAATGTGTAGGTCTTGAAGATTATCAACCCCGGAATCTAGAAAATCCCACCTGGATAACAAACTGAATTTAAAAGAAAAAATCATATGAGCATGAACAAGGAGAGTTTAAGTAGCATCAGTGGAATTTTTCAATCTCCCTGATACCCATGAAAGAGCAAATAAATGTGGTTAATCTGCCTAGCCAATTATTTGTGCATAATCGTTATCCTTTAATCAAATAATATTTTATTATTTAAACAGATAGTAATCATCTTGCAGTCCTAAATATAGGGTAAAGACATTCTGTGATTGTGGTAGATTCTAAGGGTCTGATTCTGAAAACACGTGAAATCAATGGGAGTACTCTGTTAAACCACTGGGATTATTCACATATAATTTTTCTCAGGTTCTAACTAACCATGTCAAAGTATTCTGTAATAGTGGCTTATGCCATTAGTTAAAAAAAATGACTATGTCCAGTCCAGTCCTTTTTAAGAGGACACATAAGCCACTAAATATGGGTATTTAGTTAGGAATTATTCATTGTTAGGATGAAAGTGCTCTGCAATCTGCTTCCCATGATGATTACCTTCACAAAACTCTCTGGATGGGCCTGGTGTGACTGAGTGTATGACTATATTCTGTTAGTGGAGTTAATCTGGAGCACTACATTTTTTTTGAAAAGTTCATAATTGAAATGCGTATTTTAATAGCCTAGACCTGACTTTAAAAGGTGCTGAATTCTTTGTTGTAGAAAACCCCCCAAATCAACTTCTACTCTGACAATACCAACCTATTCTTGGTTGAATCAAGCCAAAATTACCAATTTTTGTCTTTAATTTAGCAGTTATGTAAACAGACTTTCTAATACTTTTGATTCTGCTCAACATAAAATGCTATCCTAATAGCTAACATTAAAGATTCAGAGTTTTTGAACATGCTATAGAGCTGGAAGTGTCAGACACATTCCAGTTCAGTGCTCTCTTATGGTTATGAATTACTAGCCATGCAAGAGGAAAGTCTGATGTATAATCCTACAGCATGTTGTAATACCCATATTTTAAGAATTAAGGGCCTGATTCAAAACCCATGGAAGTCAATAAAAAGGATCTCTTTGATTTGAAGGGATTTGGATCAGTCTTAAAGATTCTTTCATATTATTATTATTCTGAGACTAAGTAGCATCTCAGAGTATGTATTGGCTTTGCCTAAAAACTTTTGGTCACTGTACAAATAAACTTCAGTGAGCATCTATCATTCAGTTGTCCTGTATCACTGCTGCTAAGTTGCTATGCTGCTGAAGTAGTCGTTGGGTCATCCAAGTCATTTTTCTTAAATATCTGATGTCTGCTGACTTCAGATGCTGTGGGAAATTATATCTTTCATAAATAACTGCTTTGCCCATTGGAGATGGTGGGAGGAAAAGAAACAGGAGAGGAAATATGGAAGGATGAAAAAGGTAAGTCTGGCAGACCTTTCCAAGAAGTGAAGTTGTGATGAGCCTGTTGATTTCAGTAGTATTAGACTCGCTTGGTGTCAGCGAAGTGATTATTGCCTGTTGAGTCTGGATAGATATTTCTATAGCTCTAATCTGTCCCTTGTGGATCTTTAGGATAACAATAACACTTAAGGGCCTAATCCAAAGCATAGGGAAGTCAATGGAAGTCTATTAAAGAGTAATATTTAGATAACTCGGTGCTTATATGGCACTATATAAATAGTAATGATTGACAGAGACTGAAAAATCCATTAGCATTGAGTTACAGTAAACAAGGTGAACTTTGTGGAAACTTTTTATATTTTCTAACCGTATTGCTAGTCATCTATAATTGTAAATTAATTGCAAATGGTAGCACTGTTAACTCACGGTCCAGGGAAAACTACTGTTTTTTTCTCATTTTCAAGTTTGAAGTAGTTTTAAAGGACTATTTAATTTGAAGAAAAAATATACTCCCCAATTGACATTTGATTCTCCACTTAAGTATAATGGAAAATGTTGCTTTAGTTAACATCGTTCCTTGCAACTAATTAGAAAATGTGTTGGTGGGTATATTTTCGAACAAAAAGTATGCTGAGCAATGCTTCATTTAATTTGAATTTCTCATCTTGAAATAACTTTTTTACCCAAACTGCTAAAAGTGGTTGATGAAGACATTTTTGCTTTCAACCCAATTAGCAGTTCGGGAGCTTTCAATGGCCTAAAATGAGCCTTTTTCCTTGTCTTATTGTGGCCACATCTACAAAGAAAACTTGTGAAGCAGTGAAAATCAGTGAAAGTCATTCCTACTTTTTGAACTCTCACTAACAAATTTCAAAGTGCTGAAATAATTGCTCCTGTTAACTTCTACCACATGATTCATATTAAGGGGCAAAATGTATAATTTAGAAGAGCATCTTCAGCAGAATGGACCATGAGGCCCTCTTTATCAATGAGTCACAGTTCACATAGTAAGTTGAAGGGTCTGATTTTTTTTTTTTTTTAAACCAAAAAACCATTTATCTTACATAGGTATCTGTCAGTTTTAAGATAAACACTGAGCATGAAAGTGAAAAGGATTAGTGACTGAAGTGTGGTTTCAGAATTAAGAAGGTGTATTCACAGCTTTTAGCATGCAGGTGAAGGGGTTTATATAGCTACTTAGTGGACTGTTGGCAATCTGATATCATCAAGTGATGCCCATGTGTCAGTCTTGAGATCCACCCACCTGGACCTCATATATAGAAGTGACATAGATCCTCATTCAGTAAAGCAGCAATAACCTTCCCTGAATGTGCAAAAAGCTGATTTCAGGCTCACTGGCATCATCCAAAGGTCACTTCTTTGGAAGCTGAAATCCAAAAATCCTTTCAAGTGATCAGCAGACTAAATTTATGCTGTGAAGGAATTGCATGCAGAAAGAGAAAGGGTAGCATTTGGAAGCCCGAGAGAGAAAATTAGATAAAGTTCAAAATTAGAACCATTTGAACCCTGGGTAAAATTAAAATGTACTATTCATGAATAATGTTATGGATACGTTGTTCAGCAAGCTTAGAATCTCTACCACTGATTTAGCCAGCTCCATGCATTGACAGTGGACATGTCGGGTGGTGTCTCCTCATTGTGCACGTTGACAGAACACACTGTCAGGTGGCACAGGGCTGGACTACCGTTGGTTCTTGTGACTGAAATGTCTACTCGGTCTGAACAGCTGTCACATCCAACAGTGCAGGCTCCTGAGAAGGTTCCATAAATGGCTCACGCACAAGTGCTTTGATCTCATCTTGAGCTCCTGTAAGAAATATTTCCCAATGGGTTTTACCTGGAAAGGAGCCAGGTGAATAGGAACATATGATAATAAATGGCAAGAAACTCACATTCGTAGGTAGCATGACCGAAGGTTAGACGATGACTGAAATGGTGCTGTCCTTTCCTTTGAACATGTGCGGCTCTGTTCTTTGCCTTACTTTTCATATCTAGTTTTGCTGGCTACATTCAGCTCCCTCAGTGCCAACGCCTCATTCTGGTGCTCCATTTCCTGGGGGCTACAGTGGATCACAAACTGAACATAAGTCAATAATGTGATGCAGTCACTAAAATGGTTAATTTAATTCTGCGGTGTATTAACTGGAGTATGTACGAAAGACATGGGAGCTAATTGTCCCACTCTTTTCAGAACTGGTGAGGCCTTAGCTGGAGTATTGTCCCATTTGGGTTGCCACACTTTAAGAAAGATGTGGACAAATTGGAGAGAGTCCAAAGAAAAGCAACAAAAATTATAAAAGTTTTAGAAAAGCTGACCTATAAGGAAAGGTTTAAAAACAACTGATTCTGTTGGGTGTGTTTTGAGAAAAGAAAACTGAGGAAGGAACTAAGTCTTCAAACAAAGAGAACAGTGATCAATTGTTCTCTATCCACAGAACATAGGACAAGAAGTAATTGGTTTTGTTTTCAGCAAGGGAGATTTAGGTTGGATATTAGGAAAAACTTTCTAACTATAAGAATATTTAATCTTCCCAAGGAGGTTATGGAATCCCCATCCTTTGAGGATTTTAAGAACAGTTAAATAAACACCTATCCAGGGTGATCTAGATTTACTTGTTCTTGCCTCAGCACAGGGACTGAACTATATGACCTCTTGAGGTCCCATCCTGCCCTACATTTCCTAGATTCTATGATCATACGTTGTACATGGAAAAAGTTAACTCAGCTCTGAGAACACCTTTTATATTCTGTTGGCTCACAATGTGGAGAATATTGCTGAGGTTTCTGAACAAATAAAGAAAGGGAAAGGCAACATGTTGCTAAAGAGAATCAATAGTGTCAGTGTGAGATTTTCCCTGAAAAGGGTTCAGAAAAAGGGAAACTCTCTGCTACCCCCAAACCCAGCATTTGTTGGGTCTTGACAGATTTTTCACACCATGGAAAGCTGGCTGTGTTTGAGTGGATAAGATGTCAGCTCCATAACATGAGTGTAGATGCTGGGTGTCAGGAAAGTTAACGGCACAAAGGGAAACTAAATAAGCTTTAATGAGGAATACGTGAGCATTATCACAGAAGAGCAGATGCCAGATTTCCCATAAGTAAGGCGCTCAGTGGGAAAGTAAATAGCTTTAGTGGAAGCTGGGTTGTGATAAACTCACAGCATGTGAGAAGGTGCTAAGTTTAGACAGAGTTGCCACCCAATCAGTAATTGGGCTTTAGCATGCTGAATCAAGTATAAACCAGACAGTACCCAGGCCCAAGTACCTGCCACCCTAATGGAATAGCGACTGACGTTCTAAACATTTTTTGGTGCTCCCATTTATACACACAGCCTGTGAAGCAAGGAATTTTAGCAATAGAAATAGAGGTACTCTGTGTCCTTATTGAGAGTTACAGTTGTGAAAAAGAACATGATTAGCACAGAAAAAAGTAAAATGACACAATAAGATGAACAAGCCCTTGAAGCTAGTCCTAGCCTAAACCTAATATAATGTATAGAAGAGAATGGGCCAAGGATCTATTCCCCCATGCTATATGTTAACATTTAGTTCTCCAGCTGCTCCTTGCTGTGCAAGCAAGGTATAAGACTGCATGTTGCAAGAATTCTTTTGTGAAGGAAAGAAACTTTACAGGATTTCCCAAACCATGATTGTATACGCAAGTGCTCTCAAACATGCCATGGAATGACAGTGCAGTTAAAACACCCAGGTGGAGGTGTTCCATAAGCAGAAAATGCACCCTGATTTTGGTAAATTTTGTACCTTTATTTTTAGAATCAACAAAGTGTCTTACAGAACAATCAATGAAAGCAAGTCAAATTTTGTAATAATGGTTTTACAGTAATAAGTAACAGACTCTAGATCTTTAGGTGTAGCATGCGCACTACATGCCGCAAGAGGTGTCCTGATGAGCAGTGAATATCAAAGTGCAGATTCACATAAAACCTGCACATGCTGCTAACATGTAAATTAAAGTTGCCCTCACATAAAGACACAGAAAACTCAGGTAAATGATGCATGCAGTATTTCTGAATTGGGCTATAAGAGGTTTCTGTCAATTAAACTCCCTCTGTAACTGTGTCCTGTTCAAAATGTAAATAACTGATACAGACTCCAAATAATGTTATGCTATCTTTAAAAATAAAAAAACAACTTTCACGCCTGATTGTCTTTCCAGAATCAATATATTGGATGATGGAAGCCTTCGAATTGTCAATGTCACTAAAGCTGATGCCGGAAGTTATTCCTGTATAGCAACAAACCATTTTGGGACTGCTAGCAGCACTGGAAGTTTGGTGGTGAAAGGTAATAATAGCCCTTATGAAACTTTGCTGATACTTCTGTCTTAATCACTAACAGAGAAAGAAGTAAAGCCACACATGTTCCATGCTTTTTAATTTCTCTGATCCTGAGTGGCACTGGATCCCAGCAGCTCCCACTGAAGTCAATTGGAGCTGTTGCCATACAGCGCCCTTTTACTGTAAGGCTCTATGGAGTACACAGAGGTTGCTGATTCTCAAGTATCAAAGCTTACCTAATGCCTTTAAGTACCACTGAAGCCAAAGATATATTAATAGTAAAATCTGCTTGATGTATTGAATAATAACGTTTATAGCAAGTTGGTACTATGTTTGGTAATATAAATAAGATTAAACTGAATGAAATATAGGAATATAAGAATTTCTGGATCAGATCAATGGTCCATTAAGTCCACTAGCCTGTCTTTGACAGTTACCAGCACTAGACACTTCAGAAGAAATTGCTTCCTTAATGACCAGTTATGAACAATTATGCATTTTGGCCCTGATCCAGCAAAGTTTTTAAACACATGGCTTATCTTTAAAACCATTAAATTCAGAATACCCATGAAGGAAATTTCTGACCCTAGGCAGTTAGTGGTTAGGTTAGAGTCATAGAAATGTAGCACTGGAAGGGACCTGAAGAGGTCATCTAGTCAAGCCCGCTGCACTGAGGCAGGACCAAGTATACTTAGCCCATCCATGAAAGGTATTTGTCCAATCTATTCTTAATAACCACCAATTAATGAATGGTAATTTAGCCCAAAATAATTGTGGATGACAACATTGAATGAAAGTATGTAAAAATATGCAACCTACCAATTAATCATGCAGGCAGCCTGATTCTGTTATACTGGTGTAAATCAGACAGCACCCCCTGGCAGCCGTGGAATTGCACTAGTATAAAACTGTTGCAAGAGACAAATCAAATCTAGGAAGTTAAATTCATCCCAGGTGGAACTCTGTAGGCATCACAGGGCTTACTTGATGGTCACCGTTTACACTTGGGATAAATTTGGCCCACCCTGTTTAGCTCTGTGTTGCACCGTAGCATATTGAGGAAATCCAAATGGCAATAAAGATATACCAGAAAAGTTCAATACCAAGATGTGCCGCCTCCCCCCAGATTCATAATTTAAATAGAACGGCATATTATTTGAATCGTATGGTTTTTAAAAAGCCTACTAGTTGGCAGGATTGGCAAGAAATAGTGTTGAAATTCACCAGTCATGATGGAATCACTTGAAATATCATCAGTCAGTATGTTCCATTGCATTACTTACACTTCACACATTGTCATATAGTATAAATCCCTTTATAAATGTTTATCTACTCTGCATCTACAGATATTCTTTGTTATTCCTATACATGTCTAATCCTTTTAAAAGTTCTGCTAAACTCTTAATACATGCAGGTTTACACAATAATGAGCAACTTTTGCCCTTGCAATACAGTGCTTTAGTTTCTAAAATACAATCAATTCTATTGATTTCTGCCATGGGGTGATATTCCTTGTACATCCCATGAATCCCAAGTGTATGCCCCAAAATTCTCTGAACAAATTAAAAACAAACAAACAAAATATTTGACAAAAGGGTATAAATTCAAACTTGTTAAATATAGCGAGTGACACTGACAAACGTTTTAAAGTTATGCTGTGATTATGAGAAGTTGTGTGCCTGATGAATTATTATAGGCAACAGGCATATAGATTATTATTACACTGATAAACACTTTCCATCTCTCTTATTTGTGGAAAATGCTATATTGGATAACAGAGCAGGAGAGATTGATTTATTATTTTGTAATCAATCATAGAGCTCTAATGTTGTCAGTGTTAATACTCCCATATATTGGCATTGATTGACAGTATTGGTTTAGAGGCTGTTCCTATCAATTATTTCTATAGTATACAGAGACTACTTAAAAATACTTTTAATGCAAGTTTAAATGGGCGCTTTTATAATCAGAGTGGGTTTAAGCAATCAATCTCAGGACAGCTGGCCCTGAGAAAGACAGTGATCCCCCATGATGTTTAACCTGCTTCAGACCTGTGTGTTTGTATACGAGATGCAGCACCAACATGTTCGTGAAGCAAAATCTCTCCTAAGATATTGTGTGTGTGTGGGTGTCTAAAGGTTGGAACTGTCCCACTTATATGATTAGATCTTCTCTCTTGCTTTAATTTTACATGCTGCTCTTTACATTAGAAAAGTTTTAAGCATATTGGGGCAATCCTCAGTTGGTGTAAATCAACATAGCTCCAGTGAAGTCAATGAAGCTTCTTAGAATAACACTAACTGAAATTCTGGCCTTTTATGCTTTGTGCTTGATTCCCCTGACTCGATCCCTTTGGGACCTCTGAATGCGCAATGTAACATCCTGTCACTTTTGCAATACCATCTCTAAATTCCACCGTCCTTTTCCTGGCAGAACTCCTGTTGATGAGGCTGGTACGTGTGTAGGAATTGAAGGGTCAGGCCTTACTGTAGGACACTGTTGGCCAAATACACCTGTATAATGCATATTTCTTTTCTTTTGTACGTGTATCCTTGTGCAAGTTTTATTTGAAAATGAAGGCTATAGGGGGATTGTATTGTTTTAGAATTAATTCAACTTAACATAGTCACTTCCCATTTGTGTAGCTTGTACAGCATGTGCCTGAGCACATATTAGTCTCTTTGAACAGGAATAGGGGAGTTTAACCTAAGGTTAGCAGTAGGTCTGTGTTTAAGATTACTCTGGCTGTTTTAATCCCTGTTTCCCTCAAGCAGAGGCATAACAAATAAGTGTGAGTGAAATTCTGGGAGCTCCTGAAAAGAGGATAGCTTCAAAAGGTCTTGCCTAACACTAAGGATTCTGAGCACCGCCTGTAAGGGATGAAAGGCTTTGTGCCACACCATTGTGGTCAGTGGGAAATTTGGGCTTCAGTGAGCATAGGAGATAGCCCTAATTGAGTTCTGCTCCCACTGATTTTAATAGGATCTGAGAGTGCTCAGCCCCTTTTAGATTTGGATCTCAATAACTTCTCCATAGGGAAAAGTCTAATTTGTGAACTCTTTGTAAATTAAGGTACTAATATAAATACATTGGGTGGAAAATCTGAGCAACTGAATATAACAGCTGACCTTATTGACACAGAAGAATGCAGCTCTTAAACCCATTATGTTATACAAGAAATCAAATTGCCTAGAAATGTCATACAGAAGTGACTGGGTGGTGCAATGGCCCTTCCATGGACTATGGTAAAGTTGCACTCACTTATGTCAGCAGTGAAATTGACCGTGGACTCAGAGCTTGAAGATGGAAGCACCAAACGAGTGTGAATCCCAATGTGTGAGTCCTCATTTGTCCTCATCACAAAACCACCGTTCAGTTTGACACAACTAGCCACAGTTGTCAGTCTCAGGTCAGGAAAGGGCCAGGGCTGCGCTTGAGACATTTGTCAAGCTTTAAGTGCAATGATGGATATGTGTGAGAACAACACTTGCCTAAAGCGTACCCAGGTCATGGGACACAATTTTCTTGGGGACCAATCCAAGATTCCAGAATGAACTCTTCCAGGAACAAAGGATTATCATACACCTCATTACTTCTGCTCCAAGTGCAGGGTCCATTTCTTTGCCTTTGCCTTCTCTAAAATAACATTGCTCCTTTTCGTCCAGAGAGGCTGGTCAAATTTCAAGGCCCTAAAGGTGTTCCAGTTGGAAGGAGCAATGTATGGAGTCTGATATTTTCTTTGATTCCGTTTAGGTGATTTATAAGGAATGTACAAAGTCCTGTGTCTCTGAATGCAGAAGAAACCAAGAACAGAAGGAGCAGTGTCTTAGTTTACATTGTTAAGTCTCAATAGCCAACACCAGATTCTAGCTTTTTCCATGGTCACTGTGCTTACAGGCTCCTGCTTGGCTTTCTTGCCTTGCCTCTTCTGTCTCTGTTCTTATCTCTTTTCAGTATCTGTGTGATATCTTTTTATCCCTCTTGCATACATCCCCACCCAAAACAATCCTCAGCCAAAAGCTCCTCAGTGGGTTCACAGACATCTTTTATCTTACGCAGGGGGCTTATATTTACAGTTACGTTAAGTGAAGGGTGATTTCACACCATCACAAGGTTCACCTATCCCATAACACTAAACAGAGCAACATGTATATTTATCAAAAACGAACAAAACCCCCAACAAAACTAGACTCTCCACTGTACATGCTTCACCCCCAGAGAAGCAGATGAGAGAACAATCCATGACTGACGTCAGTCACATTGCTCAATGAACTACTAGAAGATGCCCAGATAATAAGTGTGGTATTAGAACCTATATAGATATAGAGGCACACTTTCCTCACCTTCATGCGAACTGTAACATAATGTTTGAAATAATAATAATTAAGGGCTCTGTGTCTGAGGAGAAATTTGACTCACTGAGGGGTTACACAGGTGTAAATGAAGGCAGAATTTGTCCCTTAAGGTAAGCCTACACCTCAACTGGGTAGACAGATACGAGCTGGCACGCTACAACTAGCAATGTGACTGCAGCGGCATCTGTTGTGGCTCACTCTAACCACCCAAGTTCAAACCCACCCAACCTTCTAGGTACATAAGATAGCCATGGTCATACTGCTATTTTTAGCATGATCTAGCAGAGCTAGCACATGTCTGTCTGTGCTGGGAAGCACACTCGAGGGTTACACAGGTGCAAAACCAGCATAAGAAAGAAGAGAACCAGTCCCTGGGTCTTTAGTTTAAATGTAATTGATACCCGATCTGATTTTCAGAAATGCTGACATCCACATCTCCTGTTGAAGTCAGGTGCTCAGCACGTTCCCAAATCAGGCCCTTACTGTACATCTTTAAAAGGCCAATATTTAAAAATATTACTTTGTTTAGCTGGTGCTGTTGAAAAGTAGTAACTTTGTCATTTAAGACTTATCTAATTCTTCCTCATTATCATCACTAAAGGCAGCCTGTTTGCTACTCAGTGCAACAGTATATCTTGCATCTGGTCTTTGTTTATTGGTCACATGATTTAAGTATCACTTCACTTTGTGTTAAGGTTATAAGAGGTTACCAAGTACTATTTTTTTTCATCTTCAATGCTCAGTAGTAACTTGATCCCATTAACATTAATGGGACCTACACATGTGCGTGAAGCAAAGAATATACCCTGAGGTCTTCATCGATATTAACAGTGAACACAATTTTAGCATATAGCCCACAAAAAGTATAAAAGCACATAAAACTGTTCTGAACTCTAAATGACTGTGTAAAGTATTGTATTTTTACATTGAACTGTCTGAGTTTCTATGCCTTGAATAACATGTCTAATAGTGGCAGGGTGGGATATTTCTGAATGCCATATCTTCATTCAATTTTGTGATCCACAAAAGGGCTAATTTATCAGCTGATGTGTTCTCTGACCTTAAAATATGTTTTTTTTTTTTTTGATCTCATCATATGTCATTGATTAAAAAACTGTGAAGGTCATACATCAGAAGACATCTTTTCTAACCTTTCTGTGCTCCTCCATTAACAATAAGTGTGTTTGTTTGTTTGTTTGTTTGTTTGTTTGTTTGTTTGTTTGTTTGTTTGTTTGTTTGTTT
>ML677031.1:12834550-12850217 GCA_007922155.1 Mesoclemmys tuberculata
TTGCCAACAGTTCCATTCTCATTCTGATAGCCATTCTCAGAACATTGTATTGCCAACAGTTCCATTCGCACTCTGATAGCCATTCTCAGAACATTGTATTGCCAACAGTTCCATTCTCACTCTGATAGCAATAACTAGTACACAAATGAAATTCCTCTGGCAAGCAGTGGTTCAGGAGGGAGCTGTGTAAACGAGCTAATGCCATTAATGCAAATGACATTGCTACTGCTCCCTTCCCAAAATAAGATAATCCTTCCAATACAACTTGGTGCCTGTGAGGTACGCGAAATACTTATGTGCGTTTGTGGCAACAGTCCTCTGTGTCATATAAAATAGCGTCTAAGTCTGAAACACTTGGTTTAATTGTTTGGCTGGGTTTGGCAGCGCATGGCTTCGCAGTATAGGCTTTGCAGTATTCTAACAGGATATAGTGATGCTGCAAGTAGTATTGCTCTAGTGGTTCATAAACTCTGATCGCATTGGAGAGATAGGGTCAGGTTACTCATTGCAGTGCACTTGTATAGTACAAATTCTATGTAAAACACTACAGATTCCACATGGTAATGGTTTGCATCCACTTTGCCCTGGTGCAAATAGCTACATGAGGTTCAGAACAAGGGAGAAGCTCTGGAGTTTGGAAATAACAGTCTGGCGGCAGTAGCCTTATCACTTTCTGATGTCCTACATTACAGCAGCTAGGGGTAGTCAGTATGTTTTGTGGAATCCGTGACTTTTCTGCTTTCCAGAGCCAATTATAACAATGGTTTCGGTACTTACATGCAACCAGGGCAAGGACAGGTTCTGATTACATTATTTACCTGTTTCGTTTTGGGAGTAGGTTTCCAGCTACCATCATGTCAGTGCTCAAACCAGTGAATGGCTTAATGAGTTAAACAGATGTTTACCTTTATTTTTGTTTCTGACTCAGACTAGCTTGTATGCATCTCAGTTTGGCTGCTTTGGTTTTCAGCTCTGTGCCTCTACATAGGAGTAATGAGCAAAAAGGTTGCCAGTATGTGTATTCTCACAGACTGAGATATGGGTCTTTGCTAACAGACTCAGCTTTCTCCAGCAGCTTGGGTTTGGATTCTCTTCTCCCACCCCCAGCAAGAACATTACTTTGTGGATACACAGACTTCATGAGCTGTGTTTAAAATCCTGTAGTTTGGCAAAATTCAGCAAATTCCTCTGAGGAACATTTACCTCCATTGTTGGAGATCTTTTCAGGGATCTGTCAATTCATGATTTATTATAAAACCTCTGATAATGTTCAGGTTTCTAGTTCAAAGAATATTGTATTAACGTATTGATGCAGGTTTTATTGTCCCACATAAACCACATCTATGGTCTGGAATGGTCTTGCAGACATTATTTTGCAATCTGTGGCTCTTTTCTATTTCTCATACACCTTTTGTTTGGACACTTTGAAATAAGTGGTCATCTCATACACTCTAAGGTCAGAAGGGACCAATATGATCATCTAGTCTGACCTCCTGCAGGCCACAGAACATGACCCAGCCACTCCCATAATAAACTTCAAACCTATGACTCAGTTATTAAGCTCCTCAAATCATGGTTTAAAGACTTTAAGATACAGAGAATCCACCAGCAAGTGAGTCATGCCCCATGCTAAAGAGTATGGCGAAAAACCATCAGAGCCTTTCCCAATCTGCCCTGGGGGAACATTTTTTCCCTACCCCAAATATGGCGATCAGTTAAACCCTGAGCATGTGGGCAAGACTCACCAGCCAGACACCCAAGAAAGAATTCCTGTAATAATTCAAAACCCACCCCATCTAACAGTCTTTCACAGACCATTGGTATATCTATCCCCAATAGTCAAAGATCAGTCAATTGCCAAACTAGGCTGTCCCATCATACCATCCCCTCCATAAATTTATCAAGCTCAGTTTTGAAGCCAGGTAGGTTTTTTGCCCCCACTGCTCCTCTTGGAAGGCTATTCCAGAACTTTACTCCTCTGCATCATGTGACAGACCAAGAGAACATGTCTCAGCCTCATTATTTTGTATTATACCCATAGGACCAGTGTGGATTTGAACTACTGTATCTTGTTTTAGTGGATGTGAAATAACTATTTTCTCACATTCAAAAATGAAAAAAATTACACTATCCAAAACAGAGATGAAAAGAACTTAGCTATGTTGTTCCACAACTTTGCTGCACTAGACAAACATTGTTTTCTAATGCCTGGCCATCTGTCCAATATTGCATAAAGAAGTTGTGTTCCCAAAGTGGCTAGTGCTGGAGAATTTAGTGTTTCTTCAAGTGGTTTAATTTTTCTGTAATTAAACCAGATTGGGCAGGTAATAATGATGAAACTTGCATTTAAATAAGACAAAAAAAACACCATATTGCCTCTTTATAAATCCATGGTACGCCCATATCTTGACTACTGCATGCAGATCTGATCTCCCCATCTCAAAAAAGATATATTGGAATTGGAAAAGATACAGAAAAGGGCAACAAAAATGATTAGGGGTATGGAACAGCTTCCATAATGAGGATAGATTAATAAGACTTGGACTTTTCAGTTTGGAAAAGAGACAACTGGGGTGGGGGGGAATGATAAAGATCAATAAGAAGGCATTATTTACTTGTTCTTATCACACAAGAACTAGGGTTCACCAATGCTGATAATAAGCAGCAGATTTAAAATAAACAAAAGGAACATCAAATGATGTTCCAATTAGTTAACTTCCAGTACAAACAGAAAGCTTTTTTTGGGATTCAGACATACCACTAAGGCTGCTTCTAAGAAAGAGCCTCTTCTGCATTACATTGCAATGGAGTTTTCAATCCCATGCAACTCCTTCGTAGGTCTCATCTCTCTTGCATTGCAATTCTTCTTATGGTAGGATAATGCTTAGAGTGTCAGGTTTCATGTTGTCAACTGGTTATACAGATAGCCCTAGTTTAATAACTGATTCCAGGTCCATAACTAGCAGACTGAATTTTCTGAATACACCATGTGCTTTGATATAATGATTCTTTGAGTTCTTCAGTGTAAAATTTAAATTTAACAGTATGACCATATGGACCTACTGAGATCAGCAAATGCTTGCCCTGTGCATGACTGATATATGTCTCAAACATTAATGCTGTCTATATCAACACAAATGTGTTGCATTCAGCAACTTTGTTCTTTAGCACGTATTGGTTAAAAATATACATGGCTTTGTTTGAGTCATATCTACATACCAAATCAAGATTTTCAATTCATTAAGTTTAGTACAGTGAACACCATTTTCAGGGTTTATTATTTCATTGGTCGGGCTTTAACTACAACATTTCTGTACCTTATGGATGTACAAATGGCTGCAGTTTTTCTGCAACTGTTTGAGATGTCTATCTCTAACCCTTTACCCCCACCCCCCATCACTGACTGCACATGCATTTTCATAGAATTATAGGACTGGAAGGGACTTTGCAAGGTCATCTAGTCCAGTTCCCCACACTTATGACAGGATCAAGTATTATCTAATCTGCTCTTAAAAATCTCCAGTGATGGAGATTCCATAGTCTCCATAGGCAATTTATTCTATGGCTTAACTACCCTGACAGTTATGAAGATTTTCCAAATGGCCAACCTAAACTGTCCTTGCTGCAGTTTAAGTCCATTGCTTCTTGTCCTATCCTCAAAGGTTAAGCAGAACAATTTTTCTCCCTCCTCCTTGTAACCACCTTTTATGTAGTTGAAAACCATTCTCATGTCTCCCCTCAGTCTTATCTTCTCGACTAAACACATACAATTTTTTCTATCTTCCCCAATAGGTCATGTTTTCTAGATGTTTAATCATTTATGTTGCTCTTCTCTGGACTTCCTCCAATTTGTCCACTTCTTTCCTGAAATGTGGCACCCGGAACTGGATATAATTCTCCAGCTGAGGCCTAATCAGAGTAGTGTACAGCAGAAGAATTACTTCTCATGTCTTACTTACAACACTCCTGCCAATGCATTCCAGGATGATGTTTGCTTTTTTTGCAAAAGTGTTACACTGTTGACTCATATTTAGCTTGTGATCCACTAGGACCTCCAGATACTGTTTTGCAGTATTCTTTCTTAGCGGGTGATTTCCCATTTTGTATGTGTGCAACTGATTGTTCCTTCCTAAGTGGAGTAGTTTGCATTTGTCCTTATTGAATTTCATCCTATTTACTTCAAACTATTTCTGCAGTTTGTCCAGATCTTTCTTAATTTTTAATCTTATCCTCCAAAGCACTTGCAACCCCTCCCAGCTTGGTATCATCCATAAACTTTATAAGTGTACTACTTTCTATGTCATTATCAAAATCATTGTTGAAGATATTGAACAGAACAGAACAGTGGGACCCCACTCAATATGTCCCTTTGATATGTCACAATTTGACTGTGAACCACGAATAACTTTTCTCTGGGAATGGTTTTCCAATCAGTTATGCATCCACCTTATAGTAGCTCCATATATGTTGTATTTTCCCAGTTTGCTTATGAGAAGGTCTTGGGAGGCAGTATCAAAAGCCTTACTAAAGTTAAGATACACCACATCTACCGCTTCCCCCCATCCACAAGATTTGTTACCCTGTCAAAGAAAGCTATCAGATTGGTTTGACATGATTTGTTCTTCACAAATCCATATGACTTTTACTTATCACTTTATTATCTTCTAGGTGTTTGCAATTGATTGCTTAATTATTTGCTGCATTAACTTTCTGAGTACTGAAATTAAGCTGACTGGTCTATTATTCCCCAGGTTGTCCTTATTTCCCTTGTCACTATATTTGCCCTTTTCCAGTCCTCTGGAATCTCTCCTGCCTTCATGACCTTTTCAAGATAATGGCTAATGGCTCAGATATCACCTCAGTCATGCCTGGGTGTTCCAGGATGTATTTCGTCAGCTTCTGGTGACTTGAAGACATCTAATGTCTCTAAGTAATTTTATCACCATGCATTGCACTAGCTATTGTTTCCAGTTACGATAGAGGTACTTCCTGGGACACATCTATATCAATTGATTTTTTTACCTGGGGAGAACTTCATCAAGAAAATATTCCCTTGGAGAGGATTTCCAGTGAATACTTTACTGCCTCTAATCATTTCATCACTGTCTGCATAGCATTAGCCACAATGTTTGACTTAGAATTCTAAATCACTGGTCATATGTCTCTTAGTATTTTCCCCCCAATTTTTTTAGTCTAAAGAAATCTGACTAAGATTTTAGAAGCCTAGCATCCTCTTCACAGATGTTCTGTGAGTTATGACACAGTCTTTCACCAGATCAGTATAAAAAATTGCTGCTTTTTTCTTTTCTCTGAGATGTATTTTGAGGTGGTGGCGCTTTGTGGCACGCAGTTTCTTTGCATTTCTAATTGATATACACCATCCAATTTTAAACTCCAAAAAAAGTTCATCCTAGCACCAGCCAGGAAGTCTGTTTTGAATGTGAAAGTTAGTATGGTCAGTCTGTCGTTTCCAGGAGCCCTGATAGCTATCACTGTCTCTGCCCTTGAGAAGAGAGCACGTTTCAGTGGCCCCCTAATGTTGAAGTAGAGGAGAATATACCCATTTAGAAAAAGGTATAGCTTCCATAGACGAGCAATCAAGGAGAGGTGATTTGGGCTGCCATGGCTTGGCTTTTTGTAAATATATTGGATGGCACACTATGTGTGGTCAGCTAGTATCAAAGCCAAAATTATCCAGTTACCTATCATCAAGAACTTTGAAAATGTCAAAAGAGGGGGGGGAAGACAATTTTAAAATATTTCATTAAGTAATGAGAGACCACTTTTTATCAGAACTCATTACATTACATTACATACCTGAAAGATGTGAGCATTCCATAAAAGACAGTACTAGTTTAAAGAAATAATTTTGGTAGAGAAATCCCAATTTTGTCTTAATATTTTTTTTAAAAAAACAAACAAAAAAAACGTTATTCATCTCATGCTTCACTGAAGCCAGATTTTTATAGGTAAAAATTCCATGGGGAAAAAATGCAGGTGGCACAGAGACATTTTACCAGTGATTTATTCATGGCTTTGGTTTATTTTTGTTTTTTTTCTTGTTTAGTTTTGGAGTAGGAGAATAAAACTGATTCCAACTCTGGTTTTCATTAAAGATACCACCTCCGTGCATTTTTATAGCACTTTCTTTAAAGAAAACTGTTATGGTGTTGAGGTATTCTGTATAAACTAAGCAATATGTGTAAGTACTGAAAAATGTTTCCTGGCTTCTGACTCACAAAAGTGGCCCATGGGGGCTTTCGAAGTGGCCTGTGGCTCCCTTCCTGCTGGCTGCAGAAGGGAGCCACTGCCTAAGGACCCAGGCAGAGGAAGTTTCTGCGAGGCTAAAAAACCCAGTACAGGCTCCTTGCTGCAGCCAAGAGGATGGGAGATCAGCGCTCCCCTTTCCCAGGCTATAGCAGAGACCATGGCAAAGCACTCTGCCTAGGTCCCTAGGTGCTGGGGTCCTTGCTGGAGCCAGAGGGAGGAGAGATCAGCGCTCCCCTTCCCCAGCTCCAGTGGAGAGCAAAGTGCTCTGCCTGGGTCCTTTGGCACTGGAGTCCCTGCTGGAGACAGAGAGATAGGGAGCACTAATCTCCCATCCCCCTAGCTGCAGAAGGGAGCCACTACCAAGAGATCCAGATGGAACGCACGGGGCTACAGGACACATGCTATTTCCCTGCTGCAGCCAGAGAGATGGGAGATCAGCGAGGAGTTATATAAATGATAACTCTGGCCCTCGAGCCAAAAAGGTTGGGAGCCACTGCCTTAGACATAATCAGTGACCCTCCAGGGTCTGCGACCACGGTTTGAAGACTACTGTTCTAAGCTAAACCTGCTCAGTACTTGGATGGAAGAGAAGGGTGTGCTGTTGACATCCAGTAGGTGTTGCTGTTACCTCTGTCAATGCCACAGCATGCTGTTCAGGAGCACGGTGCTTCAAAAGGTGCCTCTTTTCAGATGGCGTATTAACCCAAGTTACTGAAATACTGTTTATTTCTGGCAATTAAAAAGCCAATGGCATTTTTTTTGCAAGAGTATCGTTACAATTTCGAGCAGAATTCCAGTGAGTTGCCTATCTAAATTTTCCCCTATAATTTTAATTGGGGTAAGTTATTCTTCACTTCTCCTCTTAAATAGTTTAATAGGTTCATTGAGCCTCGTCTGAAGAGCTGCTACATTTGTAGACCCCTTTGAGATTGTCATTGTGAGACACAAATAATTTCCATTCCAAATCATACTTGTAAGGTCAAATATTTAGAAATCATTTTCAGAAATCAAAATTTTGTGGGGGCATGCATTTGATGCATGCAACACCTGCATTTAATTGTACTTAGCACTCAGACATCTCCTTTCACCTGAGGATTAAATAAGTACTTTGGAAACATTGATTAAGGCTCAAACAATACTTCTTTGAGGTAAAATAAATTGCTTTATTTCAGTAACTCCATTTTTCAGATGAGTAAAGCACAGAAATTGCAAATTGTCGAAGGTTACATGGCAGAGCCAGGATAGAACCCAGGATCCATGCTATAACCTTTATACCATATTCCCCTTCCCCTCAAATTTTGCAGACACTGTTAAGGAGAGCTGCTGCAGAGGTGACCCGTAGAGTATAAAATGTGTGTGCGCCATGGAATGTATCGTTTTACCCTCCTCATAATTCTTGTTAGAATGTCTTTTGCTTCTGGTTTTCTTAATGCCAACGTGTCAAGCCGTACAGCCCTAGACCATTAACACTGTCTTGTACTAGATAAAGGTCAGTAACTTTCCATAATATTTTATCAAGATTATGGCAAATTTGATGGCTTACTGAACATTGCTCTCTTTTAGGGCCCCATCCAACTATCACCGTCTATTTCAATTAACTTCAGGAGAGCTGGTCAGCCCCATAATTGATTAACTGTATATTGTTCTAAACCTGCATTCCTTTAATTTATGGTCAATGCTGAACAGCAAGTGCTTTGAGAAAAAAATCTTGTTTCTTGCCCTTTTTACATTTAAGTTCAACTCAGATACCTAGAGGATTGAAACACTGAATAGAACACACTCATGCAGCTGAATTGAAGAACTTTGCGCTTAGGAAAGGCTGCTCAAATAAAACAGATTACTTTTTTTCCTTGTAAACACTGATAACAACAAATAAAACTTGTAAACATAATATGACTGTTTAGCTTCATTAAACTTGTAGCAGACAATTAATTTTTTCAGGGAATTCAAATGGTCTTCTATAGTCCTGATTCAGTTTAATTGAACATATTACCACAAGCAGATAATAAGAAATATATTGAAGATATCCATCTGGCTTGCATTGAAAACCTTGTGTATTTCATTCTCCATGGCTGTCACAGGCCTTACTAATTGCCTCATTTTGTCTGTTTTGCAAGCAGTATGATTTAGCCATTAATGTGATAAAAGTCTTACTGTAGAAAAGCTAGATATTAAAAAGCATAGATCTCTGACCTACCTCTCTTGCCAGTTTTGGACTTATCTCTAGTGTTATTAAAGTTATATTTTTAACAGCAGAAATACAAATATATTGACTCCTTTTGAGCTATGTTTTTCAGTTCGATTTCTTATTTTGCCTATCCAATTCTGATTTAGAGAAAGCTGGGTGCTGTTTTTCTTCTATTAAATGTTAAATTCAGAAGGGTTTTCCTCCCCCATTTACTCTTTCAATCACTTAGTGGTTTTAAACCAGATAATTGCACAGATAAATGTCAAGACATGAGCAAGTGTCTTGTGTTTCTAAATATTTGTGTTACAGGACATAAAACTTATGGGAAAATGACTTTTTAAAAGAGATCAGCTATATTTCTACATTTCTGTAGAAAGGGAGAAATTTTTCTATTTGTCCCCCAGAATTTTTGGCTTAAGTCTACAAGGCACAGCTAACAAATGTACACAACTCACATGTTAAGACTAAGAATTATTACAACCTCCCCTACCATAAAATTTTTTTTTAGAATAATTCACAAAAAGGTTCATGCCTTCCGTTTTAGGAATTTACTTATCCTCACAGAGAAAGGATGAGGTTCAAGAGTTCTCACTTAATTTCACTGTCAATAGATGACTCAGTTGATTTGCCTGTCATTGCAAATCAAATCCATACAGCAGTTCAAAAAGGAGATGACCTATAGGTTAAACACAAATGCTCAATGAGATGAGAGCAGGTTAATTAACTCTTTTTCATCAACTTGTTCCAATTTAGTTTAACATGATCCATTACAGAAAGGTTACAATATTTTGCAGTTTTGTGTATACAAATGAACGTTCAATATTGTTCAAATGAAAACATTCTCAAAGCACAGATAGTGTTTTTCTGATATGTAGCTTATGTCTATTTATGTCTACATCTGAGTGTGTGTGTGTGCGCACGCGCGCGCATGCAAAATATCAAGAAGAAGTTACTTTACACGTGGCCAGATGGCAGTTGTTTTAATTTCATAGCTAGGGAAGACCTGTAAAGAGCAGCAAGAGCCTATTAATTGAAGATTATCAGCATGCTGAATGAGTTTACAGATTTTCAATAACGGGGATACATTTGGTTTGTCATCCTATCCCCTTTCCTCAGCTATCAATAATAGAAAGTGAGCTTAGTTTATGCTCTGACTCTGATTTAGGGAAATGAAAATGTTTGTAAATTGTAGCATATGAGAGAGACTGCAAATCCAGTAATTCCGGCAATGACATCATGGGAAGAAGGCCACAGATGTGTTTGACAGACTAAGTCAGTTGGAGGTAGCTGTGGGGTTAGAACAGCTGTGGGGTTAGAGCTGACTAACCTTTCCTGCATCAGTAAGCTCTGATGGTTAATGATTTGGACTGCTAGCACCAGTGTCTGCAGCATAAGAGTGAAAAGAAGAGTCCATTTCTAATTGGATGCAGTAGGCCAGATTCTTAGTAGTGTACATTTGAGTAGCATTGTGGATTTAGCGAAGCCATGTCAATTTACACCAGCTGAAGATCTGGCTCAGTGAGTTCGTATGTTTCTTCCTTTGACTGGTTTGATTCTTACAAAGCTAAACGTGACAGCTATGCTGCCAGGGCTTAAAATTCCTACAGTCCCAGGATACCCCAATGTGGGAAGAAAACCTCATCACCGGGGCTTGTCAAACTACGAGAGTTTCAACTCCTAGCATGTCTTCCTAGTCATCCACTCAGTGGGGTGGGGTTTGTCCCTTTCTAGAGCAGTCAGGGAATGGACCTCCAAACACATCACCGATACAGGAATCCCATAGGTCTGGGGCAGGGAGGGAGCAGGGACTGTGCACTCAGGGACTCCCTGCCATGGCAGCATGAATTCCACAGGAGGAAGAAATTGCAGCCAAGGTCACCATTATCTTACATTGCTATTTCCCTGATGTTCTAATGGGAAAGGACACCACAGAGAACAGTCCCTCCCTGAATGTGCAGCCCTGTCTTCGAGGAAGGGGAAGCTAGTCATAGTGTCAATGGTTGTCAAAGTGTGGGGAGCAGTCTGACTCCCCTCTGCACATGTTATTGAAGGAGAATGGAGACCTAAGTCTAGCTATTGCCCAGATTGAAAATGCGACTGAATGTCTCCGTCTTTGGTGATGAGACAAAGGGAGCAATATGAGCGTGTAAAATGTACAGCAGTGCCAAGAATTTTTCAGTGCTGAAAATTGTACACCGTGAAATTTGAAAACAGTGACTCTGCAATCAGATTAGCAGGAAGTCTCTTTCTAACTTCAAAGTGACTGATCTAATGAAAAGCATTAGGTAAGAGCTGGGTATTATTATTACTGTATTTAGTACTAAAAATATAAAGAGAGATGTGGTATAGTGATTCATTCGCATCTCAACAATGGAGGCGTGAATTAATATCCTGGCTTAGGTTACTGTAGAAAGTGACCTTAATGATTTAAGGCTAGACACAAATTGATCAGATACCCAACCCATCTGGCATATTTCAAAATGATTGATCTTCTCTACTCAGGAGAAGCATGGATGGGAATGGCAGGGAGTGGTGTTGTAAGTATGACTGTAGGACATCGGCAGAGCCGTGTACGATAGCTACTATGGTAGCTTCCAGCACTGGGCCAAATTCATCCATAGTTTAACTGTATTGAAGTCAGGATGCAATGCCCCATTATGTCTTGGAGAAGGGCCCATCTTTTCTTTATATATGTATACAGTGTCTAGCACAACTGAGCTCAGATCCCAATTTATTATTATATCCAATGCAAATAATAGTTTCAGCCAAACCTAGTGCTTTTAGTGTTGCACTTTTATGAACACTAAACCCAGTCTTACATTTAATAATTTAAAGAAATTTTGAAATATGAAAATTATTTTACATGTTGGTACTTGTAGCATATGAGCATATAGGTTTGTCTCTCTTTGTGTATCTTTATAAGTTAGCTCTTGGGTCACATTATAAAGTGATTTACATAAGGAAACTTTGTGATTGATGTGGAGTAAAAATTTGTGAAAGTGGAGCAACGTTAGTGATACTTTTTAATAATGCTTCATATTGTACTATTAGAAATGGGAACTGGAGATTTTCAGCAACGCATGAAGAAGGATGATCTTGAGAATTTTTTATTCTGCACATGATTCTGCACTGATCTTTCAACTTTTTTCTCTCATGAATGCCAGGAAGTTATCAGTAAGAGAATAAAAGCTCAGCTATCAAAATAAAAGTTTGCTGTCTCAAGATCTATCAAAGGTATACGAAAACATTAGTCAGTATCTTGCAGGATTCCTAAGTAATTTGAGAAGAGATTATCACTTTCACTAGAAAACAAATTAGTCTCTTCTGGGCATGGAATTCTTTTTAAAAGAGGTTTGTTTTGGAGGATTTCATTTGGTTGGCCTTCTTTCAATTCTTTCAATTCTTGGCATTTAATCTTTTGAGAGAGATATGTTTTGTTTTCTGTGTTAGAGCAAATGGTCAACAGGGTATAGGAATAAGGTGTATTTTAACATAAGAATTACCTATATTTTTATAATGTTATAAGAACTCAAAGTACTTTACAATGAAAACAACCCACCTCGCTTTATTTAAACTGAAGCATAGTGGTTTGGTGACTTGCTCAAAGTCAAATGGACAATTAGTGGCCAAGCAGGGAAGAGAACTCATGTTTTTCGAGTTGCAGTCTTAAGTGCTATCACAATGCCCACTGCCCTATAAAGTAGACATACTATAGGCTGAATTTAGTTTTGATTGCTAGTCTGATTTTGCTTACTGTCTGATTCTGTGACTTTTTAGCATACCCATGTTATAATTCAGGCTCTAAAAATTCAATAGAATGTAATGTGTTTAATAGAATGCTGCACATGCCGTGCTTGCTCCCAGCAGAAGAATTCATAAGACTAAGATTTTGGAAATACTTCCTATATGAATAGCCAGAAATCAGAGCCAGAAACACTTTTTTCCTTAGCTGACTTCATCTCTTTTGGCATCTTGCAAATCCCAGAGGACAGTAGCAGAGTTTATGTAAATTCTCTAATGTGCTATAACTTGGATATAAACTTATATGAACTCTCCAACAATGTAAAACATTTCACCAGATTGGACCTAGTCTACTCAAATTCCATACTTCTCTTCCCCCTTTATCTGCACATAAATGGTGAAGAAAATGTCAAAATTCGGATTGACCTTTAATCGTTTAATTAAATTAATTAAAGCATTTAATTATTTAAATGGGGCCCACATTTTCAAAAGTGATCCCTGTTTTTGTGTGCTGAACTTGAGACCTCAACACTACGTCATCTGGTTATCCAGAACCAGTGAATACCTTTGAAAATGTTAGCCTTAGTGCTGCTGAAAAGCACTGGAGAGTCATCTTTGGAGATTGAGGTCTTCTGTTTGGGCATGATCCTGGAGCTGAGGATGCTCAGCTGCACATAGAAGGTGCCCATAGCCTTACAAAACTGGGCTCTTTATCCACTGAACAAGTACATCGTGGGGAGTGATGTTATAAACATCTTTCATGCTGCCCCACAAATGTGCCTCACCTTGTCCAGGAGGGACTCCTTGTGCAGGTAAGAGTAGTGCAGGCAGCTCTGAGGATGCCTAAGGAAGGCATATACCATTCCATGGCAGGTAGTTTGGTTTCAATTTTCATTAGTACCTGGCACTTTCTCTGAGACTAAAGCTGTGAGCTGCGGTGATAATTTTGCCATACGGGCATTGGCCTATTGAGAATTCACTGATGCCACATTTGGGTACCCAGCTTGAAACAATTTTTGGTTTCTATTGATCTGGTCTAGATTTAACTGACAATAGAGAGGTCCTTGAACAAAGTATTGGGACAGTCTAGCTGCCCTTATACCTAAACAGTAGCCCATGACCAGCTGGGTAATTTGTAGACCAATGGGCCTATTGGTGAGTGCATCAGACTAGGAATCAGAGCTCCTGAGGTCTATTTCCATATCTGCTGCTGATTGCTGTGTGAGTAACCTCTGTTTGTCTGAGATTAATTAGCTGTGAAATCAGGGTAAGGATAGTTAACTGTCACCGGGTTGGTGAAAGGCTGTCTTAATAAAACATTTCTAAAGTGCTTTGACATCACTGGGTATAGGGCACTCCCCATGATGCTCTGTGTACTGCCACCTGGCCCACCTGCTATGCACTGTCAACAAATTGTCCTCTCCTAAACTACGCTGAACCAAAAGTTCCCTCTCTCTATTTCCTTCATCTGTGACGGTATTTCCCTTTATTATGCTGTCATGTCTCAGGCCCTGATTTCCATTGCCCACTTGATCCATATACAGGCAGAAATTAACTTTACGTGGAAGGCCTGATCCCACATGCATTACCTTTTTGTGCAAGTCCAAAATACATTGGGATGGAGCCAAACAAAGTGAGCTGTAACAGCCACAGGTTGTGTTATGACCTACACTTTGGCAAACATAAGAGTATGTGATCCTAGAGTCTAGGTTATTTCTTTATTGTATAGCAAAAGCACAGCCTAGTTGAGTTCTCTCTTTAGTGTGATTCTAAAAAGCTTTAGGGTCTTAGACGTAACGTTCGTATTGTGGAATCATTTCTCTAAGGGAGCTATTTGCTAGGACTTTTACTAATTATATTCTAAGTATAAAATAGTGGCAGCAGACACTGTTTTAGAGGAATACTGTGGTTGAAGTCATCCATGGGATTGACACAGCAACCCTACCTGCAGAGAAACCATCGCAGTAACAGTAGGCTATTGCCACTTAATGCTGAAAACTGAAGTGGTCATTTTTCCTGATGAGAAATAACTGTGGGTCCCAGTGTGAAACTCTTTGCTTTGCTCTTCTTTTACACTGTCCTTTATGTTCCTTCACAGATTTCAAGTATACAATAATAGAGAGAATTTGGTTTTCAATGAAATCATGAAACCTTAATGGTCCACTTCCTGTTCAAAAGCATTTTAAGGTGGGAGCAAGGTTTTTCATACACAAAGATGGGCAGGGAGAGGGAGTAGTGAAGAGGGAAATTGTACTTTAACATAGAGATAAAAGGCTTGATTCACTGCTAGAGCTAATCAGTGTAGCTCTGTTGAAGTCAAAGGAGCTAAGTCAATTTACACCAGCTGAGAACCTACCCAACCATGTTTTTACTTTAATCGTAGGGCTTTGAGTTTTGTTCAACATGCTGAGAAGAATAAATTAAGACTGGGACTCCTCCCCAGTGATAGCTTTGTTTAAAAAATAAATATTTAGTGGCATTCAGTTTTCTGTCTGCACCAGTGAGGGAGTCACAGACAGAGAAAATAAGTGAAAAATTTTTAACTAGTATGAAAACACTAGTTTTATGTTTGGAAAGTTTTTCTTCATCCTCTGCTGTCTTGGGTTGCTGAATTGAGGGCCTCATTCACTAATTTTATCTTCAGACATTGACAACACTGAATTTCTGCTGGACATTTTGAGTATATTCCATGATGTGCTTACTATGGCAAGACTTTCAAAAGTGACTGGTGATCTTGGGGGACCAGCTACATAGGGGTCTGGATTGTAGAAAGGGCAGATCAGGCACCCTCTGAAAATTGAGTTCCTCTTTGGTACTTCCAGTTGGGCATCCAAAAAGTGAGCATCAAGAATTATAATAACTTTTGAAAATCTTGCCCCTGAAAATGAAAGACTAAATGTAGCTGCATTTAGATATGTTATGTCAGCAGATGGCACTGTTATATTGTCCTGTATGTTCTTTTTCTTAGTGTGCAAACACTGTTCTGTCTTGGAAAATATTATTGTATCATTGTTAGTTTTTTTATGTAGTTTCTTCTGGTGGAACCTGTGGCAAGCAATAAGGTGGAGATGCTCTCTGACTTCAGCTCTCGAGTTAGGGTCAATTCTTGTGGCAGAGTTTCTCATTGGGAGCCAGGCACTGCTGTTTGAAGTGAGATGTGTGAAAATGAATTGCCTGTGTGCTGTTTGTGACCACAGCTGTTCAAGGACTGGCATATCTAGTATAAGATAAAGAAGTTGCACCAAGAATATACCCAGTTGCACTAAGAATATGCCCAGACTCTACATCAGGGGTCTCAAACTCGCGGCCCGCGGGCCAACTGCGGCCCGCGGGCTTGTGTTATGTGGCCCGCAGTCCGAATCCGGCCGCAGGCTTGTGCTGTCAGTATTTTCTGAGCGGAGCTCAGGCAAGTTGTGGCCGTCTTAAAAAGGAACTGGCCGCCGAATGTGGCCCCACAGGGAGATTTAA
>ML677031.1:12850227-12956204 GCA_007922155.1 Mesoclemmys tuberculata
GTGGCCCCACAGGGAGATTTAACGGCGGAGAGTGGAGTCTGCAAGTCACTGTGAGAGCCTCTCTCTCTTCTACTGTGCCGCCGAATTTTACCCTGTGGGGAGATTTTTTCGGCGGAGAGTAGAGCATGAAAGGTAGAGCAGAGAAGTGTGTGTTATGCGTGGCCCCCCTGAACTCAACTCAATGTAAATGTGGCCCGCCATACCAATTGAGTTTGAGATCCCTGCTCTACATCATTGATATCTCTTCCACCAGGAAGCCAAACTGCAAGGCCTGGATATCTGCCTCTGCTCGACAGTGGGCAATAGATAGAATTTTGTCTTTCACGCCTGGAAGTAGTTTGTAACACATGCAACCAATTGTCATGAAATCAGGACTGTTTTATTTTTTTAAATGTGCAGGTGTCCTTTGGTAACCCAATGCAGTTCAAATGAAACATTATGGCCAGTAACTGCATTATTCTAGGGAAAAAACACAAACCTTTGTGATATAAACATTAGGGCTTGATTCGTAGCCAAATGGAAGAAAAAAGAGATGTTTTCCTGTGGCTGTATTTGCAACATGAATTGAGATTTAAAAGGCGGGTGTGTGGCTATATTTTTTACCATAACACCTGATACACAAAATACTTATCTGTTGAGAATGACCCCCTGAAATAGATGGTTGTCACCTCCTAACACATGTATAATCAAAATAATGGTATCTGTATTTGGGCAGCTTTTTACTGTGATAATGCCCCCACTCACGCCCAAACACGCAGATGCACATATGTGTATGTCCATATACTGGTATATGGCTGCCCCGTCTGCCAAAAAATATATTAATAATTATATTCTTATACTATAAAATAATAAAGTACAGATTAATAAAGAAACTTTAGTACAAAATAGTTTTGTCTTAATGAATAAAACTGACACAAAGTGTTTTCCATTGATGTCTAATGGCATTCTCTAGTGTTAGTGACCCTGGAGATATTAGGCCTTAAAAGGGGTTTATTTTGATCTTACTGGTGCTTGTTCACTAAGTCCTGAGCTTTAGAATAACATCTTAGCCTGCATCCTGGGTGTGGAGGGAGCAGAGCAGAACCAGATGTGGGGCCATAATGGGCATGTAGAGAAATGTAAGAATACATACAGCTCCATAAAAATGCACGAACTATATCAATCACCTTATAGGTCATGGGTTTGAGTGCATACGTATTACTTATTTTTTTATTGCTGGCCTGTTGCCCCTTAAAAATTTAAACCAGCACTTCTCTATATTTAGGATCATTATAATTCTAAACATGTGTTAAAATACCACAAATCAACGATCTCAGCAGGCTGCTTCGTTCAAAGTGGCAAAATTCTTTTGGATGCTGTGCATGTGACCGGTAGAACACACTGCCTGGCATTACACTTGTGTAGTCACAATGGCTTGTTGCAGGGGGGACCAATGATTGATCTTTGAATAACTTGCAATTTATCAAAGACCAGATATGATTGCGCCTGTATCTGATTAACCTTCTTTGTAAAACGGCCATCATTTTTGTAATGACAGGAGATTATTCCATACTTGCAAAGATGGATATCAGCTAGTTTTAATCAATAGCCCACAAAAGGTGACACCTTGAATTCACTGGATTATCCATAAAGTCTGTCACAAATAGTTCAATCGTTTGTCACATACACCGATTTCATATAAGGTACCTCTGAAGTGAAGTGCCTTTTATTTTAGTGTGAAGTACAAAGCGATACAGGTATAGCAAAATGTATGCTTTGTTTTTATAGTGTAATCAGGCACCAGTGCTGACTGCTAGAAAAGAGCAAGTAAAAATGTCTATGAGTGACAGATTTGATTGTCATTTCCAGACCCCATTACATATGATTCTCTTTGTCACATTTGCATGGAGAGAGCTTGATTTAATAAGATTGCATTGCAGAGGATAAAATGAAGTATTGTTCCCAGTGCTTACTTAAGAAACACCCTTTGTGTTCTCTCTAGAATGGATATATTTTCATTTGTTTTGTCTTCATGGTGCTATAATGATGCATCTCTCCCCAGTATCCTTTGATGCAATTCCATTCTTAATGTGTTTTCAGATTTAAATTAACCTTCATTTACTATTCAGCCACACAAAGAGTGTGTATTTCAGTATGCAGAAATGCTGTCTGATGATTGACTGCCTGGTCCCTTTCAGTGAGGTGGGAGGTATCAATTCCTGGGAGGGAGACTCTTACATCATGTTTAGACAGTTTTCAATCCATGGGAAGCTTTTTTTCAATATCATTTTAAGAAACGCGTTAATAAGTTGTACCAAAACTGCCACTCAGGTATGAATGGAGCCAAGAAGGAAACTGACACTCTTAAAAGTGAATCTTACATGAACAGATGGACAGCCTAGTAGGAAAAGCAGTGGAACATTATCTTGCTCCAATTCTACTTCAAAAGAAAAATTCCCCACATTAAAATGAAATGGATCCTTCCTAACAGAAAATGGCTCAAGAGACTCACTATCACATATATTTTTAAAATGTAAATAAACTCTCCCTTTGTAAAATGTGGTTCTAATGTAGCAAAGATTAAACATGTTAAGTGGCCAGGGTTGAAATCATGCAGATCACCACTTAGGAAAGCATTTATGCATTTGCTTAATTGCTAAATTGGGGCTGAATGGCTGAATCAGAACCTTTGCTCCTTCAGGAAAGACCGCATTTGTCCCCTTCCAAGCCTCACTCCCTATTATAGACAAAGCCATAAATCACTGCCATCTCTGGTTATCGAAAAGCCTGGCAGGAGTGTATGGTAATGGTCTAGAACGCTACGGGTTAACTTTTCAAAAGCACCGAAGTCCTTATTTCAAGAGTGACTCAGGCACTTAGGCGCTTACTTGTCATGAGAAATTTTACCCTACATCTTGCAAAATCATACTACTGCAGCAGGTAATCAATAACAGTAAAATGCTATAAAGTTTCTTATAAGGGACATGCCTTATAAATCAGTTCCTTTGCTTGTGAGTACACATATACCATTAATGGTTCATGTACAAAACACATGGAAACATATGCTGGTGTAGGAAAAGAGCAGTCCTGAGTCTTATTGATTACATGTGGACCATTATGTGCTGTTGCCTCCCTGTAAGATTGACAGCATATAAGTGAAAGCAACACAACTGGATGTTGTGATATGGTAAAGCAGAAGATTTTGTTTAACCACTCACTTTTGAACTGGCCTTTCCCCATTCCTTACTGAAATGAATTTTGGCCATGCCCCATAAACTACTCAAACAATCCATTAGGATAGCTGTAGAAATTAGCATAGCAAACTATCACATGTTCATTTAACTATTCACCGGTTATTAATCTTCTCAGTTCAGGGTCACATTTTCCTGTCATCAGCATTTTTCACAGTGTCTGATGATGTCTAGAGTGTTAAGAGGTCCCAGAAGTTTGATAGTCACCAAGCGTCAGATGCTTTTTGACATTGTCAATTTGTGGTTCTTCTGTAAATGTTGCTTTAACAAATAAAAAGGGGGGAAGTGTTGCAGCTTGTCTGAATATTTAGTAGGTGATTTCCAGTCTTTGATCACATATCAAAGGCAGAGTGATTCCAATGCTACTGTTGAGTTAAATTATCTCCAGTCACTGTCTTGTCCTGCAAGATCTTTCATAGATTGTAAGGCTAGCAGAGACCATTATGACCTCATACATAACAGGCTATAAAATTTCACCCAATGAGAGCCCTGCATTATGTCCAATATTTTTAGTTGAGCTAGAGTGTTCTATTGTAGAAAGTCACCAGTCTTGATTTAAAGACTCCAAATAATGGAGCACATACCACATCCCTTGGTAAACTTGTTCCAGTAGTTAATTACCTCACTGTTGAGAATTTGCATCTTATGTCTTTGAGACATACAAAGCATACAGGCATATGCTAAGGGAATGGATGATATTTATATCCTTTTCAGGCCAAATTCAGAGGTGATGTAAATGGCAGCATAAGTTTACATATCACTTAGTTGTTGTAAGTGGGTGAAATTGGCTCATAATAACTGGAATTTACACTTTTATTGTCTCATTACCCTGGTCCCAGTTAGCCGGATCAGTAGGTGTTCTGCTCGTGTACATGAATGTCTTAGGCTTCCGACACTTCCGTTTAATCTGTATCTGCTATCTCACATTGCTGCTTCTAAGGCAGCCATTATTTTCTGTAAACGTTTGACAAATTTTATGAGGCTGTGACGACTCTTGTTGAGTATATTTGCATAATTACCACGCTTTCATTCTGACTTCTCAAAAACGACAGTGTGGCATTCAATCGTCACTGTCTGTACAAGCAAACATGTCATCTACTTGTGCATGTTTAAAAAAACAGTCGTGTTTTTTTACATTCTTTTTTGCTGTCACAATGCAAACTGATATCAGTCTGCTTCCGGGGGCTTTTCCAACCACTTCATGTGGTCCCCCATCTGTTTAATCTCTGTTTGTCAATATGCTCTTTTGTCACCAGCATCCTATTTCTTGACCAGACTACAACTGCAAGTACTTCTGGTTCCATCGTATTGTCATATTTAGAAACAGAACAAGAGCATATTTAAATTATATTAGCTAATTTATACCTAAACACTGGCAGGCACCCAAATACCCTTTACCCAGAGAATTAAAGTCAGCCCTAACATGCATTGTTTATATAATGCAATAATTTAGTCACAAACCAAGACTGACCATAAGCATGGCTCATAAAATAGATCACCACTGACTCCAAATATTTAATTTTAATATTTCCCTTTTCCTGCTTTATTTTACAGTCCTGGGGAAGGTGTACCCAAGACTGCTATAGCTTTGTGATCCTCTTGTCCTTTTCTGAAAAATTTTGACTACCCTTTTGCCTAGATATTCCCCTCCTTGTTAAATTTCCTGTTAAACTTATATTCCCTGTCAAACACCAAGTGTGGTTTGGTACCAATACTCTACCATTGAAATATTCCTGAAAAATTTGTGAGATCATCTCTTATCTTATCTTGTATTTTGTTACCTTTACAAGACAATGTAGCTTCTTAACCCCTGATGTTGAAGCAAAAAATAAGCAAACAAAATTTCAGCTATACCAGAATAACCCAAATGTGAAGGTTAGAACATCTGTTCACTCAGGTGAGATACATGTGCTAGAAAAAGTTTAAAATTCTGCAGCTTACACAAAGGAAGATGAGATTCAGGCCCGGTCTACACTTACCTTTGCGATTCGGTGGCAGTCAACGGGAGATACGCAAGTGACATACACTTGCGTATCTCTCGTCGACTTTGCAGCGTCTCCTCTGCGTGGTCGTCCATACTGCGCTGCGTTGAAGGGAACAGCGCTCCCTTTGACGCAGCGCTATTCCACTTACCAGGGTGGTTTTCCTGCGTCACTTCCTGGATCGACTGAGCGCGTCTATACAGACCACTCAGTCGATCCAGAGCAATCGATGTGACGGCGGCGAATTTGCCGCTGTCAGTGTGGACCCAGCCTAAGTCTTCCTTGAAACCAACATAATACTCTGCAATGCAGGGCAAAATCTAGGGTATACTGCTCTGTTATACTGCCCGTTATCTCCTTTCATAATGGATGTCCAAAGGCATTCATGTCCAAGGCCAAAATGAAAAGGCTGGGAGCAGTTTTTGCTATATCCATCTGTAGCACTGCATGGCTATCCCTCTTTGTCGGTCTGTGAGGGAGGCCATGCCCCCTCGCTGTTGCACCTGTGTAGGTAGGCTGAAAGCAGGGAATTAGCTATCTCGTGCCCACAGGCAGAGCAGGGCAATTAAGCAGTCTGGGGCACACACCATCTAGGGGATCACAGGCTGGGGTGAGCACCAAACACAGGCCTCCTGGCCTGGGGCGGGGAAGGGAGTCTGCCATGCCAAGGGTGGGATGGAATGGGGTAAGAAGATCCAAACCACCCTCCTCCACCAGGTCCTAGCCCAGGGCCCTAACAGCAGTGGAGCACTCCACCACTGGGTCAGAAGGGTTCCGGCCAAAACACGCCGACCAGTGCTACAGAGCCAGACTGTAGTTGGCTATCCCGTGGCTACTTCCTCCATCTCCCCGGTGTAAGTCGCCAGTGGTAGACCCAGTAGCTCCTTGGCATCTGGGTTGACAGGAAGCTCAGGTGGATGGGATGAGTCCTCGGTGCAGTCAGAACCCTCTCCAGGTTCCCATTTCAGCAGCAAGCCAGGGACATCCTTCTCCACTGGCAGCTCTCTCCCAGCTGAGCTGGAGGGCCCGCCCTTTATACTTCTGTTTCTGTCCCACCCTTCTACTTCTGGTGTGGTGGGTCTGGCCTTCCCGGCTATGCCCACCAGGCATGGATGGTGGTCCCTCTTTGTCGGTCTTGGAGGGAGGCTAACCCCCCCACTACACTGTCTAGTCATTGGTCTTTGCCCACTGGAACTAAGTAATGGAGATCTTTGATCAGCTACCTACTGCAAAAATAAATAAATCAAGCCAAAACAATTTCAAAAATTCATCCCAAAAATACTGGGATTATAATTTATCTTTAAAAAGTTGAATATAGATCTAAATCATTGTAAAGTAAAGCTGTTTGAGTGCCTAAGCAAAAAATAAAAAGTAGATGTATGACCCAGAACTTTGATCTTTAACTGTGATGTTTGTCTAAAAAAATCAGGTAGTTAGATGGGAAGGGACTAATATTTGACTTGAAAATCATTCCAGGTCCACAAATGTATGCGCAATTATTTGTATCTACTAAAATGGATGCATTATGGAGGCCATATTGAAAATACGGACCTATATCTGCTTTTCCTATGGGGACATCTCTGTGCAGATTAGGGTCAATTAAGGCCCATGAAATCAGACACAAAAATGACTTAGTAGAATTTATTGAATTAGTCTTTCAGCATTATTAATCAGAGTAAATTCCTCCAGAAGCTATTATGAATGCGCAATCAAAAGTGATAACTTTTTGCATTTGAGTAGAGTTTAATAAAACTGAGGTCTATTATTCCTATTTGCATGGGTTTTTTTCCCTAACATTCTGTTAAATACCTGAGGCCATAGAATGTCTGGCCTCATAACTGTAGCTACTACATAAATCCCCAGACCCACACAAATGCTAAAACCTTTCATGAACCTTTTACATAACCCTGTTGTGTTTTATCTGATTACTGTACATCAACAGCAAAGGCGACATTCTGTCAATTTTCAGTAGTGTTGGACTCGACCCTTTGTGCTTGGCATTGCTTTCCCTTTGTCTTAGCTGCTTGTTTGAAGCATCTGGTAATTGAACATAAACCCCTGCACTTGAGCATTCATGCTTGAACCTGAAATTACCTTGTCATCCACATTGGCTTTCATTACACATCTAACAGATGCCCTGGCATGCTCCAATGACAATACATGGGACAGGAAGTCAGCACATTGTGTGCTAAAATGGCCTTGGCCTATACGGTACCCTCCTTTCCAACTCGGAATAAAGTCCTTTTTATTACATTCTCCAGAAGCCACTTTGGCCAGTCAGTGCCAGAGCTGCTCATGCTTTCTAACTCAGGAGTTGTCTCCAAGTCTATTGCTAATGTGTGGGTGCCAAATGGTACCGATGCACCTGAATAAAACTTACATTGAGTTACCTGAGCAAAGACTCCCTTTCTTTCTTCCAAGTAGAGCCAGATCAGGTTTGTTCTCCCTCCACGAGCAGCTTCAATTCTTACGTGTGTAAATCACGTGAGATAATTGCCCCACTCTGTTCAGTATTGGTGAGGCTTCAGCTGGAGTACTGTGTCCAGTTCTGGGCACCACAGTCTGAGAAAGATATGCATAAACTGGAGAGTGTTCAGAGGAGAAATACAAACTGTCTAGCTACAAGAGTAGTTAAGCACAGCAGTAGGCTGCCAGGGGAAGCTGTGGAATCCCCATCATTGAAGGATTTAAAGAACAGCTTAGACAAACCTCTCGCAGTGATGGTCTAGGTATCCTGTCTCAGTGCAGGGTGCTGAACTTGATAGCCTCTCAGGAAAGTCATTTTGGCCCAAAACTTGGGGACTTGAAACTAAGCACTTAAATCTGTGTTTAGGCACCTAAATAAGCGGTCTGATTTTCAGAGGTTCTAAATCAGTGGAAATGGTAGGTGCCCGTTATGATGATGATTTTTATTTGTAATATAGCAGTGCATAGAGGCTCCAATCGAGATGGGAGCCCCATTGTACAATGCACTCCACATGCAGAGGAGTGCAAGCGAGAGTCTCTGCTCTGAAGAGTTTACAATCTAAATAGGCAGGACAGATTAAGGGTGGGAAAAGGAAAGTGCTATTATCCCCATTTTACAGATGTGAAACTGAGGCACGGGGAGACGGATTTGTTCAAGGTCACGCAGGGTGTTTGTAACAAAGCCGGGAACTGACCTGCACAGGTGTCAGTCCAGTGTCTTTATCACAAGGCTTTTCAGGTCAGGACCTCTGAAAATCAGGTCACTTGTTTAGACGCATAAATACATATTTAGGTCCCTAACTTTGAAGACCCACGTATGAAAATGTTGGCCTTATATCTCTTTGGGACCAATCATTTGAGATGCTCAGCTCCCACAGAAGAGCAACTCCCTTTGTCGGTCTAAAGTCCTGAGCATGTTGCGAACAGTATTCAGTTTTTTGGTGTTTAAAATACTCTATCCATCTGCCTCATTCAGGCTAAGCACTTTGATGTCCTCAAATGAAAGGCAGTGCTGTTATTAACGTTATAGTATTCCCATGCTTTCACAGTCTGAGCACACAACATTGCCAGACTGGAAGTGAACACACTTGAAATGGGACCCTGTGTGGTGGTGCAATTCAATAGACCAGCAAGTGAACCTAACTCTCATTAGAAATACCAAATTCATCTGAGGTCTTTTTGGTCAGTAGGGATAAACTGTTATCCACCGTGGTGTCATTCGTTGTTCGGTTGTTGCTCACTCATTTCATTCAGAAGCTGACACTCACATCAGGCACTGACTTGAAAAAAATGCATCTGCCTCTGACTGTCTGTGTCTGATTTATTTATGTTGCTTATTTTGTGCCACAGCAGATTGTGTCCCACTGTGCCATGTACTCTAGATCAACATGACACAACATAGCACTCTGTGATCTACAGCAAGCAAATACGGCAATGCGGAGCTGTTTATTCTAAACAAACAGTCCCTCCTAATGGACACAGAATCAATAAAAAGAAATCAGGGCAAGCTGGTTTCTTTTCAAATTGGATAATTTGTTCCCCTCAGACAGACTCCATGATACATGGTTTGTAACTATGAAACGCATTGCAACTTCCCAAAATGAGACATAAAAACCAAATAGTGCAAACAGCTAGAGAAGATTTTCTTTTGGTGGAATACAAGTGACAAAAGCAACAGTTACAGCAGCACATTGATGACAAATGCTACCCACATCTTCTCACTTTGAAGATTAACAGGAAAACTCTTGCTAAAAATATAGTGCAACATAAGCAAACTAAATTAATAAAAAATATACCAGATTCTGGTAGCCTGCAATCAACAGTAAAACTAAGAGAAACAATGCAGATCAAAGGATAGGTAAGAAAAGCTTGAATACTCTCTAAGCATTCTTTTCTATGTATTATGGGCTAGATCATCAGCTGATGTAAACTGACGTAGTTCCACTGAAATTAATGGAATAGTGCCAATTTACTCTAGCTGAGGATCTGGTCCCGTAAGCATACTGTCTTCTCAAATGATCTAAGCTTTCAAAACACAGTGGAAACTTCGCCAGTATATGGTCTGTCAGATATTGTTGGCCCGCAAAGAAAAATTGTATGTAAAATAAGAAAATGAAGTTTCCTTTACATGATAAGCACTAAAACTGTGATCCTGGGAAACTGCTGACTTCAGAGGAAGAAAAGAAAACAGCAGCTTTCCTCTTCTATTGAACTTTCAGTGACACCTACAGACAAGAATGCAAACTACTCATCAGCCTTGCTTGTAGCAGTCTGTAAATCTCATCATTTACTGCTTGTCCCAATGCTTCTCTAGGAAAGCCTTCCTTTTAATTATGGTTGAAATCCCGACACCTCCCTCCCTCCCCAGTCAATGGGAGTTGAACTCTTTTATTGTGTGCCAGGATTGCATTTGGCCCTATCTACATCAATCTACAATAAATACTTGTATATATGCATACAAAATGTGCTATCTCACTCAATTGATCTTTTCTTAATCTGTCATAAATTCCCTTTCAAAACTGAAAAGTGGATTGATTTATTTATTACCCACTTGATGTTTGAAAAAATAACAACATCCAGAGAAACCGAACGTTACCTTTTTCAATTCAGTATTCGGTTGTATTTCCAGTAGTATCTGTGCAATAATGCAAGCAGAACTTTCTCAGAACTCCCATTCAGTTTTGATTGCTCTTATTTTGAAACCCATACCAAAGTGCAGTTTTGGAATGTATATTCAAAACACGAATGCTCACTTGAATTGCAAATAAAAAAACCTTTCTGTTCAACTACTTTAAAAAAAAAATGTTAGCTGCCCTTGGTAGCCATCCTCTAAGTAAAGATTACTTAACAACAAAGATACCTGTGGAAAATAATCTATATTTAGGAGAACATCATGGTGTTCTCTGTCCTCAGCTGGCTTGTGCATAACACTTTCCATCTGCAGCTGCAGCTAGGGCAATTAAATAGAACTTTTTACTTTTCCAGTCCCTGAAACCAGATTGGTAAATGTTCTCCTCAGAGTGACTTGTAAATCTGTCCCAGAGGGCTCACAGTTATGCTAAATATGACTAGGGTCAAAGCCATGCCTGTATTCCACTCAGGTGTCATTTGTCATCAAGCTGTATCAACCGTGCAATGAAAAACAGTATGTTAAAATATAACATCCATGTGCTTCTTGACACTAAGGGAGTAGGAACGTGAGGCAAGGGCATCTGTAGCTCCTCTTGATTTCTACTGGAATGATGCTTAGCATCTCTGAAAGGATGTGTGTGTGTTTCAGCAGCCAAAAGGATCAGTCCATGCCCTTCCCTTTTGTAGTGATACCCTCTTATATTTTTACAGGATGTCACAGGGAAGTATGGAGTTGGCTCAGCAAAAACTAGACACTAATACTTGTTCAGAGCCCAATCCTGCAAGATGCATTATTGGACTTTAGTAGAAGCTGAGAGTGGTCAGGACAAAAGCTGGAGAAAAAAGGGATTTTTCAGTTTGTTGGCAATTCTGAAAAGTAAAAACCAAAAAGTAAATTTCAGATAGACTGAAATATTTTGTTTTGACAAAACTAACGTTTTCTTTTTATCTTGAGCATTTTATACATTTTTGACTTTTTAAAAATAAAAGCACTGGAAATTTTGAATGAAAATCTGTTTCAAACTGAAAAATCTAAACGTTTTATCTTGAAAATATCCCCACTGGCCACTTCAACATTTTTGGAAAATGTTATTGGCTTTTTTTCAAAATAAAAAAATTCAGCAAAATCAACATGGTTTTGAGAAACGTTTTGGTATAACCAAATCTGCATTTTTAAAAGCCAAATAAAAGGTTAGTGCAAAAAAATTTGCCCAACTCTACTCAGAACCTTGTAGAGGAGACACTCATTTCTTCTCAGTATCACACCCTTAATAAACAGTTGATAGGATTTTTGGAGAGGGCTCAGGAAGTTCCTGTCTTAATGATTATTTTAATCGTGCTAGGATATTATTATAGCATTAATGATGTGTTAGGGCATCTGATAGGTTGGGTTTTTTTTATTATTATTTGAAATTATTCAGGGGCTGGGGGGGACAGAAATTGTAAATTAAGCTTTCCTTTGAAATGCTAAGTGCCGTCAACTTCCATTAACTTTACTTCACAGGATCAGGCCCCCAGGGAATTTTGCATCAGTGTAGCAACACCAGTGTAACCGTCAGTGGTACAAACCCTAGAGTAACATTCTGAACTACTGTCAAGAATGGCTTGAATTTCGTGTGTCTTAATCCAGTCCAGGGATTGGAGGGTGGAAACCAGTGTATTCAGTCTCATAGACGCTGAAGCTCAAGCTAACATATAACGTTTATAATGAAACATAATAGTTAGTACAGATGTTGAAGGCCTGCCCATGACAGTACTATACCCTACTTGGGAGGCACCATACTGTATTTCCTTATCTGTTCTACTAATTTTCCTGCTACACATTGTGGAAAGCCTTGTCCAAATCTTCTATTCCTTGATGTATTTATGTAGTTAGTGAACCAATAACAGTCCAACTTCATTCTAAAGTGCATAAGACTTATGCATCTCTTAGACTCTCCCATTTAAGAGAAATGTGGTGCATGTGCCTTGTGTGGGCCCGCTGCACAACAAAGAATTTCACCCAAATGAATGGACTTAAGAGCATCAGAATTTGGAAGATGGTAAATAGGTGTACCAGACAAACACATGGTTTGCGATAAGAGCCACCAATGAGAAAGGTTCTGAATATCTTTAATTTAATTTTCTGCTGAACAGGCCCAAAGAGGCGTCACTCACGTTTCTTTAGTATTTTCTTGCTTCACTTTGATTCTTGCTGCTTTCACGCTCTGTGTATGATTCAGAAAAGAAATGCATGTTAACAGCTGTCCATAAATACATGGCATCAAGATAGTACTCAGCTTGGGAAAGACCCACAACTTTTATATAATACTAATGAAACAAGTACATTGGCTTATAAACCTTGCAGAATGTATTCCCAGATAAAAGGGACAATGGTTAGAATAAAAAGAGGATGAACAGGTTCTGATAAAATATCTTTCCCCTACCCATTACCCTTTTATTTTCATACACCTCCTCCGTACTTCCAGGCTGCAGCTGGAAGCAGACATCCTGAAAAATTTGTAGGTGGTGTTTTCAACTCAGTTGAAAACAGAAGACTCAAAGGCCTGTTCTTACAAAATTCCCAGCCCAGTTTTACAAATCTAATCATTCAATTTTTCCATTAAGCATCCACCTAACTGTTAAGTTCTTGTCATAATTGAACCTCCTAACCTTTTTTAGTTCATCCATCAGCAAAAAGGTTGCAACAAGCTGCCTAGTATCGTAATCAGCTCTTGAAATCTATATATTTCTAAAGAAGGGATTCATTCTTCTCCCGTGTGTTCTCCATTTGTTATTTACAGATCCAACACGGTTTGTGGTGCCACCTTACAGCATGGATGTCACTGTTGGAGAAAGTATTGTCCTGCCTTGCCAGGTATCTCATGATCACTCGCTAGATATTATGTTTACTTGGTCATTTAATGGACACCTGATAGACTTTGAGAAAGACGGGGATCACTTTGAAAGAGTTGGAGGGGTAAGTATTAATATTAACAACGCCCAAAAGCCATTCATGTGTTACAGAGACACAGTAATGACCATAGATAACACAGAAAATGACTGTCTATACAAAATCAAACTTACAGGGAAAGAGAAAGTAGTGATATATCCCTGCTAATAGTGGGAACATTATCTTGGGTTTTACTGACTACTAAGAAAAACATTAAATAAGTAGCCTAGTTTTGTTGTAATTCGTATAGCCATTTCTCAAGGTCTATTTTTCTGTGGACTCTTGGGGGACATTTTATGCCAATAAATCCGACTAGTGCTAATGAGAGCTACAATACATTGGCAATTCCCTTTGTGTAGAATAGACTTCTTAATCTGCCCCAAGGTGAATAAACTCCTTAATGTTCTCCTCCTTGCTGAAGCAGCAAAACATAAACCGAATGTAATTGTAAAACTCTGTATTCTCATAGAAATTAGAAGCAATGCAGTTTTCTGGAGCACTGTAACCTGTTTGTTTGTTAGTACATTTCTATGCCCTTATAAGTCAATGTGTACTCACTCTTGTGTCCAAGTTACATCTTCAAAATAAGTATTTCCCTTCCCCCCGCCCCGCAAACTACATAATCTGTATAGCATTATGGATAGTGTGGCCTATGGAATAAGTTTTTACATGTGATTTTTTCTGTCTGTGTGATATGGCTTGCTAGTATTAATACCATTTAATACTTTTTTGTTTAACTGAAATCTAAACTGTGACACTGGATAATGCAAATATTTTCAATGACCAAAGAATATACTATTCATAGGTTAGAAGGATTGTGTCCATGAAAATATGGTATTGAATAAAAGAATCAGGTTTGAAAAGAGTTTTAGCCATTTTGGTCACATTCAAATTGTAAAATAACTTGTTACAGAATAAACTATGGTATTAGGAAATCATCCATGAAAACTCTCTCTGTCCTGTGTTCTACATTAAGTCATTTCAAATTTGTTTAAATAGTGACCCCATGCCTTTCACCTCTAGGTCACTAGTTCAAATGCAGCCCCCAGAGTTGTTACTGTCTGATCACTGCTTAGAAATTTGTGTGAAATGAGTCCACTTTCGTCTACAATTGTTTGGAGCATATCAGAAAACAACTGTCATAATTGGCACTAATTAACACTTCTGTTAGCAGCCTCCATGGAGAATCTAGGAGCTAAATGGGCATAGAACATGAACCACATGACTGAGGTATGGTAAATTGGTACAATAGTGTGGGGAAGTTTGCCCGACTGCTACTCGTGCCAAACCTCTTCTGTCCATCAGTAGAAGGCTTCTGTCACCAAGGCTGTGAATCTAGCACTCTTACAACCATTAAATACACTGAGAAGACCTACATGCCTTAACCTTGTAGTTATCCTAGGTTTTTAAATCTTCAGGACATTGGGCCCAATCCGGCTCCCATTGAAATTAGTGGGAGTTTTCTCATTTAGTTGAATGGGATCAGGATTGGACCATGTTTATTGTATTAATGGGTTGTATTTTCTTTTCTCTTAAAGGATCCACTGCATGGTAGACAGTACAACAGGAGGAGCACCATGAGGCAGCCATTCTCTCTGCATTGTACCTTGTCTGTGACGATATATTTGAGGTTTGACTTAATAGATGTCGGTTGGTATTTCCAAAGAACTCTAACGGAGTTAGTGCACCTCAAATATCATTGAAATTCAGTGGAAGTTGGATGCTGTTTAGGAATGGGCCCTTCTGAAGATCCCAGCTGTGGTGAACAGATACCAGTTGTTAAAGCCACTGAATTGAAGTCATTTCACTAAATCTAAAGCTTTAAATATACCTTTGCAGTCAAGGTCCTCTGTATGAAGATGACAGTCTCATGATGCTTTTGGTATTCATACAGTGTTCACAAACAAGTTGTCCTCATGGGGCCTGTAGGAAAGAAAAATGCCATACTCCTTCACTACAAACTCCTAGAGATGCCTTTGAAAAGAAAACAAGGGAACATGGCGGGAATGGAGTCCTATTTCATTAATCACATCTGTACTTGGCCTTTCTACTGAGATTATTGACATAGGTACCTCATTTTAAAGGGGATTTAGTAATGTACAACCACACCCACTAAGAATGAGACCTCATTACACAGGGACTCATGAACAGCCATCCTGAGGTAATAACTTTCAGTCACCACCAACAGGAGTCAGGACTGAACTGTTGACCTAGAGGTGAAAAGATCCCCAAGTCATCCAAATGCACTTTAACACCTAAGTTCTTAACAGTCATTTGAGGCACTCTAAGGCACTATTATCAGTACTTTGAAATATGGACAATACACTCTTACTGGTTTAATGTGTTTTCACCTGTAATCGTTTTTAATGTTCATACTTTTTGTCTTACCAACCATCTATGGGAATCAAACACACTGGGTGCTATAAAATGTATGCAATGAGGTCACACATTATAAAGGAGGTTTAAAATAGGAATAACAGATCCAGGAGAATCTCCCCAAAACCAATCAGACTTCTGCATGTTATTCTTCATATTGAAAAGAATTGATAACACAAATGAAAAGTTTTCACCCCTTAAATTTTCAGAGGGGTAGAGTGAGGGTTGAGTGGTCTTGGACTTCTTTTGAGGTCACTTGGGCCCAGAGGACCAAAATCCCTTGCAATTCAAATAAAATAAAATAAAATAAAGCAAAGCATTAGTTATTGCACAGGTTATGCCCATAGCATGGATGGAAAGCTTGCTTTCATTTGGAGACTAAATGATATTTTTCACAGTTCTAATTTCATCTAGTTTAACCCACTCCATTTTAGGCAGGTCTGTTGAGGGTTTAATCTCTAACCTATTTGCAACAGAAAAATGTTTCATTTCATTCATTCATCCTGAAGGTTTTTTTTCCCTTGTCTGCTTGCATTCAATGTAGCTAGCAGAAAAGATGGAAGAAACCAAATAGGTATTTACTAGAAATAGTGGAGGGTGAGAGAAGAGGTTTCACATGTGGCTTTCATGGACAGTTCACAAAGTCAAAGCCTCTTCTAGACTTTAAGCAGAGTGATGGTCTCCATTTACATTTGTCAGGAGTGAAGTTTAATGATATAGGGAAAAGAAAATGCAATTTATGAGCCTTGTTGCTGTCATTTGGGAGTGGGGTAAAGAAAAGTAATTTGAAGATGCAAAATATCACTCAAAGATCTACACTCTATGGCACACAACAGCGTTGACAGCTGTTCCTAATGATTACACTTAATAAAGCTACAAAACTAAAATTACAAACTTTATTAATATTCTTCATTGAAGAATCTGACATTGAGGTTTCTAATGTACTGAAAGTGTTGTGTCTCTTGAAGAGTATAGAAATATTTGAGCTACATATACATACATAAACATAATTAGTTCTATTCAACTGTTAATCAGACATGCAGTTGGCATTTGGAGAACAAATTACCGTTATTCCACGCTAGGTGATACAAGATATCCTTAGAGAGTGCTGTTCTCATGATTCTTAATATATAAATGGCTGGCAATCAAAATGTTGGCTGTAACACAAAGCTGTGAAACTCTTGCCGATGTCTCATCATTTAGGTTGGTTTTCACCTGTGAAATGGCTGTGGACAGAACATAGATATGTGAATATCAGTTAAGGCTATAAATAGGATGGCTGGAGAGATAAATAAGAAATCTTCGAGCACCAGCCTCACATAAGTTTTGTCACATAATTTGAATGGTAAACTGTTTAAATGACCCAAACCAGCCTCCCCCATCTCTGGTAGAAACTATAATTTTAGAAATGCTACTGCTCTTATCTTCAAGGCAGGTTCACATATTTTTAATAGGCCATGGCTTGCATTACTAATGTTTTCATCAGCCAGTGTAAAATAAATCCATTAGTCACAGTGTCCTTCATGTGGTAATGATGTTTAGAGCTCATTAAAAAGTAATTGTAACCACTTTTCCCTACTTTATCAGCAGGATTCAGCTGGTGATTTGATGATCAGAAGCATCCAGCTGAAGCATGCTGGGAAATATGTCTGCATGGTGCAAACAACTGTGGACAAGCTATCGGCTACTGCAGACCTCATTGTAAGAGGTATTTGAATTTTGTTGTTGATGTTGTAAAACTACTTTTTGCACTATCTGCTGTTCTTGGTAATACAATGCATGGTCAGAGAGAAATTCATTAAAATCCCAACAGCTTACTATTATTAAAAGAAATAAGCTCTGAGGAACCACACAGTATATTTTCCAAACACGACACACAAACAAATATATGTGTTTATGTATCCTACACAAAACTTTCATAACTTGCGGAAATAAGATCTTGTGTTGAATTATTTTTGCAACTGGTATATTGTACTGTTAATTCACTAAATTTGTTGCTATCAATACTGCATTGTTTCCTCCAGATTAATAATAATTTAGGAAAACCACCATCATGGTCAATTTTGAGATGAAATACTTAATGTGCTTAGAGGATTTGTGAATATGGCCTTTAATTTGAATATATTTAATCTTCATTCTGGATCACTAGCATGAATATAGCCTGGATACAGTGTTCAGTTGCTGTGTGGGGAAAAAAAAAATTGATAGCTTCAATCAAACCAGTCCTTAAATCTGCCATTCTGCTCATGCAAAGTGCTGAGCAATGTCAGTTCCTACCAATTTCAGCAGAAGTCAAGGATGCTAAGTATCTCATGGGAATGGACTCTGTTCCAAAACCCAGACCTGCAACTTTCACTGGTTGTCTTATTAGGTTGTCTCAGCAAAGCAGTTATGACTGGGATGGGAACTTGAGAGCCGATTGGACTCTCACCCTATTAAAGTTGTCCCTCTGGGTCAAGGTAAAGGCACATACATTTTGGCCGTGGGAGAAGAAGCTTGCATTCTGATCTGCCAATGGAAGAGTTTAGTTTTTGTTGCTGTCTAAAAAATGTATTCCACAAGCTTTCATTTCACTACAAAAGAAAAAAGAGAAAATTATGTAGGAATGCTAAATCCTCCAGTCATCACCTATTGGCAGTAGCAGTTTTGTCAGACTAAAATATACCAGATTAGGCAATAAACCTACTATCACAAAAATGTACCTCTGGGTATAGATGGGAATTCCTGAAATCAACATCCTGTTTTATGAGTTGAAATATGTTTACTCCTTTAGGATATGAATGCTAAAGTTCTTAACCACATGCAAGCTGTCAGAGTCTAGCAGAGGAGAAATGATTACTGTCCATTTAAGAAGACAACCATGTTTTCTCAGTCCTTCCTTTGTGGGATAAACAATATTGTTGCTGTTCCGAATCTATGCTCTGTTTAATGACGATGATGCTCAGATCAGCAGTTAAATGCCAATAAATTAGACTACTAAAAATTTAAATGAGTAGTACGTGAAGTTCTTAAGTAATATTGTATTCTTCATTTTACAGGAAACAACATAAAATTCTGCTAGGAATTTGTAAACATCATTCTTAGAAGAAAATATATTCTAAAGAGCCAGTGAACACAATTCATGATTTAGGTCTTTTGTTCCTAAACTCTGAATTTCTCTTTATTAAATTAGCAAAATACTTGAGAAAAGCTACACCTATTGGAAGAATGATTGTAACATTCATTCTTTCTCCTCATGAATCTACCAACACATGCTGATGACAGCTGTTGGTGAAATGACCAGCTCATCAAATCATTATCTGTGAGGGCATGTGTGAAGCAAAAGCTCATTAAGTGCTATACCCGACATCCCCCATCCAATAAGTAAAGCTGCTACCCCATATCCCCAAAAAGCTCAGGTACTCTAATTACATTGCTGTTTCATATTTTTTGTCCATGTTGTTTCAGATAAATATTTTTGCATAAACATTTCAAAACAGTCCACTGATGAGAACGTGTTAGGTAACTTCCTGTAAACTAGCTTTCTAAGCAGTCAACAAGAACATGATTCTCACAGCAAAAGAACCACAACAATAACAGAAATAGCGACCTTGCCACCACAAAAAAACACGTCTGAACCTTATCCTATAAGATTGTTGACTACTCTAAACACTCTTATTGATTCTGCTTCCTACACTGAAAAGTAGTGACATTTTTTTTGCTAATTGTACCAATCTTACCAAAATAAAGAAATCATTCAGACATAAGTGGAGGGGGAAAAACAGGCTAAGGAAACTAGGGGAACTTTCAGTGTTAGGATGGGTGAGGGAACAGAAAATGGGTAACTTATTGATAAGAGTTTATGTATGCCACAAGTGCAGATAAAAGTGTTGATTAATTAGACATTAGCGTGCATGACTGGGAGCCACAGCTCCCAAGCTTCACTTCTGGCTCTGTCACTAACCCTTATGAGTAGTCCTTTATGCTCTCTGTACCTCAGCTTCCATATCCATCATAAGGCTGACCATATCCCACTGCATCATTGTATGGCATAATGAGGGCCATCTTTACTAGTAGAGATGGGCAAAGTTTTTCAGACTAATAGTTTGACACAAAAAAATAAAGCAGTTTCGGGTTGACCTGATACTATTCGTAAGTTGACACCAATAGTTTTGGCCTATCATGAAACAGAAAGAGAAGAACAGGACGACATGGTGATGTTATTTCCCCATCTCATAACCTATAGCACAATGATTAGGGTACTCACCTGTAATGTAGGAGATTCAGGTTCAAATCTCTGGTCTGAAACAGACTTTTTTTTTATCCACCAAAATATTTCTGATTCAGTTCGACCCAAACCAAAAAAAGATTTTTTTTCTTGAACTGACACCAAACTGACAAATTGGTTATTTGCCCAGATCTACTTGAGGTTGATGTGGAGTCATGCCACCACAAAGGGAGCTGTTTGTGATGACCAGGGCATGAGTGGTCAGACCTAGTGGTCACATTCAAGATCCAGGAACCAAAGGCAGGAGTCAAGCCAAGGGTGGAAACCAAACTTAGAGTCATGGATAGAGCAAAAGAGCAGAAAGCTGGAGCAAGGTAGGAAAACAGGAACCAAGTGTGGAGGAAGATCTAGGATATGGAGGACAGGAACCAGGAATAGGCAGGGCTTAGGAGGCATGCATGTAGGAAGGGTCCAAATTGGTAGCCAGCCAAAGATTCACCTAGTTGCGCAAGTAACTTGCTGTGCCTCCTGCTGGCTTAAATATTACATCTGAGCCAATCTGTGAGGCCAGACATCTCCCCCAAGCAGGAACTTTGTGGGCAGAACCCTGAGTGAGCTAGACCTCTGCTAGTCCTCTTCTCTACAGGTTCCAGTGAGCTGCCAGTTGGCCAGTGCCATCTGGACACCTGCACCCTCCTCCCCATGTTCAAGACCTGCCATCCTTCATGCTGTTAAAGATCCAAATATCTTCCAGAAGAATGCAACCACCGAGCCACCCTTCAGAAGGTTATGAAGTATGCTCTTGTCACAGAAGCCGCGGGATCATGGCCTCAGCTACTTTCTGCACTTCAGTATTCATGTCAGAGAGTCCACCTCCCAAAAAGATAGCAGCCCTGTATGAGCAAGAACAGTGGCTCTTTCAATACCTTCTTGAATGTTCACAGGGTCTTGTGCTTTGTCTAGAAGAGTTTCTTTCTCACTACACTGAAGTTTCATTCATATTTTTTGCCTTTGCATAATAGGCAGAATGACATTTACCACATAGACAACCCGCTCCCATATCTCCCCCCCAAAAAACAAAACAAACCCATAACAAAAAAAAATAACAAAAAACACCAACACATAGTTTGACCCACAAAAAGGAGGTAAACCAGAAACACCATGAAGTCTACTAAGAACTTTACCATAAGCTGCCAATTTTCAAGGAAGACACTCAGATACTATGGTTATGGACGAGAATATAAAACCATAAGATAATTTTTTCTATTCTTCCCCCCTTACAGGGACATACAAGAATGGTTTCTGTGGAGAGAGGCACTAAGATACAGTGGTGATGGGCATGGATAGAGAGAAAGAGAATACATCCCATAAAAGTGTGTTAATAAATGCAAAAAAAGAAAGTTTCAATAAATGTAAAATATAGCCATTCAAATTAGTTAAATTAATACCACAGTTTAGATGTGGTGAATTATTCACATCTAGAATTCAAATAAATTAGGTACCTTATGTCAGAGGAAGAAAATACTGGCAAGATAATACTGAACAAGCATACCTGTGGCGTTATATAAATAACAAATAAACCACCCATCACAGGCTTAAAGTTCCACTCATTCTGAAGCTATGCAATAATATTGTCTCTTGTCTGTGTGTGCTGGCAGTTAGAACAGGCACACATTACTGAAGTGCTGGTGGATCAGTATCTTAATTTAATTTTTCAATGCTCTCCCTTTGTCTCTAATTTTCAGTAGATTTAATTAGTATATTGAAGAACTTGTAGGATGTTATCAGACTCCATCTGGTCTAAAGAGAATTATATTCTCAGGGGTGCTGGAATAATTTTTATAGTGTGAGTGCTGAAAGCCACTGGAACCAACCTGTAAACCCTGTATAAAGGAAACCACTTCAAGCTATGGGGTGTGAAAACACTCGACACCTCTAGTTCCAGCACCTATGTATATTCTTCCAGAGTTTTGGAAGTAAAAAGTATCACGGCAGTTGCTTCAAAGTTTGTGATTTGGAAGAGTTTGTTGTCTAGTTTGTAAGACGCTTGACCAGGCTGGCTGCAAACAAAACAAGTCATACAGCAGGTAATCTAAAATATTATACTGGATATTTGAATAAGGCACTAGGTGAGAGGCCTGATTCAGTGCAGTGTGGGTGTAAATAATCTAGATTTAAAAACTGGAAACTCTTGTAAATTATTTTCTGCCAAAATTTGCAAAAATACTTTTGAAATTTTTTCTTTGGAATTTTGAAATTTGAAACATATCCACCAACCTTAGAGTTAGTAAAAAGGAGGGGGGAGAGGGGAGGATAATTGTGAGAACTTAAATGTGATTAAATAGTGGTAAATGTGATTTTTTTATTTTAGAATTTTGAAATTTCATTGCAGTTTAAAAATTGTCAACCAGCTCTAATAAAGCCTTCTCCTTGCCAGATTTTAAACAGGTCTTTATCTGCGTGCTACTCCTGCTTTCCTACTGTATAGAAGGAAATTGGAAGTTTGAGGCCTTTGATGTTTCCTATGAGCATACACTCTAGACCCATCCAAATCATGATTTGAGATTGCAGGAAAATTGCCTGTTTTATCACCAGAGGAAACCCGAGTGGTTATCAAGCAAAGATTTTCCAGCTTCAGTAATTAGTGAAGAGGAAGAGTCTGAGTTCTTGGAGACCACATTTTTGTGTTTCTTCTTTTGGATGTTTGGTTCTGTAGTTTAATACTTTTCAGGCCATTGCTATTGACTGCTTTTGGAGAATAGCTGTTTCACTCAGAGGTCTGTACAAATACTAAACTAATTGCCTTGGATTACTACTATGGTGAAGTGACTGACCTCTATATACTATCGCTTTAAGGCCCTGATTCATCAAAGCATTTAAGCCTGTGTTTATGTCTTCTAGAAAGTCCTTGAGCACATTCTTATGTGTTTTGCTAATTAAATTCTCTGCTGTAAACTCTACGTCAACTGTAGCACTTCTTTTCAGCCATCCTGATGAGCTGCACTGCTGATCTGCCAGTAAGGTCATGGGCAGGTCTCGGTGAACTGGATGGTCGCCCTGGGCACCAACTTCCTTGGAGCACCACCACACCGCTGGATACATCTTTTCTCCTCTGCTCTGACTGACTGGCTGTTTTTGCTCCACTCTGATTAGCCAGCTGTTTTTGCTCTGCTTTGATTGGCCAGCCTTTGTTTTGATCCGACGGTTATCTGGTTGTTGTAGGGCTTTTGTTTGTTTTGGGGGGAGTTTTTTTTTTTTTTTTTGCTCCACCACTGCGAGGGGGTATGTGCCAAAAGTATTTTCCTTTCTGGGTGGCAAAACAGCTAGGGCTGCTTCTATATCTGGATGCCAGCAGCAAAAACCACAGAGCCATCCCATTCTAAGGTTGAGCTCTGTTACTGAATCCTGAATGAAGAATAGAACATTCCTTCCTCAACATGCAATATCATTCCATCTCTTTGATTTGAGTTGAACTGTTTTGTACATATTTTGTAACAGGTCCGCCAGGCCCACCTGAAGCTGTGACAGTAGATGAAATCACGGACACTACAGCACAGTTATCCTGGAGACCAGGAGCAGATAATCACAGCCCCATTACTATGTATGTCATTCAAGCAAGGACTCCATTTTCTGTGGGATGGCAAGCCGTGAACACAGGTAAATGCAGCACTCAGTAGTAACTAAAGGGGGCCATGAAAGAGTTCTTTAGATGTAAAAACTGATCCATCAGTACACACACATACAGCATGACTAAAGTTAGCTACGCAGCCAGAATAACGCCTGCCTCCAGCAAAGTGATTACAGCTAGTTGGGGAATTTTTCACCAAAACCTTTTTCTGTCCGAAAATGCTAATTCAGGTAAACTGGAACTTTTTCCAGGAACCTACCAGTTTAGATAAACATTTTATCAGGAAAGGTTCCTCGGGCCTGGGAGGGAGAGATAGACAGACAGATATGCAGCCAGCCACTAAGGTTACCACCTTTGAAATGCAAAAAAACCAGCACACACACACACATACTCCTCACAAGGCAAGCCCATTGCAACCCCAACTCCCAGCCACAAGGCAACTCTGCAGCGTCCCCCCTTCAACAGCCATTTAGAGAATGCAAAGAGAGAACACCGATAGATAAGATTAATAACATTGCACATGTCCTCATTCTCGCATGACTCTCACACACATGCGATGCACTTGTCTGTGGAGGGGCAGACAGCTGCTGTATTTTCAACAGTTCTGATCTGTTATCACTTAAACTGCGGAAGTGAGAGCTCCGTTCTTTCAAGTATTGCACACTGCTATGCTGCCTTGCACAACTATGAAACAACAATTGTATTGTAAAGACACCTTTCAGGTGACAATGTCGTCTGGAATACCATCTCTTCAGGCATCTCTTTCCCAACAGAGGAAGAACAAAATACCACTGTATTTTTGCTGATTCTTAACCGTGTTAATGTGATGCACCTAACTGCTGTGAAAAACACAATTTATAAATATTGTCTCAACTGCTGTGAGCAAAATGTTTAGTATGTCTGTAAAGCCTTTTCTACAGATGTACTCTTTTAACTAAACCAGTGTAGTGAAAACTGTACAACCTCCTCTGAATGAACAGAGTTACTGACATAAATCTGCTTATACCAGTATACCTATTCCTTCATGGGAAAGGAAATAAGCTATAATGCTGTAAAGCATCTTCTTACCAGTGCAACTGCATCCCCGGGAGGGATTGTACCAGTATATCTCTATTAGTGGAACCAATAGCCATCTAATCAAAATAATTATATGGTACAAAAACTGTGTGTAGAGCAGGCCTAAGTTGTGTTACATTTTAAAGTGACCCTATCAGGATACTGTGGTATTTCTTTGGGGATGAAAAGTCCGTTTCTAAAGCATAGATTTCCTTGATGCCTGCATATTACTTACAGCATGCTTTGCTTCCCCATACGAAGAGTTGACAAAACAGTAAAATGGGAAAATACATTAAGAGCCCAGATCTGTAGTCTTTAATCACTCCACTCTCAAGGTGATCTTTCATTGTTTGACTACTTCAAGGCTATAGATCAAGAGGCTACTTTTACTCAGTGACTGAATAAGTGTAATTGCTCTTAGTGTCCAACTCTCACTATCCTAACCTGCGGATATATTTCAGTTCCAGATATCATTGATGGCAAGACATTCACTGCCACGGTGGTGGGTTTAAACCCTTGGGTTGAGTATGAATTCCGAGCAGTTGCAGCCAACCTCATTGGGATTGGGGAACCAAGCAGACCATCAGAAAAAAGAAGAACTGAAGAGGCTCGTAAGTAGTAGGAGGAAAGCCCAATAAAGTCTTGCTAAAAGAGCACTTGCCATAAGCAGTAGGTTACCTAGGAAAAGGTTAAGAAGTATTTTCTATATGATGGTTATATTATCTAATTTCTCTTCTGCCTCATGGTATACCATTCCCAAAGAGCACACATAAATAGAGAGGAATAGAATTAATAAAAATGAGGCCCAAGTTGGGCTTTTTTCCCATGCTTTCCAGAAGTATATGACTAGAAAGACCTCCCCAGCTCCCTCATGTCCTGTATAGTCCATCTGACAAAGGGCTTTTGAGGAGAGGCGAATTCAACTCCCTCTGAAGGTACTCTGGATCAGTGATGTGACCTTGTCTAGCAATTCATGTGTTGCCCCACGTGTGCGTGGAGGAAACACTCTAGAGAGTAGAGTACAGTATGCTTACTTTTTTCTACAGATCAGAGGTGAGTTACTGGTTTGCTCCTCTCAGGATAAATCTACACTTCACTCTCCTTGCGGCAGAGTGTAGAGTACAGACATTTTATGCCCTCCCAGCATGGGTATAAATAGCAGTGTAGACTGAAATACTGCTTAGACAAGTAAAGATACACCTGAACTCTTAAGGTATGTACCCTACACAGCAGTGTGCGAGTGGGACACTACACTGCTAAAAATGTCCCCGTCACAGGGCAAGGCTCTAACAGCATGGAAAGGCTCCGGCAGCGGGAAAAGACTCTGACAGCTCCCCACAGTTGGAGCCTTTTCCTGTCACAGGGAGCTGCCAGAGTCTTTCCCTGCTGCAGCAAAATACTCCAGCATTAGTGAAAGGCTCCTCCTCCCTGCCAGAGCTCTTCACTGTAGCTACACATAACAGTGTGGAGGCAGCTTGCTTTTCATTGTGGTGTCTAGCTTCACATACCCCACGTTGCCACTGGTGGTGTGCAGTGCAGAGGTAGTTTAAGAGGCACCGCACAGAATTTGCAGCACAGCAACAGAGGAGAGACTAATATAGCTTTAAGTCATCACAACACTCTTGATCCTGGGCTGCTCCAAGTTCAGCTCTGGCGGGGACTATCAGAGTTATGATGAGGGCTGGCCAGAAAACATCCATTCTGTTTCGCAAAACAATTTGAGATTTGTTTTCATTCTGAGCTGAAACAAAAATGAGACCTTTAGAAAGTTTTTTCACAAAGAAACACAAGAGACAGAGAGCCATCCACACGTCAGAATAGCCAACAGGCTGGTGGTTAGGGCACTCAAACAAAGGGTGGGAACATGAACTTGGGTTTCCCACATCGTAGAAGACAACCCCAACCACTAGGCTTTTGGCTACTCTGGGGTGGGTCTTGAAATTTTCATGGAAACCAATAAGTTTCCTTGAAACATTCCGGTCCAGACAAAACAGCATTTCCAACAGAAAAAGATGTCGTCCAAAAAATTTCAACCTGCCGTAGTTACTGTAGCCTCCCCAGGTTGTCTGATGGTACTGCCCAGAATCATTGCAACGCTGTGTGCTGGGACTCCGTTCCTGGCAAGCCCCAAACCACCAGCACTCTCTGACATCTCTTAAATTAGTGCTCCTGAGGAGTCCTTTGAAGGTAGCCTTCTGGCTGTCTTCTGCCGTGTCTGTGCCAAGGGGCTTTCAGAGCCCTTTATGTTGCTCTGGCCCTTTGACCTGAGGTAAAGGGGAACAGCACTGGCAGTACCACCCCACCCAGGCAATTATCACTAGAACTGTTCCCTAAGGGCCCTATATTGTAGGCCTTGCTCTGTCTCAACCCAGGGAAAACCCCTACTGACTGCAGGGTCTGGCTCTCAACTAAAAAGCCAGAATCAATATTGTGAAAATAAGTAAATGGACCTTGTTCTATGGGAAATAAATATTTAAAACAAGCAGTCAACAACTAGATAAATGGATAATAGACATGTTCTTTGTCCATCCCACTTACAAAAAATAAAATGTATCCATTCCCTGCACTCCATTGGATAGTAGGGCTCAGGATCCCAAATAGGGGAAAGTCACAAGATGCCAGAGCTGTGCATGGCACTTTCTTTCTCTGTTTAAAATGAATCAAAAAGGCCCTTGTAGCTTCAAAATGAATGGCTTGTTTTGTCAGTGCTACCTACTGTAACGTTTCTTTTACACAGTTCCTGAAATCACCCCAGCTAACGTCAGCGGAGGCGGAGGGAGCAAGTCAGAGCTGGTCATTACATGGGAGGTAAATGAAGTATAAACCAATGGGGGAATTAATTCATCTTTTTTATAGTGTGCAGCCCATAACTGGGTCTGATGCACTCCCTCTGATTTTACCCCAGTGTATTTCCATTTGCCAGTGCTTACTCCTGACTTACACCTGTGTAAGAACAAGACCGGGTCCTTTATTGAAAAGGTTCATGCCTTTGATTCAATTAAAATAAAATCCAACCTGTTCTTCCATGCCCACGGAGGATCTCCAAGCAGTAGAGCCAATGCATATTTGTTATGCAAGAAGGGGGGTGGCTATGGGTGGGCTGTGCAGGACGAGCAGCAGCGAGCTCAGCTCCACCATGACCCTTGCACATCAACACAGATAATGACACAGCATGGATGGGCTAGGCTAGGGGTTGGAGAGAGAGGAAGGATCCTTTTGTCCTCCACCCCAGGACACAGCTCCATGGCCTGAGGGGCAGGATTCCTCCACTCCTGCTCCTCTGCACACTTGCCCATCACCTGATCTGGCCACTCAGGCCAGCCACTGATCAAAGGATTAACCTTGGCGCATAAGATAGGTTTCAAGACACCAAATCCTGGGACAAGAAGAGTCCTGAAGCAAATCCTGAGAGGTGCTGATTTGCTTGATGAGTTGTGGGTGATCAGCACCAGGATTTAAGCCCTTGCTCCCTCTCTTGGTTGCATAACAGCAAAAGATCTGAAGGTAGCTCTAATAATGGTGCATCACATAAAACTTGCATTAGTGGTTGATTTCAGCTGATCACAAAGCCTAGAGAAGAAGCCTAGAGAAGCCCAGATAAAAAATTCTGGAAGGCAACTGGGGATGAAACGTGTTGTTTTGTCTGCTCTTATTTTCATATTGTGGTTCGATGGAGTGAGTTAAACTAGCCATTAACTGGAAGCATGAGAGCCTTTTCCTAGTCAGTAGTGTCACTATATTTGATACTGCCCACACACACACCACTACTTTTGAGTATCCTGGCTGCTGTGAGGTATTTTTTTAAGATTAAAAATCTGTAAATGTGTTTTTATCCTCACTGCATGGCTGAGTATATTGAACCTCATCCTCCCTTGGACTAATTAGTTTCACTGAATCCCTTAAAGACGCTCAATATATGGTTTGGTTTTTTAAGTGTTAGAGAGATGTCAAAAACATCATCCATGATTTTGAATCATGCTTTGTAAGTAGCTTAATTTAGGCTCCTCTAAAATGATCAGCAGACAGGCATTTTCTTTTCTTTTCTTTTTTTAAATCCATAAAACAATTTTACCCGGATACTCAGAAAAAGCATTTAAGCACACACTTAAGACCCATTGACTTCAGTGAGACTAAAGTACATAATTGAGTACTCTCCTGGATAGGGATGCTTTTACTGACTTGGGGCTTTTATTTCTTATGTTCCTTTTCTAAGGTTAAAAATATGAGGCTAGGTAATTGCAGCATGTACAAAAGTGACCTGAAGAGGACAAATCTCTTCTTCTAGACACAATACATCATTTGCCTGCTATTCTCCATCACTTTTATGACATGTCACTCACTGCTATCTTACAGCTATTAATATACCTCACGTTATGCTCGTTGCCTGAAAACCATGACCAGACATTTGGAAACTGCACATGGCAACCAGAGAAACAGCATTTGATGGTTATAAAGTCAGAGATCTAAATATTAAATACACATGGTTTATGTCAGTTTATAGAAACGATGGAGCCACGTGTGAACTTAGATGTGTAGGTGAGGTACTCACTGAAAAGAAATGGGAGCTGCTCTGCGGATCTAATTTAACTGGGATATGCTACAGTGATTGGTGCTATAGACAGCCCTAAGATAGGAGGACAGTTGTGTCTGCTGGTCGGATGTGACTCATAATGTTTTATACAGGAATTTCTATATGAATTTGAGGAGCTGCCTTGCAGATCTCTGGCAATTAGATGCTATGGCCTAATTAGTAGCTACTCATAATGTAGAACTACAGTTGTTTCCTGTTTTGAATATGCCATTTATGATGGGGTTTCTTAAAGCAAGCAAACCAACAATGGAAAGCATGCAAGAAGGAGAAATAAATGTATGCTACACCTGCCACTACTGATTATTCTATGTATGATCTGCCCTCCTTATAGACCGTGCCTGAAGAATTACAGAATGGAGGTGGCTTTGGTTACGTGGTGGCATTCCGACCCTTTGGCACAATAAGCTGGATGCAGACTGTCGTAGCTTCTTCTGATGCCTCCAGATATGTGTTTCGAAATGAGAGCTTGCCACCTTTCTCTCCCTATGAAGTTAAAGTGGGAGTGTACAACAATAAAGGGGAAGGTTCTTTTAGTCCCATGACAGTTGTATATTCTGCAGAGGAAGGTACAGTATGCTGCACATTGCACTTCCTCCTTTTGCATTGTCTTGAAATCTGTTGCATGTGGCATGCTACCTGTGTTTGAAAGGCTTTAGTATTCACATTGGCATATCCACTGATATCTAATCCTCGCTCAGATTGACAATAAATGGCGAGTCGCAGCTAATTCTTTTGATAGTCATTAAAATAACATTAATCAGAGTGCAATCTTTTGATATTAATAGGAAAGTAATATGTAATCTTGAAAGAATTCAACTGAGATTTAACATGAATTAACATCCACTGATTAGAAAATGTTTCCCCTTGTCCTAATACCAATACATGGTGTCCTTGTTTAAGTGCAGCAATGACATCTGGTTATTGATAACATATTGGCATAGTGAAATCTTACTTGGGCCTAGCAGGTCACCATTTTGAACCTGAAACGTTCTTTTTAGCTGCCTAACTCCACTCGTAACCCTGAAGTTTGTAGCAAAGTTGAGCATAGAACCTACACTGAGATATTTTTTCCCCCCTATTATACATTTAGAACCTACCAGAGCTCCAACCAGCGTCTTTGCCAAAAGCCTTTCTGCTTCAGACATTGAAGTTTATTGGGCCTCTCCACATGAGAATCAGAGTAAAGGAAGGATACAGGGTTATGAGGTATGAGAATAAAATGTAATATCAGGCTGGAACAGACTTAAACTGTTCAATGAGAAGATCATAGCAGCATAATAACTGAAGGTCACCTAAACACTGCTTCTTGCACATGCATCTGCTGGCTGATGATGAACCAAAGCAGTGCTTGCTCACTGGTCATCCCTCCCCCTTCCCCCATACACTTGGATGTCTCTTTTTAAGGTACAAATGAAAACATATATGTAATCCATGGTGAAAATGGGTAACAGTCTGATAGGGGGGATCTGCCTTCCCTACAGACTTGTGGAGACCACCGTATCCCACAGTAAATGCCGTTCAGTGGAAAATTGAAGTAGATAAATTGTTTCATTTTCTCCATCTCAGAGTCAGAAGCACTGACCTCTGGGTTTATGAACAGAAGTCAGCATTTCCAGTTGTTGTGGTCTTCTCTGAGATATAGAGACTGGCAAGATTTGCAGAGAGGAACTGGAACATTGTCTTAATAAGATTCTCACTTCCAGGATAATGAATGCCCATTTCTATTTGACAGTAGTTAAGGTCATGTTAACCACAGAGATAGACCCAATTACACTGAGTTAAGTAGGTAAATGTACATATTCTGTTTGTTCAGGTTAGATGTTGGAGACATGAAGATAAGGAAGAAAATGCTAGAAAAATCAGAACTATTGGTAATCGAACATCTACAAAAATCACTAATTTGAAAGGCAGTGCATTATACCATTTAGCAGTCAAGGCATACAACACCGCAGGGATGGGACCCTCTAGTGCTACAGTCAATGTCACTACCAAAAAGCCACGTGAGTATTCATTGTTATAAATCATGGTCTAACATTGGTAGGATGCCAACAAGCGCTTTCCTTCTTGACATTTTCAAGATCTCTCTAATTTGAAGGCGCTGTGAGATGTTCTTCCTGCAAGAGCTTTGTGGTGTTGGTTTTTTTTTACCAACTCTTCTGAAATCATTGCTGTACAGGAAAGTTAAATATTCATATCATCACTCAAGATGGCTATCTCTTCTGGTCATAGTCACGTTGAGCAACTAACTAAATCCCTTTTTATTTATGCCACTGTGTTGTTAAAGACCTTGAAGACACGCCTCAGTGCAACAGCTCATTAACTTACCAAAGCATTAGGATTCTGAGGATGTTCAGCTACTATGGTGGTAGTAGCCATATAAGTATTTAGATGGGTTAAGCTAGAAAACATTGCTACTTAACAATATAATACTTTGTATATTTTAATATAGCACCAAGTCAACCCCCTGGGAACATCATATGGAATTCATCTGACTCCAAGATTATACTGAACTGGGATCAAGTAAAAGCACTGGATAATGAATCAGAAGTGAAAGGATACAAAGTGGGTAACTTCTTAACGTGGGCACATAAGAATGGTTATTTATCATCAGATTCAACTCTTCTGGGATTTTCACATTGAGTTTTGGGTAAAGTGAACCTGTGCATGAATTCAGAGTTGAGAGTTTGGAGTAAACTCAAAATCCAGAAGACTTTTGCATTGTTTGCATGGCTATCCTGACCCAACCAGGTGAAATGCTGTACACAGTTACATATCCTCCAGAGATTCCTATCTGTGCCAGGAGGAAAAATATTTAAACTCCAGGCGGAGCTCCATGAGAGCCCCTCTGGCAGAAATGGTCAATTTTCAAACCTCACCCCTCTCTTTCTAGGGAGGCTGCTGACTGTTCTGCCGTAGGTCCTGGAATTGCAGTTGGTGGGCCTGAGATCACATGGGTTGTTACAAGGAAGAATGAGACAAATTGTTCTTGTTAATCTCTGAGGATAGGACAAGAGGAAATGGGCTTAAATTGCAGCAAGGGTGGTTTAGTTTGGACATTAGGAAAAAACTTCCTAACTGCCAAGGTGGTTAAACACTGGAATAAATTGCTTAGGGAGGCTGTGGGATCTCCATCATTGGAGATTTTTAAGAGCAAGCTGGACAGACATCTGTCAGGGATGGTCTAGATAATGCTTGGTCCTACCTTGAGTGCAGGGGACTAGACTAAAGACCTCTTGAGGTCCCTTCCAGTTCTATGATTCTATGGGCAAAACTCAGTGATTCCTCAAGGTTTCCATCCAAACTCAGGTGAATCTCAACAGTTTCACTCCACCTTTTTTAGTTCAAAATTCAGCCTGAAATGGTGCACATTCTATAGCTGTCCCATCTAGCAGTGTGGCTTTTTTTGTAGTTCCTCTTCTTATTTAGTGTTGCACTTGTACAGCCACATTATTGCACCAATATGCAGAGAGCAAAACGGCTTCTTTTTTTCAGGAAATAGGATATTTTGGGTCAGGGTTTATATTCTAAGTAAGTTCAATTTCCAGATCTTAGGAAAAGACAGAAGGTAAATCAAAGAAGCAATTTATTCTGTGAAGCTGGTTGTGTCACTGCATCAAATACACCAGTCCAGTTTTCTGAAGCACTATAATGAGATGTTTTGACATCTCTAAATAAGCCAAAGGATTTATTTTGGTTTGATTCTTAGTGAGGACTCAGGTGACACTGAATTTGATGTCTCTGGTGCCCAGAATTGAGAAAGGATGCTTAGTAATCTTTCTAATTTAAGGAAAATCATATTCAGCACCTTGCATTTAGCAGATATAAATTAAGTTGTCCTAATGTTAGATTGGAGGAGGAGGAGGGAGGTATTTGCAGTGGAACTCAGTGATTCTGTACAAAGTTTACATATGCCTAATTAGCCCTTGGAATGGAAGGGTGATCCGTGCACAGCTCATCTGATCACCAGCCAAAGCAGAATCACTTTTGTTTTTTTAATTTCCAGTAGAAATGCTCTCCTCTGCTCCTCCGAACAACCCAGTGAATAAAGAGCAGAGTGGAACTATTTCTAATGGCTGACCCATAAATTAGATTGCACTTTTGAAGCACACCAGCATGGCTAGAACTGGCTGTGCGGGAGAGCTACTGAAATTGCTCCAGCTGATGGGAAAATGAAGTTTAATCAAGCTGAGAGACAGAGGTGCTCCGCCAATTACAAGGGCCTCTGCTGAGTGGCATGTGGCTTTATGACAGGGCTACGCATTAAAATTCCAACAAGAGCAGTGTTTTCTGCAAGTCCCGCCGTAGTTAGCTCTTACTGCTCAGTGGCTTCACATCAGCACAAAGGGAAGAATGCACAAACATGCCTTCCGAAAACACACATCAGGTCCAGAACTACACACCTATGAAATCTGCCATGTGTCTGATAATAGAGACAATTCTGTATTGCTCAAGGAAGGAAAAGATCAATAGTAAATTTTCAGGCTATTATGGAGACGATCATTTCAGTTATTTCTCATTTCTCTCCCTCCCTCCCACCCCCATTCTTCTCTGCCCCACTCCAATGTTTTGTAGGTTTTATACAGATGGAACAGACAAAGTAGCACATCTGTAATAGAAACGAATAAAACATCTGTGGAGCTTACTTTGCCTTTTGATGAAGATTACATCATAGAAATAAAGCCATTTAGTGATGGAGGCGATGGTAGCAGCAGTGAACAAATCCGAATTCCAAAGATATCAAGTAAGAATGTTGTCATTTTTGGTTTTGTGCTTATGTTTCCAGACCAGGGAGCATAGATTCTAAATGTATCAAGGGCCAACATTTCAGATGGTATCCCATTTTTTGCACGCTGAAACTGAGCTCCCGGACGCACTGAGACTCACTCCGCATGTACAAAAAAACATTTTCAGCCACACTGGAAGGTTTTGTGCAAGCAAACTGGAGCATTCAATCATAATGAAGACGGGCTGCAAATTTGCCCAATTCCACATGTATGCAGATAGGTACGCTGAGAAACAATAAACCAGAGATGAGCATGAGCGATGGAGCTCATATTCAAACCTGAACTTTCCCTGAATTTGTGGACATTCAAACCCAAGGTTTTGATTTGGCTTGTCCTCAAGAATAAACTATATGCAACAGCATAGTAAAAGGGATTATATTTTACTGAGCCTTTCTAGATGGACTCTCTGATTTCTTTTCATTTGTTGTTTATAAGTTTTGATGGTCTCTTCAATATGAATATATTGAATATGTTGTTTCACTCCAATTTATGACCACAAAGTATACAGTGTGATGTGCAAAATTGTATTAAGTTATAAGGCACCAGTCTATCAGTACCTCATTCTGTTTTGTGTGCATATATACTTATTTAGGGAAATGAGGTGTTATCTCCATGTAGATGTTCATATTTTCATTTTCAACAGAGAAAGGAGGATTTATATAAATGCAGTGGTCTTACAAAACACCTGTGTCCCACCCTCCCAAGTGGATTTCTGTGACTGATGCGACAATGGACAAATTGATTTAATCAAGTGGGGGGAGGCGTTTGTGGCCATGGGCAAAATCCTGCCATCATTACTTAGTCAAAACTCCCACTAAGATAAGGATGGCAGGGTTTGACACATACCAGGGGAAAACCAGGAGACAATCCCCAATCCACCTGAGGTGGTGAAAATTCTCCAAGTAGAATCAGAGCTGCTGGGGTAAGACACTGAGCCAAATATTTAGGGAGGTGTTGATAGACTGTTTTTGCAGGTTCTTCAAGCCTGACCTTGGTATAAATTTGTCAGAGGGGAAATCAGAGGGGAGGGCTTCTATGGATGTTCTGAAGGGAATTTTTAGGACTGTGTCACCCTAGCTTATGGTGTTTGACTAGATTCGGATTTAAATCCAGATTGGTGGTTTTGCTGGGAACCTTTAATATTTCTTAGAGTTCTGGGTCTTATATATAGCCATTCTAAGGGCCTGATTTTGCCCTCCCTTTTGAAATAACTTCACTGTAGTCGGTAGAGTTACATCTGTATAAAAGGTAAGATCCTGTGTAGATATGTACCGTGGTTATACCTACAAGTCAGGAATCTAAGCATTGGTAACAGAAAATCCTAAAACCAAAAGGCAGTAACACACATGCTATTTTTCGATCTGACATAACACATGGAGTCACAAAATATATCAGGACAGATTCCAAGCTGGTATAAATGTACAGTTTGGATAAACTTTGCAGAAACATCTGAATTCTTGGGTCCATATCCAAACTGACTTTGAACTCCAGACCTTTGGAAGTCACCACCTCCTCGTTTGTTACCCGTTATGCTGGCAAATGCATTTGGGGCTCATCGTGGCACTAAATCAACACGGATGTTTTAATGGCTGCGCAGTGAATCCTCCTTTCCTTACTGTTTCTTTTCTCTCTCCTTTTCTCAGATGCATATGCGAGAGGATCTGGAACTTCTACTTCAAATGCATGTACATTGTCAGCCATCAGCACAATAATGATATCCCTCACAGCTAGATCAAGTTTATGACAAAAATTACATAAAGGACTTCCTGTTTATAATATAAGCAACATTTAGCTAGTTGTTTTGAAAACACCCAGTACTAAGTAATATTGTTGTTCAAGTACATCTTACTACTGGAAAAAAAATGTTTTATGCTTCTTTAGGAATGGCATTATACAGTACTTCCTCAAAGCAAATATAGCTTTGTTTGAAGTTTCCTTGGAAACTCTGCAATGCACTGAAAACATCTGTAATATGATGTTACCAAAGCAGTTTACATATGTCCTTATATGCATATTTTTATTATATATTTAGTGTTTTATAGAATTTTTTAAAGTTAACATATGATGTAGATATTAATTTTTCCTCTGCTATAAAATGCTACAGACAACACTATCATAAAAAAAATATTGTTTGGAATTGTTTTCCTTTCGGACTGAGAGTTCAAAGTTGTTCTCAGTAAATTGGTTACAAATCGATTGTACAGTTTTACAAGGGTACACTTTGGGAGAACTGTTTGGAATGCGGTTCATAACTCAAGGCAGCTGTATTTAAATGGCAGTTAAGATGGTTCCTACCTTAAATCAAATGCTTAAGATATTTTCCATTTTGGATCAGCTGATTAAGCAAGACGAACCTGAGATAATCTTCAAGAACAGCTACAATCTTCAGAAAATAAACGTACAGATTTTTGTTCCTTGTGGACTATAATATACAAATAGCCAATAATTTAACATCACATATTAAGCTTTCATTTTACTATATTTAAATAGCTTTGTCTTTGTCATAATTAACGTTAAATTGGACGTTACAGTTGATATTACTTTTCCTATAGTAACACAGAACAAAAGTTACTGCAGAAAAAGGAAAAGATTCTGACCTTAGTTAACTTGATGTAAATCCGAAGTAATGCCAGTTTCAATAAATTATTTTACTTTGAATATACACCAAGGAAATTATAATCATAATATGCATGTCTTTAAGATTTAAAACTAATTTTGGGCTCCACTGTCTGAATATGTATTTCTTTCAGTGTACATTTTAAACGTAATTCATAAATCTTCATAATTTAATAACAAAGTTATGTTTGCTTATATAATCTCTTTTGAGTCATAAACTGCATCTGACAAATGTATCACATTTCTAATGAAATAACTCTCTAATGTACATTTTTTCATATTAATTTGCAAAAGTATCTTTGCGTGTATGGTCCTTCAATAGTTCTGTGGTTCTTTGTTTCTTTACAAACTCTTCATACAAATATAAAGTCTTAATAGAGTCATACCGGAAAATGACAATATCAACAGCAAAATTTCTCTTCTTGAGAAAAGGACTGTGTGTTACTATGGGATAATTTTGTAAGTCCACTCAGATGGATCAATGCTAGTAAAAAGGCAATGGAATTTTCTATAAAAATTTTCAAGTTTAAATGCACTGCAGTGGTTTATTTTTTTCCTGATAGCTTGAATTTGCCTGTAACTTGTCTTTTTTTGCTTACAAAATAATACAAGTTAACTTTTAAACCTTCTAAATATATTTATTCAGTAACTCATAATTGGGATTCCACTTGTGTAAAAGTCAGGGGTGTTAACCAGAGAAATATTGTCAGTATTTCAATCTGTGTTCCTTTCTTAGTTTGATATGGTTACTTCTATGTAAACACAAAAATAAAAAAAACCCACAAAAACAAGAAAATTAAACAAAAACAAAAAAAAGCCTATGTAGTTTTCTCCCCAGTGTCAATGATATTTATCAGTGATCTAGCAGATGTAATCTTTTTTTAAAGGTATTGGTAATAAATATTCTGTCATTTGTAAAGATATTTGTCTTTCAGGAGCATTTTTCCTAAATATTTTATTGTAATTTGAGACAAACTTCAGCACTACTGTGCTGGTTCTTTTGGATTGCCACTGACTTGAAAGTGTGAAGGGCCTTTGCAGTCCAGCCCAGAACTATTGGGAGGCAGAGAAATCAAATTACATGAAATCCCTAGGTTTATTCTGCTTCCTACACTATAAAAAAGAGTATCTGATGAATATTGGATTATTGCATCTTCTTTTGTAGCTCCGTGACCTTTCATAGCTCATGTGAACTAATGTCATAGAGTCTTTGCTGATTATGAATCTCAGTTAGAATCTCATTTAGATATGGAAAAAAGAAACAGATGAAGTGTTGATCTTCACAAGCCCAATTAAAACTTCTGACAGTTAAGCAGGAAGGACACAAACCACAAAAGTTCTGTCATAGGCTTGGCAGGTAGGAAGGAACTGCAGTCAGGACAAGTATAGGTGTCCAATTTGTTGATAACATTTGAAGATAGGACCTTTTTCCTGGTGCCTGTTGGGATATTAATTCTGTCCATAAGGATATATAACCTTTATCAAGATTCTGCTAACTCTGGGTGTTACTGCTGAAATTTTTTTTCTAAATTCTCAGTTATACACAATTCCAATGAGCCCTCACCTGGAAAGCTGTTGCTTTGTGGTTTTACAGTATACATCAGGGTAATCAATAGGTGGACTGTGGGCCAAATCTGAACCACCAGATGCTTTTGAACAGTAAATATTTTATTTACTTATTATTATTAGTGTTGTTATTTTTTTATTATTTTCTCTGGAATCTGGACCTTGACTCTAACTGGACGAAGAAATTTGGACTTTGACAAAAAACAAATAGTCTACCCCTGAGGTATGTGATGCTTATGGTATCAAGAAAGTATATATCATTATCTCATGTTTCTGTACTCTATTATTTGGTGGTTTTATATGGTGAGGGTTCTCTTTGATTCAACACTAGAGATGCTAACAGTATCCTCAGATTGTAAAACCTGCTGGATTTAGGGTAACACTAATTTTAAGGCTGCCTTAAAATCATAAGTTTATACGCTTATACTTCCCATACTATGGTTTCATAAACTTAATGTTCTGCTTGAGAACGTGATCTCTGGATCTGGACATGTGCTTTCATTGGATGCCATGTGCTACATTTACCAGCAAACAGACACTTCTCAAAAGGATGTGGAGGCAGCCCTTATATGGGGTTAAAGAGGAGTCACTACTGAACAAACCAAGCAAGAGTTCCAGGCAGAGCAATAGGCTGTGCAAGCAACTGTGCAAGATTTCCAGGCCGATCTTCACAGTTGGATGTTAGCTGCCTCATCATTCAGTCCAACAGAGCTCTTCTTACAGACTCCCACTGTCCAGTGCTCATTGAACAAGCTCTTTTATACCTAGCAAGGTGAAATCAATATCCACAAAGCTTCCCACTTTCACATACTTCCAGCAGAACGGTGTGGGGCGTGAATATCCTGCTGCATTACATTTGTAACATTGATTTTCAGCTGAACCAGTGTGCGAAGGTGATATGATTATTGCACTCCAATGGCTCTACATTTTCAAAGGAGCCAGGCTCCACTTAGTGATCAAGGGAACTCAAAGATCAAATGACCTGCTAGCATAACTCAATTTTAAATTTGCAATATTCAGTCAAAGTCAGAATTTAGTGGTAGGCATTCCCTGTGATGACTCTCCCCCCTGATGTTATCTCAAATATTTGTGTGTTTATATATGATTAATGTATCGGGTTTGTATATCCTCATTAAAGACTAAATTTGTGCAAAGCATTCATCTGGGTGTCTAGTACTGAACCTATTTGTAGCTCAGATCTAAAAACACTTGTATAAGCAGGCCCCATGTTTGCTTCAGCCCAGTTTCAGCCACCATGCCAGTGGTAAATTTGGCCCAACGTCTCTGCCACATTACAGTGCAAAGAAGCAATAATCACTGAAGGATGAATAGTACAAATTGACCATGAATGTTATGCTGTGTTAGAATTTTTTCAGTGACTCTGGCTATGTCTACACTACAGACATTTGTCAACATAAGGTATGTCGACTTTCAGCCACCGCTTTCACCGCTATAATTCCAATGTGGCTCATGTCCACACTGCTCTCCTTGGGTCAGCGGAGTGCGTCCTCACTAGGAGCACTTCCAGTGATCCAACGGGTAGGGCTCTCCCTCATGCTCCCCACAGGCTCCCAGCTGTCCCCCCGCTCTGCCCCCACTACCGATACCAGCCGGGGCACAGGGAATTCCCAGTTCCCAGATGGGAGCTGGCTGCAGCCTCCTCGGCTTGCCTGATCTCAGCTTGCAGCCGGGAGCTGGGAGGCAGCTGCCCAAACCCAGGTTGCCAGCGGAGTTGCAGTCAGGCAGCAGCCGCCCATTGCATCCCAACCAGGCTGCCCGCGGGGTTTCAGCCACCCAGCTGCGAGCCTGGGTGCAGGCGGTGGCAGCCCTGCTGGCACCCAGGACACCATCAAGCCCCAAGTGGCTGCCAACCGGCTTCAAGCCTGCTCACAGCTTGCTGATGCCCCGGGGCAGCAGCTGCCCACGACTTGCCCTGGTTGGGAGCCTGGGTTGCCCAGGATCGCAGCCAGATGGCAGCTGCCCATGACCCACAGCCAGAGCCCAGCAGCTTGCGGAGCCGGGCTCCCCACCCCCCCACTAGTGAGCAGTGAAATTGACAAGTATGACAGCCCCTCCATTGCTCTAATGGGACACAGGGTCTACACGGACACTGTGTCACTCTATCTCTGCCAACGAAAGCCCTATACCTTTTGTCAAGGTGGTTTTATTTTGTCAACAGAACCGGGCAGTTTTATCAACGAAAGAGTGGATACAGTGTGTACACCAGGATTGTTTTGTTGACAAACATCACCTTTTGATGTGTAGTGTAGACCAGGTCTCTGATTGCTGTCCAGTGGCTTACATTCATAATTGATAAAAAGGAATGAGTCCTAGTCAATTCTAGAGATTTGTTTTATTTTTATTTTTCAATAAATGGATAGTCCCTTTAAGCCACAAGCAAAGCTTCGCAATATACATCTACATGAGATAGGCGATACGGTGATGTCAGCAGCAAATACAGTGGGCTAAATCCTTAAATGGTAAAGTTAATGGCATTATGTCCAGTTTAGGATCTCAGCCCATTAAAAGAATGAACCCAATATAAATGTATGCTGTTGGCAGTAAGAGGTGCTGTAAGGAGGAAAAATAGTGATTGCCTTGAAATAGACTTATTTCCTATGATAAGATACATACAAAAATTGTCTTCAAAAGGAAATGTAAGTCTTGAATATCTTTATGACCGTATAATATTAATACTTAACTCTTCTCTACTGCTTTTCATTTGCAACTCTCAGAGCATTTTACTACGTCATGATGCCCTTTTTATAGATGGAGAAACTGAGGCACAGAGAGCACAGTGGTGTGCCCAAGGTCACATAGCTAGGAATAAAACCTATGAATCTTGACTCTCAGTCCAGTCCAGTGCCCTATACAGTGACCACACTGCCTCTTTTATTCCTGGTGTGGCATTTCAATTATATTTACAAACTTCCCTGATTAGACTTTAGATCTAGAATCTTAATGGAAATGATTGGTTTAGACAAGACAACACCCATTTGAAGAATCGATACCTGGATTTCAGAAAAGCACGTACCAGTGTAGCTACATGGAGTTGCAGTATTACCCACCTATGGACATATTTCTTATGTTATATTTTATTTCAGTGCATTTTTTCCCAAGAGCAAGGCAAGGCTGAGGTCCCCACAGCATTTATATTCTATAGGATAGATTATGATACCCCCTACTCACATTGCATAATACCTTACACCACAACTAGTGTTGTGAATAAGGTTTTTGCAATCTGGCCCTTGCTGAGCGAGCTAGTCATTTTCTAGAAGTCCTAAGAATTTGGAGACTTCTTTCTGGCTTTATGAAAATCAATATATAACCTCTCATCATCATTTGTTTGTATCAAATCTTTGCAAATATTAATGTAGTATCTTCATGCACCATCCATGTGGTTCTTGTCAGTAATGCTAAAACTTGAAAATTGGCTTTCATTTTTATTTGAGACATTAATCAGAAACACAAATATTTGTCCAAGTATGCAAGTCTAAAATACCTGTCCTTTATGTTTGATCACATTTTGTGGTTACATCACTAGCTTGACTGGTAAATTCTGAGCATTACAGATGGTTTCTAATCACAGAACCTATCGTAATATGATGTAAAAACTATTTAAATATACTGCATAATCCCTGCTGTAGCCGTCTGTTTAAAAGGACTTAATAATGAGAAATAACTAGTGTTAGTATTCTCATATATTAGGATACTTGATGGCATAAAACAAATGAAATACATCCATAGCATTCTCCTCTACTTTCATTTTGAGCTCCTATTGATGTAACACACTCTGTTTTTAGACTGTTCAATCTTGGCTCCCCAGATCCATTAAAATAATCTGAAGGGAGATTTTAGGCACAAAAATTCAAAGGTGTCGTACCAGTTTAGGAACTAGCTAATTACAAGTTACTAGTCAGTACAGTTTAAAAAAAAAAAAGTTCACCTATTTAACACCAGCACTGGACAGCGGTAGCAATAACTTTCTGGTAGTATATGCAGAAATGCTGCGCATGTTGCCATACCTCATGATCAACAGCAAAACAAGTTCCAAGATAAAGATGCCTATGTGGTTCTGAGATGCAAGTTTATTTTACAGTGTGCTCTGTTGATTACACAAGGCAAGCATACAGCCTACAAGGGAGACCACAAGACTAAACTAAAAGAACAGACACTGGCTCAAAACTCTGCTTCGCTGGTGCAAAGGAGAGATGAAAAATGTAGCATACAATGTAGGGAATACCAGAAAATTGTCAAGGATCCTAAGGGAGCTGAAATTAATGGGGAGTTGGGTGCCTAACTCGCTCTGGCTCATTACATCAAAGGCTGAGCAGATATGTGATTTTTATGGACTGGTTGTGATCAATGGACTTTGTGGGACATATGTTTTGAACTATTTGTGTTATGTTGGCTAATAAACTGACTCCTAAAAGAGGTATTATGCTATCAAGAGAGGCTAGCATGTAGTCCTTGGTTTACCTGAAAGGACAAAACTGAGGTGGATGTACATCACGCCGTGTCCAGCCACAAGCGGGCCCTCTAGCCAGGCCCACCTTATGAAACAGCCATAATTATCTGGGGACACATTTTCTGGTGCCCTCTACTTTTCCATGCCAACCTTTTGCAACTGTAGCTGATGAAGAACACAAAAATGGGCATGGTTCTGTTTTATGCACAAATAGAGAATCTGTTTGTAACACTTGCCTGTGTGCCCAAAGTCTGCTGTCGGTGGCTACAGAATGGATGTGCTCCCATTGTTACAGGTGCATTGAGCTGTTCTCACAAAAATGAGCATGTGTAAACAGAGTCCAGGGCTCAAAACATAGTGACTGAAGGTTTTTTGTTTCCCTCATTCTGGTGGGACTGTCTTCTATCTTCACAAAGCCCTGGCTGGAACGATTTAGGTGAAGTTAGTCCTGCTTTGAGCAGGAGGTTGGACTAGATAATCTCCTGAGGTCCCTTACAACTCTAATCTTCTGTGATTCTATATTTATAGCACAAGAAGTGTGCCGATGTGCCTAGAGACAGGATCTCCAGATTTTACCACTCTAAACAAGGTTCTTTTTCAGAGTGGAAAATTATTTGATCAGGTGAGAAATGTCATTTTATTTCCCCTATTATCCTAATGCATAGAATCCCAAGTCACATAAAGCAGTTGATTGTGCAAGCAATGTGTTATCTGAATGCACGTTATCACTTATAAGGCTGACAAGTTATGCATGCAAATTAGGTTTTTGCATGTGCAGTTATCAATTGCATATGTGAATTAAGCAGCCTATGTTGGACACCCCAGAAGGCAACTAATCTCTTAAGAAATCAGGCACTCATGGCCTCACAGTTTACAAACTGTGGTAACCATAATTTAAGAAGATCAAAATGAGCCTGATCTGCCATTACCCTGCACCCTGTTTAGTCAATTACAGCAGTGCAAAAAAGATGCAAATACAAAGTTTTACACCCATTTTACACTACTGTAACTAACTGCAAAGTATTGGAGGATCAGGCCCTGATGTTAAATACTATGGAACAGAGTTCTGTACATCATCTCTCATGCACCATTTAAACAGTTCCAATTTCATCCCCCCACCCAAAAAAAAAAAAAGAAAGAAAAGTCCACATTTTTAAATGAAATGTCCAAGGACAGTTTTGCTAATTAAATAGTTAGGATGCTCCCCCATCCATATATTGCTAATATTTGCTTATACTTACATTGGTATAACATTACACTTCACAGAAATTAAGATGCAGGCCTTGCAAACAAAAGCTTACAATCTAAGATGAGTTCAACAAAGATAGGATACTGGGGTAAATAACAGGGGAAGGATGGAGCGAGGATGGAGTTCATAGTACCAGTGTAGGAGGGCCCCTTGGCCGGACCCGGGATTGGGAGCCGAGGGAGGGCCCCAGCCAATAGATCAGCGGGATAGCTGGCCTGGTAAAACTGCCCAGCAACAGGCCGGGATTGGTCCAGTGCGCCGGTCCGCCAGTCAGCCCCTCCGGCCGGCCCGGATAGGATCACGATCAGTCCCCGTGGATCCCACCGCCCGAGGCGGGGCTAGACCTTGAGGAACTGCCGGCCGCTGACCCCCCTGAAGCTGGGGCCGACCTTGAGGAGCTGCCAGAGGCTGGACCCCCCGGCGAACCCCTGGATCTCGAGGAGCTGCCGGACGCTGATGACTTGCCCCCGTTGCTGCCAACGGACGCCGACGGACTGGTGAGCCAGCCGTGGACCGTGCATCCCACCCCCGGGTTGCTCAGGGTCAGCTCCTGGGAGGACGGGGAGGAAGTGGCCCAGGGGCAGCCAGACCTAATGGCTAGAGTAGGGGCACAGGCCCCGCGGCGTGTTGCGGCCGGATCCCTGCCGCACCAGTGGTACTGACGGTGCCACTGGTAGGGCCCTGGGCTGGGACGCAGTGGAGACGGGTGGGCCTGCGTCCCCCTCCCCCCTCCTCTACCCACACTTGCCCCAGTGAGTGAGAGAGAGAGAGAGAGAGAGAGAGACACTCCTACCAGACGGCTGGAAGACACCCGTCTCTGCCTGCCCTGCTGCCCAGGGAGCAGGCCTCTAGACTGTGTGCTTGCCTGCCCGCCCTGCCCCGCCTGGGGTCCGGGGCGAAGGACCGACTGACTAACCAATTCCCCTTTATTTGAGGAAGAGGCCAGGACCTTCCCCAGCGGTTGGGCCTACCGGAAGGGCCGCCGCGATCGGCGCGGCACAACCGCCGTCCTACAACCAGCTATTAGAGCAGCTAAGATGGCACAGCATGTATCATTTTAGTTCCAGTTTATATCATGGGTGTTGTTTGTACGGGAAAAGGTGAGTTTAAAAGAGGAGCAAAGGGAAAGAGACTTGTGTAACAAAACACAGATCACGCCATCATCGCTTGAAAAAGTCCTTCCACTGTATTTTGATTTTTGAGTCTTTATGGCAGTGTCCTTAATGAGTTTAAAAAGAGCATATGCTCAAACGTGGTGTGGTAGCTCCTTAACCTCTTCCTTTGCACATAGAGTACGAAGAACATATTCCAATTATCAGAGAATGAATGCAACAATAGGAGGCCAGTTCTTCACCCCACTCTTATATGAGTGGTTCCACTTGGCCAAATTCAGCTCTGATGTAAGTAGATGCAGCTTCACTGAGGTTACTGTAGTTATCTCTCTTAGCTGCCAAACAAAAGGTGGTCTTTGGCTCCTACAGAAAGGAATGTTTCTTCATGCTTTGACCAGACACACTTTTCTTAAAAAGTGACATATTTGTATGTGTTAGTTTGTAATTAAGCAACTGCACCTCTCGGAAGAAACACATTTTTCTATCTTTGAAGTGCTGATGATGGTATGACCTGAAGGTTCATTCAATCTAAGCTGTTGTCACTTGCAGTAGCACTCCTATTCATTTCAAGGTCCTGAGTGGATTAATGTTTCAGATTACAGAATCTTCAAGGACATCAGAATAAAGGTCTTCAACGTAACTTCCGAAATCTTCAAGATAACTTCCAATTTCTGTTTCCGTTTCACTGGTACAGGAACGTGCTCTCTGCAACACAAACACCACTTTTAGCTACCAAACTGGCAGGTGAAAAATGTCTACCAGGTACAGTTCAGTATAAAGATGAACTGTCACAGCATTCTCCTGGCTGATTTCCCTCACTTTTGTTCAAATTTCACTATGATTAAAAACACACAACTGCAAAATATATATTTTTTGCTTGCAATTTAACCTCTGAAACTGGTATATTTCACAAGAAATGCAAGAATCCAAGTGGTATGAAATTCCGAGAAATATGCTTCAGCAGGGATACATTGTGTACATTTGTTTATTACAATTAAGCCAGTGGTTGGTTGTGGCCATTTTTGCTGACAAATGTCACTTTGATCACTGGCAGTGTGAGATCCATTGACAAAGGTCACACATCCAGCTTTATATAATATTGCCTTAACTGGCAGAAGAAAAATGTTAAAGCACTGATGGTGGAAAAAATGGTGCTATCTTATTCCAAAGGTCTGCCCCATGTGTTTTTGGTGTCATAACTAATTATTTTCACTGCAAAATCAAATGTTTGACTTCTTTTTTTACTCTGTCCTGTTAGCACTGAAGAACTAATATGGCTCTGAGAGAGGCAGTGTGCTGCACTAGGCTAACACCCAAGAGACCTGGGTTCTCTTTCTGGCTTGGCCACTGGCCTGCCGTAACCTTGGGCAAATCCTGTAAAATCCTGGTACCACTGACTTCAGGGGGAGTTTTGACGTAACTTCAGTGGGACCAGATTTTTCATCCATCTCCCTATGCCTCAGGTTCCCCATTTGTACAGTGAAAATAATGATACTTTCTGTCCTTTGTAAAATGCATTGAGATCGACGGAGGAAAAGTACTATGAATAGCATTCTGAGAGAGAATTCTTAAATAAGACAAAGATGATGCCAAATTCTGACCTCTGAACCCCAAAGGGGGTTTCAGAGGTGTAATTACGGGTAGAACATGGCCTGCAGAACCTTTCTTTCCAGTGGTGATACATAAACCAGAAAGAACACAGTTGGACTTTTCAAGATCCCAAGCTAAGTTTGCACAGCTGGTAGCGAGATAAAATATCTATTTACTTATAAGTTGAGCAATGTTGCCATGGAGTCTTGAACATTGTGATGCCATTTTTACACAGTCGCTTTTCTGAGTTGAACCACACCTTAATGTTAACTATTCAAGACGTGACAGTTCACGTGGACCAACCCCATCATTGCACTCCTGCTGGCAGAGACACCAAAATCAACATGGCAACAAACTAAGGCATGTTGGTGAGGTGGGGGTAAAGTTTGCATTGCTGCTGCTTATGTTCTACTGTCACTGTTCATTTGCTAAACCAGTGGTCCCCACGCTTTTTGGGTCACTGCCTCCTTACCCCTGTCCGCACCTCTTACCCCCATCTGCAAACTCCCCAGCTGCAGCTGGGAGCAGGGCCACAGCAGCCAGGAGCTGGGGGCCAAGGCTGGGGGGGGCTGAGCCTGCTGCCAGGCCCTGAGGGCTGGGGGCTGAGGCTGGGGCAGCCAAGGCTGGGAGTGGTACCAGGGGCTAAGTTGGGGAGCTGCGGCCAACAATCAAGGCCAGGGGGCAGGGCTGGGAGCCAAGACTGGAGCCGTGGTTGGGAGATGAGGCCTGAGCAGAGCTTGGGGCAAAGCAGGGCGGCATTCCCTCCCCACCTCCCTGTGGGGCTGACCCAAGCTCTGCCATGCCCCTCTAACATTCATCCGCATCCTCCACTGAGGGGTTGCGCCCCACAGATTGAAGACCTTTGTGCTAAACAGAGACCTTATGCCTCTAGGGCTGCCAACCTGGTATCGTCCACGTGCATTAAATTAACTTTAAATAAAAAGATTGCTAAGTAAAACCCAATGCTGCTCTCAGTAATGTAAACACTCTTTGTCTCAGTTCACTTTTTGTAAAGCTTGCTTGGCTTCTATGTTAATATTTGCTATTTCTCTTATTCTAAAATCGGTTTGTCATACTCAGTCATGTTATTTTCCACAGCTGACTTTACTTTAATTAAAAACAAATGGAAAGCTTATACAATAATCTCTTAAGCCTGGTTCCTTGACCAGACTGTGGAATAACAAAGGAAAACTTTTCAAAGGAGGGAAATGAGAAGCAAATTACTATACAGCGTTCTCCATGAGAAGCCAGGGAGAAGTTACATCTTATCTGTAAGGCAACTGTTTTTTCAGGAAGTAATAGCAAACAGAAAAAGGCATAAAAACTGCTTAATATTAGGTCCAAAGGATTTCTCATCAGGTTTACAGGAATCACAGAAGTTAGATGGTATCAATGTCCCTACCAATGCAGAGCTATCTATCTATGGTCCTGCCATATCTCCCATTACTATAATATCTGAGTGCCTCACAATCTTTAATGTACTTAGTCTCATAACATCTCTGTAAGGCCATTATCCCTATTTCACAGATTGGGAACTGAAATACAGAGAGACTAAGGGTATCTCTACACTGCAATAAGGAGTGTGATTGCCACTGGAGTTGACATACCTGAACTAGCTTTACTTGGGTACCAAGAGCAGTTAAATTGCTACAGCACAGGCCTGGAACCTTGCGTACCTAGCTCATGTCACTGCCTGTGCTGCCAGGACCCGCACTCGCTAGATTAAAGTTACTCTGACATGTCTGTCAGTCACACCTCTGATTGCCCTGATAAACCCCCCATTTGACTTGCCCAAGAAGTCTGTGGCAGAGCAGACAACTGAACCCAAGTCTTCAGAGTTCCCAACTAGGACCATAATCACTGGATCATCCATCCTCCCCTTTTTCCTGGAATATAGTCTATAGTGCTTTGTCCATTCAGGTTTTAAATGTCCTAGGTAATGAGTTTCCAACACATCCCATCATGCCACCACCAGCTATATCTTGCTGTCAGCAAATGTTTCTGAATAAATCTGCCTATGTCCTTCATTTCATCAGATTAGTCCTAGATACACCACTTTTCCTATCCTAAACAAATCTGCTATTAAATACCCCTGGACTTCAGTTAACTGTTTAGGAGACCACTCCTTTCCCCATCGAAGCTATCGCATCATAGCGTAGCAGTCTGGGCTAACTTTGGAACACAGGAAATGGACTTTGTGGGCACAGCTCCCAAAAGTGAATTCTAAATTGCAAGTGCAAATCCTATAGCTGACTGTGCAAGCTAGTCCTCTGGCCTTCCAATGGGTATCCATGCATCTAAGTGCCTGTTTGCCTGAGCAAATGTGTGATTTGGGGACAAACTTACGTGGCCACCCTGGAAAACCTGACTCTTATTGTCAAATCCTGAAGGAATGTACGTGTCTTCCTTGGTGCTCCACAGAAGGAACCACTGGAGCAGTTTCCCGTACTGCAACATAGTGAGGAATGGGCAAGCAACAGGCATGCCAAGATCTGAGTCTTGTAAGGTCATGCCTCACAGTAAAAGCAGGCCACATCCAATGTCCCATCCTTCCTCCTCCTCCCCCCAACCAATACACAGCTGTAGCCAGCCCTAGTCTAGTTCTGCAGATCCAGTGGTGCTGGCTTCAGAGGATATTTCTTACAGCAAAGTTTTCTACCCTGGCTTGGGCCTTTTACCTTTAACTTTGTGGCTTATTTTAGGTGTGTATTTAAGATACTAGAGCTGTGTATTATATAGGGCCACCCTTTAGGATTTCACACAGATATACAATCCACAAACAGGGCTAGTTCCTCACTAAAGTCAATGGATCTATGCTAAATGTAGCCATAATTGCGCACACAGCCTCATTAACTGTGTGTGTAAATGGCTAAATCAGTGTCTAGCTCATCATTTGCATGTGTTTTTACATTAGTTGCACATACATTATGTGCATGCACTTCTGCATGCACTAAGCTGAAAATGTGGCTCACAAGTTATATTTATGTGGGAAGTTATAAATAGCAGGAAGGCAGATCTTAATCAGAGCAATGTTAGCTGCTTTCCAGGAAGACAATACAAAAGAAGTACATGCTTAGCATATGTCTAGGAAAGAGGCAGCAGCCAAAGGCTGTTAATTGTCATCTCTATGCAAAGAATGTAACTAAATTTCTTTTACCTGATAGTTGTTATTTAAAAACAAATGTTTTAAATTGGTTTTGGGTGCTGGAATTGGTGGAAATAGTCTGCTCCATAAGTGACACCTGTGGAAACAGTAAAGCAGGTTAATGAAATAAATCAGTGGGTTTTTTTCACTCTGCTGTGATTGACAATTATTGGATTCCCATGGGCTTTAGTGTCACATACATTCAAGCCCCCTACCCCAGCTCCTACTCAGATTGTGACTCTGACCACAGGGAGGAGAGCTGAGAGGCTATTATGCCTTTGTTAGTAAATGAGTGGGGACAGAGCAAAGAGGGAGGAGATGTCATTCACCGCTACTGACTGGAGAGAGCAGCTGGCCTAGCGCACTGTGGGTAGTGAAGGGTGCAGTGAAAAAGAGTACAGGGAGAGACACTCTGACACACTCTGTTCTCTGATCCGCTCCTCGGGCAGTACAGCTGTAAGCCACATGTCTCATGGGGAAATATAGCTTTAAGACATCTGTAGAAAAGGCAGGGCAGGAATGACTTGTGTCTTGGGGATCACTGGTCCTAGGCAAATGCACAATTAGCACTCTACACCCAGAAGTTTCTGGAAATGGGTGTAGTTTTCATAGAATCATAGAATATTAGAGTTGGAAGGGATCTCAGGAGGTAATCTAGTCCAAACCCCTGCTCAAAGCAGGACTATCCTCAGCTAAAGCATCTCGGGCATGCTTAATAGGTTCCCTGTACTTGATGGACTCCAATGAGGGTAAGTAGTCAGGGCAGCTGCTTTACAAAAGGCCATATGAACTGTGTGGGTTGGGAGACCTTGAGCCCCAGGAACAGAAAGTAGGTTGGGTTTTTTTTCTTTTAATGCTGAAGCATTTTGCAAGTTAGTGATGTTTTAACTCTCCGACAGGGTAGCCTTGGCAGTGTTCATTACAGAAAGGGGAAATAAGGAGGGAAAACTAATTTTTCAAAATTGTTGTGTGTGTTGTGTTTTTTGTTTTGTTTTTTAATTTTATTTTAGCTGAACTGTTTTAGCGAAATTCTCTCACCCAGTATGATTCACCAACTCTGTTCCTATTTAAAAGTGATGATGGGGAAAGAGTCATTTATATTTTGATAGTCTTAGTTTTGTATCTTTCTCTAATTGCTTATTTTTATTGATATATTTAATCTAAGGGGTTAGTTAATTAGCTAACTAGCTAACCTAGTGATTTCAGCAGATGATGAGGAAAAGTCTGCATGGATTTCAGTTGGGGACATCTGCAAATGAAGACTATTCTTGCAGTGCTTTTGATGCAGCAGACACTACAGATTTTGGTGATCATAGAATGTAGCCGAGACTCTGGTGAACTCAAACTAGCCTTTTGAGAACGCTGAGTTACTTCTCACTGAGTTTCTGTGGGGACTGACCTGTTTAGACCTCTTTTTTTTTTTTAAATTTGTTTGTGTATAACTGTGCTGATGTATGTGGATTATAAAGTAGCCTTGTTATGTTTCAGAAACTGTTGTTCTTATTTTTTTATCATTCTATGACTTTATCATGTTAGGACTTGAGAATTAAGTTAATTCTTTTTGTTCTTCGTTGTGGGTAGGCTGACCCTGTTTAATTCTTGATGAAAGTACTCAGTGATGGAATTTTGGGTCTCTGTGTGGCTTCATATGGGAGTTTGGTTTTGTTTTTTTTTAAGTTGCTGGAGAATGACCGTGAAGTAAACGCTAGCCTACCCAAAAGCTTCAGTGCTACATAAGGACTTATTTACTTCATACTGTGAAGCTACAATCTTACCTCAAAATTTTAGACGCACATTTCTTGTGACAATGAGCATTGCAGATCCATTTGTATGTCAAGCGGATAAGTTGCAAAAGAGCATTCAAAACTCTTGAGTCCATTTCTCTCTGAAACCTTTTATTTCCTTTTTGCCTATCCTCTCTACTGCTGTATTCTATTGGATTAACATCTCAATCATTAACATGTATTGATTTACTCTTTCTCTGTCCTCTGTATTTCTCCCTTTTGATCTCCGTTTAGCCCTAAATAAAAACATTTGGCCTGACCCTGCAGTCTTTAATAGGACTGAGCTTTGCCTGAGTGAGGATTACAGGAGTTATTCCATAATATACATGGTCAAATTCTCCACTCCATCATGTCGGGTTTATGCTGGTATGATTTAAGTGAAATGACACTAGTTTAAAACCAGTGCAACAACTAGGGTAGTCTCTTTTGATGGGATGTTGATAGCATTACATCTGCACCACTCTCATCTGTGTTGGTCAGGATCAAGATGAGACCTGCTTCTTTCTGTTTCATTCTGTTATGTATTGTTTAAAGAAGCAGTCCTGTACCATACCCACTAAGCTACTTACTGATCCTTTTATTTTATGACAGCTGTCCTGGTTCATCTGGTTGGTTGAACTCTTGTGTTGCTATCACTTTGCCCCTTTCAAAAGCCTTTTTGATTTCTGCCCAGCTCTTTTTATACCATTATGCCTTCTGATCAAATAGTAGCAGGAATTTACTTTAGACAAACTTATTCCCTTTCATGTCTCCCACCTGGTGACTTAATTCTATACCCCACAGATTGTGCCTTCAAAGCCTCCTATGATTATCACTTAGGTGTTTGACATTCCCTGCTAAAACTGCTACTGCCTCAGTAGGTGAGTGTTAAAATACATATTTGTGCTAAGAAAGAGGTTTTTAAGGGGGCCTAGCCACTTTCTCTCTCTCTCACCAAAGAGAAAAGATGGACATTCCACATGCTATTTTGAACACGGTTTCACAAAATGATTTGAAATGTGCAAGTCACCCCCTGAAGTGTGGCTCAGCTGGAGGCATTCAGCGTAAGGTAGCTGGGGATCCAGCTAAGGAATAGCAGCATTTACTATAATTTCAGCTCTTGGCACGTGTTACTTGTACCACAGTGTGATCGGCTACACTGCATAGGCCTGTCCTAGTTGGTGGGTATGTCTACATTGCAATAAAAGACCCGTGGCACAGCCACAGCTGGCCTGGGTCAGCTGCAGGGCTATAAAATTGCAGTGTTGCTGTTTCGATTCAGGCTGAAGCCTACGCTCTGAGACCCTCCTGCCTTGTGGGGTCTCAGAACCTGGGCTCCAGACTGAGCTCAAACATGCTATTTTTAGTCAACTGACCTGGGCTCAGAGACTCCGCACCAAGGTTTTTATCAAAGCATAGACATAGCCACTGTGTCCTCACTGGTGCTTCACTTTTGCCTGTGTGGGGCTAGGACTTCCCATGTTCTTTGAGCCGAAGTAAGCTGAATGCTCTCTGATTCCTTCTTATAGAATTGTGGGAGAACGTGTCTGTCCTGGGTACAACAGGGGAATTGTGGGAAGGCAGTGGAGGAAAACCAGCCCTTGAGTGAGTGAACCTGCGTCCTTATTGCAGAGTGGGCAGGTTACCAGCCTGAGTGAAAACGGAGCTGGAGCTCTAACCCATTCGTGCAGCCACACCAGCCTGCCCAGGTTTAAGAACAATGAAATTTGGATAAGAGGGTTCTGTGTATTGATAGGAGGGAAATTAGGGCCAACCCCTCAGATAACTGCACTGGAGACAGACACAAAAGGACTTCTTTTCACAACAAGGAACCTTTTTGTGGGAAGGATATCAGCTGAGGACTCACCAGTTGAGCAACTAATTTAGGAGCCATTAAAGAAATTAATAGGCAGCTAGTGGACTCCAGGACAGTGCTTAAATTACAAGGAGCATTTTTGTTGTGAACCTGATGGTTGCTGCTTGATATATCACTTAGGGAGCAGAGTCTGTAATTACATTATTGATTCTTTGATTCATCATTGATGAACTGACTTCACTGATATATTATTCTCCCCCTTGATTTCTGGGTATTGCCACTGAAATCCAAAACATTTCTGGCATTGTTCACAGAATGTCTTTGGAAGTTTCTCTACAAGAGCATGTGTGGGCCCAAGAGGGGGAAAAAAAACTGCTGCTACAAATTACAGTACTTGCCAAGCAAGTACTAGAGAATAGTTAAATGCTGAAGAGAGTGAGTCAATACTGGCTTGGATTTCTGGTGGTGCTGAGCACCTTTGTCTCCCACTGAATTTAGTGAAAATCAGGCCACATATACAGGTGTCTAAATATGGATTTCATGGGCCACAAATGTGAAAATATTGGCCTTTGTCTAACCAGGAAATATGGTTTATATCAGCAACTTTGCAGGGTTTAAAGGTGGCATTCTTCTATGGAGATAAATGACCAATAGGAGCCAGCAGGGTCCATCGTAGGGAGAACTGAGGGTATGTCTACACTACCGGCTCTATGGGGATCGATTGAGTGGGCTGTGAAGACCCACTTAATTGATCCCGGAAATGCTCGCCGTTCGATGCAATTAATCCACCTCCCCAAAAGGAGTAAGGCTGTGTTGACCGGAGGGCATCTCCTGTTGATGAGGTGCAGTGAAGACACCACGGTACAGTAGCACAAGTAAGGTGATGGTGCCAGGGTAGACCAGGCCTGAGAAATGTAAATAAGGTAGCTTCCTGAGAGTCCATCTCATTCTGGGGCAGTTTCAGCTCCTCTTTCAACACATGGCTTTGGAGTTTGAGATTAAGTTGATCATCCTCCTCCTAAACCCCTCAAATTCACTGAATAACTTCTGTCATTTAAACAATATTTGTGATTCTGTATTAATCCTATTTAATACCAAAACAAATGCCCTTTGAGTACAGAATAATGCATTTAATGATTCCTCATGCAAATTTAATTTACACTGCTTAGTTATTCCCTAACCAAAGGTACTTACTTTCTGCATATTATAGCAATAAGCATTGCCAAGGAACATATGGATGCTGCAAGAACAATGAGAACCATGGAGGCCTTGGAGTCTATTGGAGTCCCTGGCTGATCCTTGCCTGGATTTAAAAAGGAAAAAAAAAGAGATTTTTTTTTTAATTTGAAAAAACACACTGGGCAAAATTCTTCCAATAGATAAAACTTTGGAACCCAGCTGACTTAATTCAGTGAGTTTACATGGGTGTAACAGATCATAATGTTAAATTTATCCATACCTAGAGCTGGGAAACAATCTATGGCAAACTCAGCATTCAGAACTTTCCACAAGGCTAGGTTTCATTTTATGTGTAGAAGAAAGAAAGCTAAGAATTGGCATGAAGCAGGGCCACAATCATTATCAGTATGATGCAGTCTGCTGTGTTAACATACTGAGTTGTGCAATTTCACACAACAGGCAAATATGTCTGAGTATGCAATAAAGACACAGTTTGCTTATAATCGTGGTCACAAAGAACTTGTTTTCTGTTAAACCACCCTTCAGTTATTTAGATTAATCCTTTCAAGCCAGGAGTTGGATTTTCCTGGTTTAATAGCTATGGCCAATAAAGCATGTAGTGAGACCACCAAGTTTTCTTTTGAAGTCAGTTTTTCATCCTCCCTCAAGAAGAATGTCACAGCTCCAACTGCCTGGGAGTAGAAACATGTATTATATCAAGGACCGTGTTCCTCTTTGACAAAGGTGTTCCTAATGTCATGTTTCACCACTCTGAGCCATCTAAAGAAACCATTTACATTTGAACATTTAGATTTTAAAGTTCAAAGATGGCCTGCTGCCCATATGTCTCTGAGAACTACCTGTGGCCTATATCAAGGTGATAGAATGTCTGTCACTGGATATTTAATAGGTCAGCAGCACAATACTCTGGTTTTCAAAAGAAATAATATTCACGTTTGGCACAGATTCTTTCCTGTGCAATGATGCACTAGGGATCTAACCATGCAGATCCTTTCTTATATGAGTAGTCCCCTTGTAGTCACTGGGGCTACTTGTGTGGGTGAGGAGTACTCACGTAAGAAAGGATTGCAGGATTGGGTCCTGTGCCATTGAAGCTCAGAGACCTGGGCAGACATGGTGCATATTATTTACCATCATTGATTTAAATTGGTTTGGGGGAGAGGGGTTTCTTGCCTTTTACCAGGAGCTGGGTGAAGGTACTCAGCAAATATTATTTATTTAGAGCCAAGTAGGCAGATTAATACATTAATGTTCATTGGACAATAGGTATAAGGGACTTGAAGAACTTAGTAAACAGGAGAAAGCAAAGTGAAGAACATTAAAAAAAAAAAAAAAAAAGAAAAGAAAATCAGGAAGGAAAGAAATGCAACTCCAAAGATAAGGGTGAGAGGGGTGGCTGAGTACAAACAGTTGATAATGTGTCATGATAAGATAACTGCTACTTCTAGCAAAACATGTTCAGCAATCAGGAAATGCAGTATCAAGTGGATCAGACTGAGACAAAATTAACACCCTCCAAAGATACTAACTTCCACAGACCCCCCACATGGGAGTTCAGGTAACCTCTGATAAGGAGTACCTGACCTCACCTATGGCTTTGACTTTTGGCATTAGCGCGTGTGCATGTGTGGCAGGTATGTGTGAAATTTAAAGAAGTAAATCAGCTAGAAGGGCATGCTGATGTCCGCAGGCGTGATGCATCTCAGAGCCAGCTGTGCCAACCCAGGCATGTTGTCATATTTGTTATATTTCACATGGAGAGCAAAATTCCCCCAGGCCAGTAATTATATGAAGGCACCTAGGAAAACTATAGTTGCTACAAGAGGTAGTTTTGATGATTCAGGATGTGGCATTCATTTCTGTGAATTAGTATTGAACCAATGTTCCAACATGATATAAATAGGCATGAGGGAACACTATACTGTCCCCCTAGCACCCTGATTTCAGAGGTGCCAAACATCCACAGCCCTCATTGGTTTAAAAGAGTCGTGGGTGTGGGTCAATGAATCCTTTTCAACCAGCTCTAAAATTTGAACCAGTCAGTTCCACTTTCTAGTCCTTGTGTATTAGGGATATAATTGCATTTGTGCTCTAGGGATATAATTGCACTTGTGTTCACAACACCATGTTTCCTTTTTTTAAGTTGTTTTTATTGATTCTTTTAATTAAAACCTGAATTTGAGATCCAAACTATTTTAAAGTGTCTCTTCAAGAAAACTTTGTAAACAAATATTTCATGTATCCACAAGTTTCTTTATGGATGAAACTCATATCCTGGAGTACCCACAAGTAGCAAGGAGTAGCAATAATTAAAGGGTCAACGTACATCCTCAGATACACTTGCATGGCTTCCATTGAAGTTAATGGTAGCTGTACATGCTCATGATTGAACAAATTTGGCCTTCAGTAATATATGTAAAGTAACTATTAAACAACAAAGACATTTTGGTTCTTACCAATATAAAGAGGGTCAGTCCAATCACTCCAAAGTCCTTCATTACACCATGATTGACGATTAGCTTTTATCTGTATGGCATATCTACAGGTGTCATCAATCGGTAATCCGAAACTATTAGACTTAGTTTTCAGTATCTGTTAAAAATAACATAACTGTTGTAGATGTCTTAAGACTAATAAGGTCAAGCCAGCAACTTAAATTGCTCCAGTCACTAAACTTCAGAAGTAAATTTACAGTATTTGCTTATAAATTTACAATATTTAAATAAATACAAGCATTGTTACAAAATTGTTATTGTATTTGTTCTTCTTTAAAATTAGTTGTAATAGCCTAACAAGACTTAATTTTCAAACAAGAGCTCCATATCTGTGGGCACAATTTTGAACCCGCAATTAATTACATCCACCATCTTTCACCTGCAATTCATTCAGGCCAAAATTTTCAAAAACATCCACTCATTGTGGGAGCCCAACTTAAGACTCTTAACGTCGGATTTTCAGAGTTTTTGAGCACCTGTACGTCTGACAGTCTGGACCGAGATGCATCCAAAATGAACGTTTCAAACTGTTGCCTTAGTGATTTCCAAGCTAAAAAGCGGGTACAGTTAAAGGCACCAAAAAAAAAAAAAAAAAAAAAAAAAAAGAGAACTGATTTAAAAAATAGGGATGAAATCCTGGCCTCATTAAAGTCAGTGGGCATTTTGCCATTGACTTCAATGGGACAAGGATTTGACCTAGGACTCTCTAGATTTTAGAGGATGATCATTGGAATTCTGGTTACATGCATAAATGGAAACTCAAAAGATGTCCGTGAACCAAAAGACCTTTTTGCTAGATTACGTATGAGACGTGCTCTAGATATATACGAAAGACAATTCATAGGCAAGTTCCATATCGAATACCACAACTTTTAACAAGCAGTTACCTGTTTATAATCCATCTTCACGTTGTGGATGCTAAGTTCATATTCAAAACATGTATTTTGGAAAAAAGAAACTGGCTCTTCCCAGTTGATCTGAAGGTTGTTTTGTTTTAAAGACACTGTGACATTTCTGGGAGGATTCACTTTCTCTAGAAAATAAAGAAGATATCAGTGTATTACTCAAAGCAATTCTCTTGGCGGGAGGGGTGTTTAAAGATGGGCTTAGATCTGGTTGAGTTTACAGCCCCTGAGTTTCACTTTGAGTTTCTTGTATGAGAGGAAAGGGTTTAAGATAACTGAAATAGCAAGGGGAAAACAAACACTGGAAAGTAGGTAAACCCACTGATATATTAACAATTATTAGAAATGACTGAGAAACTGGCTCCTTTATTAAAATCCCTATAAGATTTAAAAAAAAAACAAACAAAAAAAAAACCTTTGAAGTAGTCCATACCTTGTGTAGTTCATTATTGACAAAGGGAAGGTAAGAAGTTGTGGTTTTTTTTTTTTTTTTTTTCATGCAAAATAGATCTTGTTGCATAACCTTTCCCACTCTTCTCCTTAGCCTTCACCAGCTTTTGTCACCATACATCATTTCATCTTGTCTTATCTTACGGTTGGATCATGCCCTCCACATATATATCTCACCTCTCCTGTGCCAAAGATGCTTCTATATTCCCAGCTGAGTTTGTAAAACCTTCCAGTTTTTTAATATTTTTGGTAACATGGTGACTGGAATACAATACTTCAGGTGTATTCCAGACACCATGCTGCCATAAAGTTTCTGAAAAATAGCAAGAAGTTCAGAGAAGAGCATCAAAACTGAGTATGTGGATATCTCTAAGAAGTTTAAAAAGTTAAATATGTCTCTCTTAGTAAGCAACACAGGAAAGGAGATGTGTTAAGTCTGCAAATAAGTGAAGGGTATAAAAATTAAGATAGGAGAGAGATTTTTAGGAGGATCAAGGGTGTATAAACTACAATAATGGAATGAGATTAAGAAAAGGAAAATTAACCTGAATATCAGGAAAATCTTCCTTCCAATGAAATGTTAAACTGTATAATAAAAAGTGGTAAAAGCTGCATTGCTTGGGATGTTTAAAGCTAAAATGGATAAAGCAATAAAAAATATACTGTGGGAAACAACACGTTGGCAGACAAATAAATTTGATGAACTAACAGTTCTCTTCTATCTCTTATTTTTATCATCGTAAAATTTCAGCCAAACTGTTAAAATCACTCTCAGTTAAAATCATCATCTTTCATCTAGTTCCACACTAATACCTCCAATTTCAGAAAATATCTGTGCAAAACCATAAATCAGCCTGTCTTAAACTGGCCTATGAATCATTCAAAACACCAATAAACTTCAGCAAATCTTTAGACCAAAATGCAGAGCAGATTTGAGTTTTATACCAGATTATTTAAGATTTCACTGCAAACATTTCACCCAGATCTAAGAAGTTACATTTTTAATGTGTAAAAATATAAAATAAAAATATTTACTCACCAATGGCATTTTGATTAAATAACTGTTCAAAAGGTTTGATTGCAGTGTGCTTGCTTGAGCCATTAATGTGTATTACGACGATTTGGTCAATTTCACTAGTCTCTATGTAAGTGTTTGAAAATCGGCAACCAATATTTCTCTCCCATTTATCTTTACTATATTCTTGGCACGCTTCAGTGTGGCTTTTATACCTAAATTAGATTAAGATAAGAGTGTCTTACAGACTAAGGAAACTAACGATCGGCAAAAATAGAAGCAGACACTTACCTGTAAAATAGAAAGTATTTTGTATCTTCTGGTGCCTCTTTGCCAGCAAGCCAGGTGCAATTAAGAGATGCTGTATTATTAATGGTGGTGTAAATCACACAAGATAAGCTAGTGACTGATGTCTCAACAGCACCTATAGCACCAACAATACATAAAAGGTTGCACTTGTAATAAGTGATAAATATTTACTAGCATATTCCTATTACTCATAAGGTGCAAAAGAAGCCATAATTTATCAAATACAATTGAATACAATTTTTGGTTCCTCGTATATGCTCTATCTAATCTGTCCATATATCAAATTTTTATATGATTGGGATGTCTCATTACTCGTGAGTGGTGAAGCAGTTCATCCCAAACACTATAAATGGTTTTTGTTTTATTAATTTAACCACAGGACACCACTGTGTACTCTGTGTATATCCATCAGTTATGGGGGGGGGGGGGAAATGTTTCAGAAATGTTTTAATATATTAGTCACTTGCAGCAATTTCTTTAAACCCCATTCCAGCAAAACACATTAGTACATGTTTATACTAAATTTGATGAACTATATGAGTAAGACCCTTCTTCATTTGTAATACTACAGAAATTGTGGATCCTGCAATATTAGGTTTCTACCACAATTTTGATTTTAATTAGCTTATTGTGCACAGTCCACAATTTTGCATACATTTTGAGTAAGCAATTAATACTGCAGTAACAGTCAATGCCTGTAAAATGTAAATGACTAAAGTGACTGGACTCGATTGCTACAGCAATTGTGTCAAGACTTTTAGTCTTCAGAATTTTGTATTGTACAGGTCATTTTTTTATATTAATATAACATGGTTGCAGCAAAATGTTTGGTTATCAAAAAATTAGCAGGTACAATATAATACTTGAGTGTTTATATCATTCCAGCAAATTTTTCTTAAACAAATAGGTCTAGCTTTTCCAAATGACTTCTATTAATAAAGGGCTATTATTACTTTTCCACAATTTTCCATGTCTTATTCGCAAGTCATCCACAATTATTTGAGGACCCTCCCATATGTGAGCTCAAAGAGTTAAACATGTTAACATGGCCCAGTAACTTTTGAATGTTTGTTTGTTTGTTTGAAACAATCTTTAGCATTTGGTAAGCAAAAACTTCAACCTGCTTAGGTACAATGGCAAACACATCATTTAAAAAACTTTTTCATTTGGTATTAAATATATAGAAAAAGAAGGAAAAACAGTTAAAGCATTTGAAATGTAAATAAGTATTAAGTACGCATAAGACTTTCATTTTAACAGTGTCCCTTGTTCCCTTTCCCTAGAGAGTCTTTAGAGGGGTGGGGGGAAACCCCAACTCTTGTTGTTTGGTCTTAAATGGTTCTTTTTGAGAAAAAGAGAAAGTTGGTTGAGATGGGCTAGAGCTGTTGTTACTGCTGTTACTGTTTTTTTTTTAAAGTCTGATCCCATTTCCTAAAAGGCAAAACAAGACAAATATACACAAGTAGAAACAAAAGAACAGAAATAGAAAATGCAGCTTCTGTCTCTAGTATTGACTCTCATTTGCAACTTTGCTGCTGGACAAACACAGGCATGGCACAATCTTATGAGCCATTCCAAGACCTGTAAAACTTGTACCAGCTTTGGACTATTTAGGCATTGCTTTTATCTGCCTCTCTGCTCACAGACATGTTGAAAAACATTCCATCTTATCTGGCTAAACCAGACTTTCATTAAACAGAAGGCAAATGAAGAGGGATATGAAAGAAGAAATAAGATATAGAGGGGAAAAGACACCTAGGGCAGGGACGAAAACAACAGTCTCAGACCCCAGACAGTGTTTGGGAGTTAGCTGGAGCCAGTGGAGGTGGTAATATCTGGATTCCTCTCTTTGGTAGAGTTTGTTCAGAACATCCCTTGGGGCTAGAGTGATGAAGACCCACTGGTGTCACAGTGGATCTCAGGTTGCCAGTCAGTGGTAAGGGTGGCAGACATGATTGTGAAGCTTGCTTGTTCCTGTCCCCCCATCTCTCAATCAATGGTTGTTGGCAGACAGCTGCTGCTTCATTTTTTTTTTTTTTTTTTTCTTTCCCCAAAAGTCTTTTCTTTTAAGGGCCACACAAAAGAATGATGGGCAGAATAGCCCATTGCCTCGTTATTTTGTTCACCAGTTAGGCCTAATTTCCAATACACCGATTTTGGTTAACTGAGTTCCGGTCCCACACTCTTCTTGTTTACCAGGCAGGATCTTAACACAGTGCTTGAGTTATAACAGTGTGCCTTTTTACTAATTCTGTCTTCCTGTCGCCCTTTTGTACCTTTTCCCACAAACGTTTACTGTGATAGGATATTATGGCATTCTCTGAACTTTCACTTGCTTCTTACAACTGAGCTCACAACTAGCATAAATTTGTTGGTCCAATTATTAGTACACACAAGCACAAGTTTAAGCTGCTGAATCAGGTCCCTATAGTATAAGGCTTTCTCAAGCATTTTCCATGATGTCTGGGTGTGTGTATGCTTATCTCTGGATAGACATTTCGAAATCAAAAGCGTCTTAAAATCACTTGCATGTCCTTCTCATGCTGAATTGGTTGAACCTGTTTGCATAACAAAAGTCATGCTAGACCAGACATAACACGGCCCTTCGGGCTTCATGATGTAATTCAGACTTGCGCTGGCCTAAACTGTCTCTAGAGCAGTAGTGAACTGAATTATTAAGTAAGAGGGGAACAGATGAAGGAAGCTACTGTGTCAAGAACTCTGTTGCAAAGATTATCAACGTTGTACAGTCGCAGAACGTATTCCAGCCTTGGGGGCTTCCAAGAGTGAGTCTGGCTAGTACGGAGGTGACGAGCTGCAGGGTGATGTAAAATCAGATAGAAGAAGTAATAGAGATAACTATGATTCTCTGTGGCTGGATTGCTTAGCCTTTTTGTAACACAAGGCTCTGATGCTCATATTGCTGGATACCAGGCCAACAATGAAAACAATGCAGGATTGAGATGAGGGCAACTGAGGAAATGAAAATTCTGTATGAAAAGAGTACTACAGAGTTGTCTCATGGAGGATTCAAAACCCTTAAGCAGGGTTGTTTTTTTTTTTTGAAACAAAGGGCAGATGGCTAGGGTTGATTTAGAAAAATGAGTCCATTTACAAGATCAAATCTTACAACAGCAGTATAACTTCCTACATGCATTCCTCTACCTTGACCTTTTAGGAATCATTTTTAAGAATGAGAAATAGTGTCCATTTCCATTCAGTCCTTTCAGCAGAGATAGACAATTAATTAAAACTGTGGTGAGGAATCTGCCTCACTAGAAACCAAACTGGATTCCCTAACTTATTTCAAACAGTTTTCAAGTAGTAGTAATTTAATGTCAACCACTGACTTCCAGGCGAAAAAGGCTTTGTATTCGGTTACCAATCCCCTGAGACGACGAGTCCTCCAGGAAATGCATCTCTTTGTATTTCATTTCAGGATCTGACACATTCCCATGATATCTCTGCCCACTACCTGCTCCAACAAAACTACTACTTTAGCCCCTATTTATCAATTATATTGGCCAATATAGGCTAATCTTAATTAATGCCCTAAATCTCAGCCGTCTCCTGCTCCTGGGGAATTTATGCATTGTGCCTCCTGAGGGCCAGATTTTGATACCCATGCTCAGACTGAATAGCACCTTGTTCCAAAGTAGTACCACTGATGAAATGAAGTAAATCATGGAATTATAATCAGGAGTAAGATGCTATTCAGTGTAACAATGCCATGTAGAGCAGGAAATATGTCGTCCTTCTGAAGCTTTTAACCTGTCATCCTTTTATGCCTGCCTTGTCTACAAACTAGAACATAACATACAATTTAAAATCGTGTTAGTATCACATCTTACCTGACGGGGCTTGGAGTTGAGCTGTAACCCACTTACTTTCTAGTTGCGAATTGTTATAGAGAAGCAGTGTCCGAATACATGCAGAAAAACCATTATGAAGCACGGCTGTACGGGTGCTGTGCGTGTTCTTTGTATCATACTTGAAAAATAAAACAAAATGTATTAGTAGCAAATGCAAGGAAACCTGGTCTAAGCGCTCACTCAGGGGACCAGCAAAAACATCTCCTAACAGAGGTGGTCTTTAACTGAAGTTCTGCCCATATTGTACTTGAAACCATATGAAGGTACTTTAAATGTGTTACTTAAGATAGGGGATCTCCAGTTGGAAATAGGTTAAATGAAGGTTTCCCTATGCAGAATTTTGATGAAACGTGGACTCAAATACTACTTATATACTGGCGTCAATCTGCAATAAATGCAGTGACATCAGTGGTGGGCTAAACTAGCCAGAAGCAGTACTGATTCGACACCTCTCCCTGACAGCCTCCAGCAGGCCAGAAATTAAAACTGCCCTCTCTTGGTGGAATTCCTGAGGGAACATGACACCAGTAGTGACACGTGATATCACCTGGGGTTAACCTCCCTTGCAACAGAGTTGCTCCCATAGGCACAGAAAGAGGTGGATCTGGCCAATGGTAAATATAGTTGTTTATGAAACAAAAACAAAAATAAATCTGAGGAGCCAATGTATCTGAAACTCATATCTTAATTAGTAAATCTTGGGTTTGTACCTGATATAGCACATTTAATCCAACATGGATTTGTCCTGCATAGAATGTCCAGAATGCTTTCCACTTACCACTTCCTGCATAGGAGTCATAATTTCCACCTCGTATCTAACAGTGTAGTTCTTTTGTTCTTGATCAGGGTTTGGTTTCCATTGCAAAAGTATTTTTGCTAGTGCAGTGACTGTGAGAGTGAAATTAACAGGTGGGAGAACCTGAACTGTTGATTAAGGGAGAAAACAAAAGAATAGATAATAAATAAATAATAGTGAGTTGTTCAGAGAAATAGCTATTTACAAGTAACTATTGTGGAATTAAATCAAAACAAGGAAACCTTGGGCTGGACACACCATCTATTCATCCTGATGGGATGCGCTGTAAAACATAAGAGGCGTTGTAAAACATCACCTTATCTCCCTTGGCTGCAGCCTCCCCTGCCCAAGTGTCTGGGTCCTTATCGTGCAGCTGCAGCATCTCCCCCCAGCCCAGGGTCAGGAATTTCTACAGGTCATCATAAAATGCAGATGCCTCCGGACTTGCCAGCGCCAGGAGAGCCCCCCTTATTTATGACCTGACATGTTGTAAGCAATTAGGTACACCCTAATGAGACCACTATACGATCCTGCCTGTAATATGTAACCTTGACAAGCCTATATAAACCTCTCTGTAACTTAAGACGGGCGGAGTTCCAGTGACCAGCACGAGTGCTGCCTGGGCTCCCCCATAGCTATGGTCTGTCTGTATGTGTGTTTGTCATATTAAAGTCCTACTCGATCTTCACCTGAATTGAAGTGGCTGCGTGATTCCTTCCACGACACTATCAATACAGGAAAATGGTTACAGATTTGATTTAAATATTTGACTACCTTCTTTCAATAGCTACTTATAAAACGGGTTCCTTGTACTTGGGCAAAAGGCTGTGAATTAGGTGCAAGTAGATCATTGAATAGAAATTCAGTTAAAATCTAACAAAGTAAACTAGTTTTCATGCTAATTTTAGACTGAAGATCACAAAGTTGAGCAACCTACTGTCACAACTGTCTTTTTCAAAATGAAAAAAGGTTTGAATCCTTCAAGTTGATTTATGTGGATGGATCTCTGCAGGTAGATTTTTCCTGGGGCCATTGAGGTTCCACGGGTGTTTGTGTTGGCCCTAAGCTCTGTTGCCTAATTTGCACAATCAGGGCCTTACAAACAAGATGGTATTGAACTTTGTCCCTGGAAAGAATGTATATTACACCATCCAGAAAGATTTAATTGAAAACCACCAGAATGTATATGTGTCAGCTTGCCAGGATTAGGTTTTTATTGGTAAGTGTCGATGTACATCAATTTCACCATACACACACACACACACACACACACACACGGATAAAAAAATATTTCCATCGATAATCAAAATTTACAGATAAACAAAATAAGAAAAATTATGCTTGAGAACTTAGTAGAGTTTTGGTTTAAGGATATTTACTTTGTATATTTTGGCATGTGTTTTTAATGGTATGAAGCTTTAACATTTTGAATATCAACATCTGCTGTCGTTAAATAATTGTCTGATAAACACTCCCAGAATTTTGGACAACCATGAAAATTTAAATCAATAAAAAAAAGTTTAAGATAAAGATTGGTATTATCCATTAAAGTGATTTTAAAAAATTGAATTCTGCCAAGCCTACATCTGTACATGGAACCTAAGTATGCTGAACAAGGAAACAAGGCACAAATATTAGTGGAGAAGGATGGGAATGGCAATTTAGAAGGACAAGGGGGGAGAGATCCCTGGAGTATAAATGAAAACGAAGAACAAATCACAATGGGAGAAAACGGTAAGCGTATAAATAGCAAAATGTTGAAGTAGAAGGAAATTACTTACTTCCTTTAGCTTGCAATGGATTTGCTTGAAATGCCATCATTGTCCAAAGGATAATTGGAAAAATGCTCACCAGAGTGGCCATATCCTTTTGGTAATAAATAATAATGGTTAGTTATCAGCACGTGCCTTGGTATCATTTCAACTAGCAAATACAAGACAAAGCTCCTTAACTATGCATTAACATTCCCTTGTAGTTACACATTTGTCATTACCAGATTTCTGTGGGCCACACGCCACAACCTTCAGTTACTGAAAAGCTTTGTTTAGTAAACAGCAAATGTGAATAATCATTTGATTTCTTTTAAAGTTTTAAATCAAGAAAAAATTTCAAATCTTTTTTTTAAATGGGTCCTTTTCAAATCCATTGAAATAAAAGCCATTTGAATTTTTCACAAAACCAGTTTTTCATTTTCAGCCTGCTGCAGCTAACACTGGGGCAGCTCCTCCACTATTAGCAATGTTGGGAGATGTAGTATGAGGAAGGCTCCCAGGCTGCTGGCATTTTTAATACCATGTCAGGTTAGCCCTGCACTGAGCAAATTACAAGAGCACAGTGTTAAAAACGCCAGTAATCATGGGAGCCTTCTCTGCATTATGTCTTCCGACTTTACCAATTCTTGGGGTTTTGTGCTAATGTTAGCAAAACAGGATTTTTTTAATTGAAAAAATTCTTTGTGAAGACAAGGTCAACAGCCCCTCTGGTCCTGTGAGAATTACAAATGGAGGGACTTCCAAACTGTTGAATGGGAGAGGGAATGAGTGCTGAGGAAACAGGGATCCTTTAGTTTTAAAATAATTAAAATACATTAGTGATTAAGCTGGTGGAAAAACAGTGTGTATGTGTGGTGGGGGGGAGGAGACGTCACAAAAGAGTTCAGAAAATCTTTTCCTATTTTTATTAGATAAAATCTATAATTTTGATGAACATTTAAGAAACAAAAATTAAGAATGTCCACCAGTCCTAGAGTGATCACAACACTAAGTAAAATGGGCTATTAATTGTTGCCTTAATGGAAAGACACAGAAATCATACTGATAAAAAAGTCTTTGTAAGAAAAGACCCAATGGGTCTTGCAAAAATATGAAAGACAGCATTTCTTTAGCATTCCATTTGTAAGCCACATATGGATCCTCAGTTTTTCTTCTTTCAAAAGCATTACTAAAGATACAAAAATCTACAGACAATGGCTAGATCATTATTCTCCTAAAATACATTCAAATTATTGAAAAATTGGACTAAAGAAGCATTAAAAACACATACAAATCCTAACAGGGAGATCAGAGCCTCACAGAGACAATGCGACAGTACTTACAGTTAGTTCAGTTATTATTTAAGCCAGCGTAATCTGAGCATTGAACTGGATTTCCACAGCTTTACAATCTCTCTCTGAATAAATGGAGAGCACAGCACTGGGATCATTTTTTTCAATTTTGGTGCCTAAAGTTAGGCACTTGAGTCCACCTTCAGGTTTCTAAAATACCCAGCTTTTCAGGCTCATCTCTCATACTTGCTTCAGTAATTTCAGAACACTGACAAGGAGGGAGGTGGCTGGTGCTCAGCAGACCTGCAAATCAAGCCATTAATTTAGGAGACTAAAAATGGATTTGGGTACCTCACGCCCAAGTTTGTAAACTTTTAACTTGGACTCAAGAGATCTAGGTTCTAGTTCTTCTTCTTTCACCACATACTTCCCCTAAGACTAAACTCTGGTCTACACTACAGAATTATTTCAGTTGCACAGGGCTGTGAATAATCCACACCCCCTGAACGATGTAATAATACCGACCTAAGCGCTGGCGTAGTCAGCGCTATGTCAGCAGCAAAGCTTTTCCAACTAACTTAGCTACTGCTTCCTGCAAACTAACTGATGAATTAATTAAATGGACGGGAGAGATTTCTCATGCTGGCTTAGTGTGTTTTCATTATAGCACTAAAGTGGTGCAGCCGTGCCAGTGCAGGGTTGTAAGTGTAGACCTGCCCTAAGATTCCTGGAGCCTCAATTTCCTTATTTGAAAAATGGGAAGAAAATATTATACTAATGCAGATCAGTTTATCTTGACTGAATCTTACATCGTTTTATCCTTGGTATTTTATCTCCAAATCTTTTCCTTCCTCATTTTTTAATTTTATACTTCATTTTTCCATTTTTATACTTCATTTTATACTTCATTTGTACAGACAAATTAACTCTTTAAAGAGGCAGTTCCATACTCACATGACCTTACAAACTTTTCACATATTTGCCATTGTACTTTATCATTTACTAGGGTGTTTGTATGTTAAATTACTGAAAATGTAAAATCAAACAAAAATGTAGGCAGTGTAGTTATAGCTGTGCAGGACCCAGGATATCAGAGAGACAAGAGGGGTGAGGTAAAATCTTTTATTGGTGTTAACAGGCCTCTCTACCTTGAATGGTCCCTTACAATATGTGCTAACTATTTATGCTAAGCAATCGATTCCACCTTGCATTTTGCTGTGGCATTGGCATTTTGTCAGGTCTTACCTTTCCCAGACCTGACAAAGAGCTCTGTGTGCTTCAAAAGATTGTCTCTCTCATCAACAGAAGTTGGTCCAATAAAAGATATTACCTCATCCACCTTGTCTCTCCAATCAAACAAAAATGTCATTTAAAATAATTACACAAGCTGATTAGATATCTACAATAGTATTAAGCACCTATTGAATAATAAACAGAAGTATTCACACTGAAATAACAGGCAAGCAAATGTTGATTACATATGGTATAAAATAAATACTGTAGAAGATTATAAATACTATACTCTGTCTTAAAAGACAGCAAAAAAAGCCAAGGTTGCAGAGAACATCTGCTAGAGGTTAAGGTTTTTCTTACTTATCAGCACAGCTGCAGTCTATTCCACTGTCTAAGTTTACTGACTGGGAGCAGGTTCCAGACTCTCATTTCCCACTGCACTGAAGACAAGGCAATCTATAAAAAGGATAAACTAGCACTCCAAAAAATGTTCCTTGAGGTTCCTAGCAGAATCCTAAGGGTTCCTTTCAGAGTTTTTGCACTGTTTCTTAAAACTGCCCTCTGGGCAGCTCTCTGCATGTTTCTTTTACAACTTTGCTCCATGTTTAAATGCAGCTCTGAGAGGTACGTTAGAAATGATGACAGATGATTAATTAGAAGAGCATGTTAAAAAAAAAAAAAAAGGGGAACTGTGCATATAACCACAGAATGAAGAGCTTTCTTAAGGGATTAAATGGTTTTACTTCTACCTGTATAGGCTTAATTGTATACCATATTGGAGTGGTCTATAAATAATTTGGCATATAGCAATATGGTACAACACACCAGAATAATTTTTGTCTTTCGTACAAACTGTATCCCGAAATGCTCAATAGGGTTAAAGAATGCTGGGAGAAAGTTACACTTAATCTCTCACTTCCTCTGCTATTACTTTTAAGAGGTAAAAGAAAAAACAAATGTAGAGAGAAATGAGTTAGAGATGGCAACCTTATCATTATCAAATGAAAAGTTTCTGTAAAGGAATAAAAAGAGAGCTAGTTTTAGGCTTGATCTACTCTTAAACCGGCATAGCCATGCTGACGACAAAAAACAGACAAACCCAGTACAGTGTTTCTGTCACCATAGTTCATGTTGTTTGAGGAGGTGTTCCTGCATTAGTGGAAAAACTCTTTCATAGCTATGTCACATCAGCCTGGTCTACCCTTTAAAGTTAGGTTGGTATAACTATGGTACTCAGTCACACCCCTGATTGCGTCATAGCTATGCTGACCTACGGCTCCCTCGGCCTACCTAACCCCACTCAGGGAGTAGACTACCTGCAGTGACAGGTTCTTATCGTCTCTGACTGAAATCAGAGTTTTTGGAAAAGTTCATTTATACTTGCAGGCGTTTACTCTTATATGTTCTTTTAAGTATTCGATGCCAGGAAATTCTTTCCAGAGCAAAAGGCTAATTTGGCATCTTACTTTGCTTAAAGTGTGAAAAAAACGATTGCATTTATGTATAACATTCCCTCCCAACATGCTTGCTGCTTGGACAGAGCTTTTTTTCAGGCTGGGAGTTTCCACAGAAGCAAAGGGACTCGGACACCCAACTCCCAATGACTTTTAATGGCATTTGGATGTGTAAGTCCTTCGGGAGGTCAGACTAGATGATCATATTGGTCCCTTCTGACCTATGAGTCTATGAGTCTATGAAAACCCTAGCCTTTGTGTGGAAGCTCTAATGAGCCAAATGTGACACTTTACCTCAGTCAGAATTCTCCTTAAGAGGAAAGCTAGCCACTTTTGAATCTGTCCCAGTTAACTAAGTTATACCAAATACCCGAACTATAGTGCAATGTCACAGATCATTCAACAGCTGTCAAGTTTAACAACAGAAGTGGCTCCAGTTCATTGAAGTGATCTCTGTAGTTGATGCCTTGGTTATAAACTCATTAAGATCTATATAGGCCTTGCAAGGCTTTGTGCGTGGGGGGTGGACACATTTGCAGAATTGGGCCTATATTTGTAAAACGTTTCAGAATGGTAGACGTTAAATTTAAGAGAGAGAGTTCTACTAATACAAAAGCTGCCTAAAGGTTAGTATGAATTGGTGTGAATTGGGAATTTTTCTGAGTATAATTATACATTTATTCTTTTATAATCAAGGTCTGTGTTGTTCATGAAGCAGCTGAAGTCACAACACTGTTGTTCCTTTCTGGTTTTTGTGACATTTTCCCTGGTTATTTGTTTGTTTTTATTAAAATGTCAAGTGTATTTTCCTTGATACTTGCGTATTTCGGCTTCGCCTTCACTGCATGAGTACTGACCTGCCTGCAGCTATACTCAGGAGCACCTGCAGTCTGAAGCAAAAGGGAAGCATTTCCAGCGGTGCTCACCGTAAGCGGGAGGTCAGATGCTACATTTCCCAGAAATCAGGATGTTGGCGTTACGGTTCAGTGACTAAGAAGCCATCATAATAAAAGGAAGGTGAGGGTAGATACGAAGCAACCCCCTGCAGTAGTTTACTTTGTGATTATCTGAAATACACCAAAAGATGGGCCAGCATCAGCATCTCCCCACGGTAATGATGGCTTAAGGATAACATTTGTCAATGAACCCAAACAGGGTCCCTCTAAATCCTTAATGAAAGGTGTAAGTGAGGCAAAGTGCCCTCCACACTGGAAAATCTAGGCCCATTAGATTTGCGATATTAGGACCAGTATCCTAACTATTGTCATTATTTCAGAGGAAAGCAGAAAGTCTGCCAACCTAACACACCTCAGAAATTGTGCAGCGCTTTGCATGGAGAGGAGAGCCTGCTGACCCTACGGCTATCATCTAACACCTGGAGTATCAAATTCAATGGGCTCTAACATTGCCTTTGCAGCTATAATTTTTTTTTCTGGTCACAGGATTTTCCAGGCCATTATTAAAGCCAGCTACAGCATATAATATTCTGACCTCTTGCATTAGTGAAGTCAATGTACTGACTAAACACACTGTGAAGAAGTATTTTGTTTTGTATTAAAAGTACCTACCATTAACTTCAAGTGACCCCTTGCTCTGGAAATCAAAGTTAAGGAGTACACTGGAAAATTACTTAGCTACCAGGACATGAACCCATGAATTTGTGGACTCTGAATTGAAAAGGCCAGGTGGTTTATGATGTTCTTTAAAAGGCACCCTGGGGAAAAAACCAACAAAAAAGGGACTGATTTTTAAGAAAAAAATAAAAAATGTAAGAATCTCAATTTAGTGATTATGTGTCTTTCTCAGGATCTCTAATATACCCATCCCCACTCTAGGCACTGATATAACACTTAAAGCTGCTAGAGTGTTTACATTTTAAAGTTTTGTTGAAAAACTAATTAACCCTCAAAACCATATCATATAATATGCAGATGGAGAACCTGAGGCAGAGAGATTAGGTGATTTGTCTAGGTCTAACAGTAAATTACTAACAAAACTGAGATTAGAACTCAGGGAGCTCCTCGGTTCCTCCCCTGTGTTCAGGGCACTAGCTCATCATGCTTCTTGGCCCGCTGTTCTTTCTTTTCAGCCCCAGAGGGGTAGCTGTGTTAGTCTGCATACAGCAAAAACACCACGAGCCCTGTAGCACTTTACAGACTAACACATTTAATTTCTGCAGGGGTAAGCTTTCGTGGGCTGTGAGCCAGGCTGTCAGAGGCAGGAATGGAAATCAGATGGGGGTGTGAATATACAGCCAAGGGGAAGGAACAAGGTGGGGGTAGGTAATAGCCAAGTCCTCCTAATCAATGGCTGTGAACAGGCCTCAGCTACTGTAACTGTGTGGACATGGCTATTACCTCCCCCCCCCCCATTGTCGCACCATCCCCATGCGCTCCTGGGGCCCTTTGGCGTGGGAGCGGAGGCAGGGGAAGCCCCAGGCTGGCTGGGGGCGGAGAGGCGAGGACGTGCGAGCACTAGCACGCCTTGGCCCCCAGGGGGCGCAGCGCCGAGCGCCGTCCTCCCGCCCCGCCCCCGGGGCGCTCTGTGCTGACGTCACGCGCCCCGCCCGGCCGGAAGCGACAAGAGGGGGAGGGGCAGGCGTTGGTGCGCGGTGGTGGCGCGCGGGCCTCCCGCGAGCTGCGGCTGGGTAAGGCGGCCTCCAGTCCCCGCCCCGCGCGGCCCTAGTGCCCTCCGGGCCGGGGGGCGAACACGGGTCCCCCGCGGCTCGGCCGGGGCCGAGCCTTTCGCGCGGTGCTGCCGCCGCGGAGCCGCCCCTGAAGGGCCGGGGCCGGTTCCCCTCCCCCCCACACACGGCGGAGGTCGTGGGCCAGGCGCTGCCGCCGGGGCCGGCTCCCTGCGGACGCGGGGGTCGGGGCGCAGGGAGAGCTGGGTTCGAGTCCTCGGGCCGGCCCTGGAGGGGGGAGGGGCCGGGACGCTCGAGCCCCTTCCCGAGGCGGTTGGCCTGCGCGGGCCCGGGCGCCCCCTGGCGGTAGGGAGCGGCGCCGTGCGTGGGCAAGGCCTGGTCAAAGAGGTGGGCGGGCCCCCTTGTCTCACAGCCCCGCCCCTGGGCAGACACTCCTGGTGGGGGGGGCTCTTCGCCTCAAGGTAAGTGGCTGGCCCCCTTCCCGCCCGCGCGGGGCTTGGCTCGCGTTCCTCGGCTGTGGGCTCCCTCCCGGTTTAAACCCGATCCCTTCCTCCTCTTCAGATGTGGTGTCAGCGCTGCAGGGCCGGTCTCCGCCTCGTCCCTCTCAGCCCGAGAGCCGGCCGGGTCCAGGGACGGCACTTGGTCACCATGAAGCTGGACTCTCCGGAATTCCAGTGTCTTTTCACCCCCGGGATGAAGAGTGTGGCAGGTGAGAGACCCTCAGACCTCCGTCCCCACAGGCGACTCCTGGTCGGGCTAGCCCTGGCACTGGGATTCAGAAAAGGGACCCGGTTCCTGTGGCTCAGTAGTTCAAAGAACGGTTAGCGTGGATTGGAAGTTGGAGGGGTCCACCTTGCCACTCAGTTGGTGAAGCTAATGCAGGGAACCTCACCTCAACCTTGTGTTGGTGTAGCATGCATTGGTTAATGGTCAGAGAAATACATGTTGGAACAAATTTGTGTGTAGACATAAGTGCATTTCTCACCAAAGGAAGGATATCTCCATCAGAGATCACTTTAATCACTTTGTCTGAGCCTGGATGTAGGGGAAGTAGTTATTGGTGCAGGTACTACCTGCTGGAACGTGTGTGCTTTGGTTTAACTGTAAAATTCAGTGCTCCTTGCAAAAGTGACTTTGTGTAAATGGATCGGTATTGATCAATTTTTATTCCTTCACTTATGAACTCAGAAAATGAAAGGTGGAACCACGCCATCCGATATGTAGATATTTTTCCTCTGTGGCAAGTTGTCTTGCAGAGCCTTGAGAGTGTCAGTACCAACCTCAGGGCACACTGTCAAAAAGCAGGGCACAAGCCCTCAATTGGTTGTGAGTTCTATTCTTAGATTTCACCAACCAGTATCAAGATATAAGAAGTAATTCTTTCACTCTACTCAACACTGCTAAGGCCTTAAATGGAGTATTGCATCCAATTCAGGGCACCACACTTGGGGAAAGGAGTAGGCAAATTGGAGAAAGTCTAGAAGAGAACAACTAAAATGATTAAAAATCTTTAGAAAACATGACCTGGCTATGAGGAAATATTGAAAGACTTGGGTTTGTTTAGTTGGGAGAAGAGATGGTTGAGGGGGGACAGATCAGTCTTCAAATGCATAAAAGGATCTTGTAAAGGGGAGATTAATAAATTGTTCTCCTTATCCAGTGAGGACAGGACAAGAAGTAATGGGTTTAAATTGCAGCAAGGGAAATTTTAGGTTAGACATTAGGAAAAACTTCCTAACTGTCAGGGTAATTAAGCACTGGAAGAAATTACCTAGGGAGGTTGTGGGATCTCCATCTAATCTGTTCGTAAAAACCTCCAATGACAAACATCTGTCAGGGATGGTCTAGATATACTTGGTCTTGCCTCAGTGCAGGGGACTGGATTAGAAGACCAAGTGAGCTCCCTTCTCCTACATTTCTATGATTTACATTTCAGATATGCTCAGCTTGCAAGTAAAAATATGTCCTTTTTTTTCTCTTTTCCCCCCCAAGTGTCATCTGCACAAACCCTGGACTCTTACAGTCAAGCTGAATTTTTTTATCTTGATCATTGCTGTCTGCCAGATTGCACGTTGGCATCCCCTTGGTCTAGAAATTATAGGTAACACCTGTGCAAAGTTACCTAAGGCTGATAGTTTCACTGAGTGCAAAATCTGAAGATTGTGGGGCTGCACACATGAAGTTGCATTTGGCCTGCAAAGCCTCTATTACTGATTGTGATTTATGAAATGGAGAGAAGTAGGGATCCAGGGTGAGGTTGTGGGTATTCGTTAGAAAACAAATCTTTTCACTTGCAAATTTTGAATTGCAGATCAGTGAGACAATTAATATGGAGGACCACTGACATTAAGGGATTCATTTTCTTAGAGTTGAGCTGCATTCTAAACTCAGAGCTCCTGTTAGCTTTTAAATATGTTAAAGACTTGATAATATATATGTTGAATTATTTGTTCTGGTGTCTTAGACAAAAATTCAGTGACTTTGTGTGCCATTTATTTGCTGTCCCTCTCCCAAAAGTTGGGGGTGGTCTGAATAGTGCGTGAAGTGTTTGGGATCTTTCAGGAGGATAGTACGATGTAGTTTTAAACATTATTAAATCACTTTGTAAAATGCATGAAGCTACTTCAGTATTCTTATTCATTTATCATTTTATTCTAACTGAAAATATGTTTAATGGGACAAAAAAGAATATTTTAATATAGCTGTTACTAAAATGTCTTACATGATTGAAACTGAAGGTTTTAAACTTTTTTTTTTTAACCATTTGTGTTTCCTTGTTTGCATTTCATTCAAATAGGACAGATATGCTGAAAGAAAATAGGATAGATATGCTGAAAGAAAAGTATTGCAGGGCTTGCAGTTGCTACTTCTCTAAATTAATTGTGGATGTTGCCCCTTTTTGGTAAATATTAAGAATACAGGGAGATGTATTTTGCTGTATATTCTTCTTTTTAACCAATGGCAAATGTGACAATCATTAGTGTAAATTCCAAAGAAGACAGTGGCCTCGTAACTTATGTCAAGAAACTACTGAAGGCAGCAGACTAACTTTTTTAGTTCTTCAAGGTCACAGGCATTTCTTCACATTCTGTGTCCACAGTGACAACCCAGGTCACTGCTGGACCATTACCAACAGTAATCTTTAAACCACTGATACTCAGACTGAGGCTCACAAGCCGTAAGGGGATCTTTAATGTGTGTCTTGCAGCACATGATATTAAAATACATGTTCTAACTATTTACCCATCAGAATGCTTTTATTATGTTGTTAACTAATTGTAGTTATACTTGTTAGTCATTTTGCTGTAAGAATAATTATAAATATAAATAATATTAAATGAAATAGTGAATTCACACAGCTGTGGCTTTGGGTAATATTGATCACTAATTTGGCTCCTGAAGGGGGGTGGTGGGGTGTGTGTGTGGTGGTTTGCTTTTGGGCACTTGCACAATTATACTTGTTTAGGTCCTCTGGTGGTGCTATTCACATGTTATTGGAAGTATAACCTTATGCTCATTACAGTACCCTAAATATTTATTTGTTTAATGCAGAAGGCCCTTCTTGTCTTTCTTTTTTATGGAAAACATAAGCCTCTGTTAACATGATGTACCAAGCGATGCCATGAATGCAGAAATGCTTTTGCATCCACGCATAGCCAGTTTAGTAACCAGCTGGCTTGGTTGTGTACACACATGCCTAGGTTTTTTTACATGTAGTCCTAGTATTTGTGCATATTTAATATTTGCCACATCTTTAAAAATCTGCCTCAATATGTGTGAGCTAAATCTACAGCTGGTTAAAGATGGACATTACATTTTTAAAAGAAAATATTCTTACCATGGTTTTTTCCCCCTCCTTTCAGAGTTATTTGAAAAAGAAAAGTACGAATTAAGAATAGCAGGAGGTGCTGTAAGGGATTTATTAAATGGAATGAAACCGCAAGATGTGGACTTTGCCACCAGTGCTACACCTACTCAGATGAAGGAAATGTTCCAGTCTGCTGGTGTTCGTATGATCAATAACAGAGGAGAAAAACATGGAACCATTACTGCCAGGGTAATCACAAACCTGGGTTATGAATGATGTAGACTCTTAGCAGTTAATTAGAAAAGATCAATTAGATAGTCCATCCCATATAAAAAGTGTGATATATTGCCCCAGTAAACTGATACTGTGCTTAATCTGAGCTAAAGTACCATTGCAGTTGTTTCCTTCAAGATTTGTGATTATTTGGCTTCTGTTTTCGAAACAAAAGTAGCATCAAAAAATTAAAGGTGAAACCTTACCTGATTTAAAGGCAGTGAACATACTCGGACTTCTCTGTTCATGGAATTCATTGTACATTTGTATAGAAGCTAGTTAAGCATACAACTAGCATGGTGCACAAAGAAACATTTAACTCTTGTACATTGATTCCTTTTCCCTATTGTGTTTGAAGATAAAACAACAATATTGTGTGAATTGCAGCTCCATGAACAGAACTTTGAAATTACCACACTTCGAATTGATGTAGTCACTGATGGACGACATGCAGAGGTGGAATTCACAACTGACTGGGTAAAAGATGCTGAAAGGAGAGATCTTACAATCAATTCTATGTTTTTAGGTAAAGTCTTCCAAAAATAAAATACGATTTCTGCCTTAATTTGAAGGCAGTGTTTTCATTTAGGCCTTCAATCAAAGCCACAATCTGCCTCCACTTCCTTCTATGTAATTCCCCTAGCTAAAATGGGGGTTTCACAAATATGAGGGGAGATCTGACAGAGAGCAACTTCACTTTCATATCTTCTGATCTGAACACTGTATTAATCTACCCAGTGATAGTGTTAAAACTAAGGGTATAATCTCTGCTGCTTTAAATTTACTAAATTTTACATTTACTTAAGTATCCCTTTTAAAAACATCTTTTCTGTACTAGGTTTGGATGGCACGCTTTTTGATTATTTCAGAGGTTACGAAGACTTAAAAAACAAGAAAGTCAGATTTGTAGGACATGCAAACCAGAGAATACAAGAGGATTATTTACGAATACTGAGATATTTCAGGTAATGTTTTGCTTTTCTAAATAACTACAGTGTTGTTCATTTCTTTATTTTCAAACAAAATCTTCCTAAGGGCATTGTATTCTGCAGCCTGTTTGGATAAATAGAACCTAGCATGTCATGAAAAACACATGATCCAAACTCATATAGTGACTTGTCCTTTGTAAGGTGCTGAAAATAAGGAATCAAATGTAATTTGGGAATCATTTTTCCTTGGCAGTGGAAAAATAAAGGTAATGGGTCTTACCACACTAAGATTTTCTGAAGCCTTATGTCTCAGTTATCAGCAAAACATGCAGATGTAGAAGGAGAAAAAAGACTGAGTCAGCTTTAGAACTGTGGTGCTAATTGATAACATAAAGATCAATTTATTGGTTAGTCTGTGTTCCTTCAATGGATCTAATGTTACTATGCCTAGAAATTTTCAGTGATCAGATTTTCTTTTGTGATCACCACTGATTTGGCAGCAGATGTCCAAACTTCACTCTGGTAGCTGGGAAGGTTAATGGTTTGTAATATGTGACTGATGCTTCTGGTGAGGAATGGGGAGTTTTGTCATTGTTTCAGTGGAAGTAAAATTGGAGCCCATATGGCATTGCCCTATCAAGAATGGTTTATGAATGGTATGTTATCTGAGAACATGGAGGGAGAAAGGGAAAGAGGTATGAAGACATAAAAGTCAGATGAACATTACAAACTTAGAAACTGCTTAGCTTAGTGGGAGTAGGTCATAATAGTCAAGGGCCACATTTTTCAAAAGTATTTAGCCATCTAAAGATACAGATAGGCACCTACTGGAATTTTCAAAAGCAGCTAAACAATCAAGTGCCTGAATCTTGTTAGGCACCAAATCTATTTAGGCGCTTTTGAAAAGCCCACTAGACACCTAAATTCCTTTAGAAAATCTGGCCCCAAGAGACTTTAATTGTGTCCTAAACTCTGTCACCAGCTTTCTATAAGGCCTTTTGCAACTGCGTCTCAGTTTCATCTGTAGAATGAAGCAATGATGCCTTTTGAAAGTGATATGCTTTGAGATCTATGGATATAAAGCACTATAGATATTCTAATTACATAAAATCAGTTGCAACTTAATACTCCATGACTACATCAAGGTTAGGACAATTTATATTGCCATGAGATATGTTCTTTGAGGAGAAGTAATAAACAGAAGAATTATTTCATGTAGTAAGATTTAGACCTCTTGTTTTATAGGTTTTATGGAAGAATAGCAGAAAAGCCTGGTGACCATGAGCCTAATACTCTGGAAGCAATTAAGAAAAATGCCAAAGGTTTGGCTGGAATATCAGGAGAAAGGATTTGGGTGGAACTGAAGAAAATTCTTGTTGGAAACCACATAAATCATTTGATTCGACTTATGTATGAGCTTGATGTTGCCCATTATATAGGTAAAGTACAGTGAGGGTCACATAAAAATTGTATAACACAGATAACTGTAGAACTAATGTTGTGCAGTACTGAATTAGACCATTTCTTCTGCTGACTTGCTAGTTCTTTTGTAACACTCTTTCATGATACTTTTTGTATGTCCCCCCCTCAGGATTACCTGTTAATGGGAGTTTAGAGGAATTTGACAAAGTCAGTAAAAATGTTCAGAGTCTGTTTCCAAAACCAATGACCGTTCTAACATCACTGTTCAAGGTGCAGGATGATGTCATAAAACTTGATTTGAGGCTGAAAATCTCAAAAGAAGAGAAAAACCTTGGCCTTTTTATAGTGAAGCATAGAAGAGACTTAATCAAAGCTGTGGATAGTCCAGAGCCACTAAAACCATATCAAGACTTCATTATAGATGTAAGTACATTCCACATCACTGTCTATTTTATTTCTTCTATTAAACAAAGTTCTCACTTAAGACAGAATGGAAAAGAGGCAGTATGGTCCAATGCATAGTACCCTGCACAGGTATTCAGGACTCTTGGGTTCCATTCCCAGTCATTTATTTCACTGACCTGCTTTGTGATTTTGGACTAGTTACTTCATCTCTATGCACTGAGTTTCCCCACCTGTAAAATGAAGATTGTGTTACTTTTCCTTCCTTTAAAAAGTACTTGGAGATTTGCGGCTGAAAAGTGCTATCCATAGTTAACCATAGTTGCTGTGGAGCAATGTACTACCCAAAGCAGCAGCATATTTTTTTTCTAGCTAATGTAAATTTCAGTAAAAAGCGGTTTTATCCAGAGAACAAACTCCAGAATGAAGTAAATTGCCGCATAAAAAAACCCAGGTTTAATGAGCCCCCTCAGCATCAGAGCTGCCATTCACATGGGCACCTGTATCAGTTTAATACCTAAGAATTAGGAACCTAAGCCAAAATTTTCAAGCTTGAGTGTGTGTTTGTACTAAGCTTTTAAAAGCCATATGTACGGGCCTACTTAGAAGTAACATCATTTTCAGCAGTGTTGAGTTGCCCCAACTCCATAAGTAGCTTTTGCATGGATCTGTCAGCCTAACTCTGGTTTGAAATGTTGGACTTAAATAGCAGAAACAAAAGTTTGTCAGTGCTGCACAATTCCTTGCAAACATCTGGGGAGTGTTAGTTTAGCTGTGACTGTCCCGGTTGATCTCTACTGCTGCATTAACACAGAAGAAAAGAGGTTAATCTCAAGGGACCCAAACCATAAAGATCTTTATAGATCAAATTCAACCATTTGGATTTGCACAAAATGAACTGGAAGCTAGTGCACTCTCTGAAACACCGGTATAATAATTTGCTTGTGAGAAGTGCTATTAAGTAGGTAGCCAGCCCCATTCTGCTACAGCTGAAGCTTGAATAGTTTTCAGATGTAGCCCCGTTTTGAGTACACTGCAGCACTCTATGCTGGAGGTGAGCAAGGTGTGGATCACTCTGGTAACAGCCTCTGACACTTGTATATTGAAAATAATGACAGCCACTGCTGCTGCTACTGCTATGGGTCTCCAAAAGCCTCCAAGGAGTTGCCAAAAACCTCAGTTGCAAAACTAAGTAACAAAGGGCAGACTCACTCACTTGGGATGGAAATATCACCTCCCCTATTTCTTCTGATTTGTTCAGTCTTCCCCCACTTCTCATCTGGGTCAGTCTGGTAGCTACGGTGGCTCTCTTGCCAGTGCCAGTCTTGGTTAGATGTTGCTGAAGTCTAAACAACTGCATGATCTGGGCCCAACAAAATGGGGATGTTATGTTTATACTAATTGTTCAATAGTTCAGTCTGCTTGCCCATTCAGGCCTTACAGGCTATCAGGAGTGGGCTAGCTGTGGTATCAATTTGTGATGTGTAGAAACTAATTTGAGACAAAGCCATTTTTTGACACTTAATAGGTGTGGTTTTGGTTTTTTTTGTGTGTTTTAAGTCTAGGGAACCTGAAATGAACTCCAGGGTCTGTGAGCTTCTAAAATACCAAGGAGAGGCACATCTTCTAAAGGAAATGCAACAGTGGGCTGTCCCTTCTTTTCCTGTCAGTGGCCATGATTTAAGAAAAATGGGAATTTCTTCTGGAAAGGAAATTGGAACAGTGTTACAACAGTTAAGGGACCAGTGGAAGAAGAGGGGTTACCAAATGGACAAAGAAGAACTCTTAAGTTGTATAAAGAAAGTGTAAAATTGAAGAGTAGTAGGATTTGATAATGATTTAGTAATACAGATCATTGTATTTACCTTTGTTACAGAGACAGTAAAAAAAATGTTGTAAATAGTGTTCTCGGGTTGATATTACCAGCCAATTTTGCACTTGAGTTCAAAACTTTTAGAAGCAGAACTTTTCTCATGTTCAAAATTCATACTGTACTCTGCGTTCAGGAGTTTAGCACTGCACTAACATAGGGCTTTATTTGCCAATCTGACTTAAAAAAACCTACCTCTGTTTAAATGGTAATTATTTAATACTTGGAATTTTTTCTTATATTCTTGAGGGCAAGCAGAGGTGATACAAGGATTTTTGTTGTTTTTGACTTAGCTACAGCCAACATTAATGACTTCTGTGCTTCAGATAAAAACCTGTCTTTTAATGCATTATTTTTGCCTGGAGGAGTCTCATACTCTTAGAAGTAATGAGATCTAAATGTCTTTTGTAGTCCAAGCTCAGGATCAAATTGAAATGTTCATTTCAGCAGTTCCCAAACAAACTATATCATATCATATGAAACAACTGTTTCTTTAAAGGTTTTAGTTTTTTATCTTAATTCTGAAATCAACTTTAAATTAAAGGGATGACTTGTCTAAGTCAATATCATAACAAGTATCTACATGGGTGTAAGGATTCTTTCTATATCTGTGATTTTTCAAGCATTTGCTTCTCATTTTAGAAGTACCCAAATTTATGGAGTCCTTCAGCTCTTTTTTCCTAAATTATAGTTTTGTACATGAAAATGAGAAATATTAAAGTATAACACACAACCACTGAAAACAAAAGCAGCTTTCCACCTAGTGTTAATCACTTCCTGCTTTAGCCCAAAAGAACCACCTCCTCCTTACCAGCTAGGAGTAATTCCCTGCTTATCTTTCCCTATGTTCACAGATGCCAGAGCGAATAAAAGGGTTTGCATGTTTTTGCTTGACATATCCTGGCCAAAATTAATCTGAGCTGTGTACGTGGAAATATCTGCTGTGAAGTACTGACATTCCAATAGAACATGCGCATGTAAAAATGTCTAGCATGTGAGGGGTTGAGAAACTGATTGTAAATATTTCCATATCTCTCAAAATAACTGATGTAGGGCACAGTTCATGCTACTCTTACTAATGTTTAGTGTCATGCAGTGAATAGTTGAATTGAAATCAATGGGACTATTTCAGGAAAACAGACAATGACGAACATTAGATGGCAGTAAAATCAGAGCAGCTTTACACTGTGTAGTTGTGTACTTTTATGTAGCTAATTACAGATTTATTTAAATTCCAGTTACTTACTCAGTTGTAATATGATACATTATTCTGTGGGTATTTAGGGCCACTCAGAAACTGAGGAGAAATTGTATTTTCATGTTAAGAGCATGGTAGTGTTTCATTCACTGTATTCTACCTGTACAATTTGTTTAAAGTGTTTTTTTTTTTCAACTGGGCTGGAGGGGAAAACATGATACAATTTAGCACTGTAGTACATCTTTTCCTCTGAGGAATTCAAAACACTTTACAAACCTGAATTAATCCTTAAAGTAAGCCGGTCAAGTAGTAAGTGGGTGCAGCAGCTTTGAAAATTCTCCTTTCAGGATGAAACATGGAGGGAGGATTTGGCATCTTTAACCTTTCCATCCTTAAACTTCACCCACTCAGCAGATTGAGAAACAAGTTGCTTTGAATGTAGTAGTGTGATTAAATACAATGACTCTGTTTTGCCTAGCACCTCAGATCAAATAGCCCAATTAAAATTCTTATTAAATTCATGGTCCATACTTCAGCTGCACTGAGTGCTCAATATGTCTGTTTCACAGACTTAGGAAAAAATTAAATTAAAAGATGTGAAACTGTGACATCCAATTTTCATATCTTTAAAAGCCTGCATGACATTTTAAGCAAGCTGTATTCCATTGAATTCTACAAAAACATTAAATCCTGCTGTTAATAGTGCTATATTCTAATGCAGTATGAAATATTTAATTATATTAAATTCTACAATTAAGCAACAAAGCTTAATTAGACATCATGGTCAAATTGACTTGCGTTCCATATAACAAAGTCACATTAAAACCTCGTAGTTTTGAGTTTGATAAGCTGTAGATCAACCCTTTCCTAAACATTGGCCCGTGCTCTGAGGGGATGGCCACAATTATTTGAATAGATTATTTCTCATGTTGCTGTGATGCCAAGGGTAACCAATCAAATTCAAGCCAGGTCTACAATACAGGGTTAGGTCAACATCAATTGCCTTGGCTCAACCTAGCTGTGGCAGTGTCTTCACTTACGGAGGCACATAAGCCAATTTAGTAACACCTTCTGGAATAGCATGGAGTCAAGGTCAGTTTAGAGCCTGCATTGGTTATGTCAACTTACTGGCCTTCAGGAGCCATCCCATAATGCCCCACTCTGACAATATCTCCTGGTGAGGACATGCACTGCCAATACAAGGAGCCAAGTGTGCACGCACACACAAGTGATTCGGTAACTGCAGTAGTTATCTGCTGATGTAAATTAGGTCAATGCAATTTTGTAGTGTAGACATGTCTTCAGACTTTACATACCCAGGCCCTTGTGCTGCACAGGCACAGCCTCACAAAAGCTCAGGGTTGTAGCCTCCCTGTCCAGAACAGGGAAGTAGGTGTGGGGGCAGTGGCTGGTGGGGCAGAAGGTCTCTGGGGCTTGGCACAGCCCTGTATCACTGGTGCACAGTGAGCTGTGGAGCTGTTAGTAGAGCCCTGCAAATCCATGGGTATCTGGACAATTTTTGCCAGACATCGGATGCCGGTACAGCTTTCGTATCCCTGCAGACCTCTATTCATTGGGGTGGGGCACGAGTGTGGAAGTTTGCTTGCACGGCTTTAAGAGCAAAGTCAGGACAATAGTGTGTAAGTGATGTGCAGCTGCTGTGGTTGTGAAATGCTTCTATGGTGATTCAATTTGGGAAATATTTCCACCTCAGCTAGCTGATAATGCCTTAATGGTTTGGGCAATTAAACATTTAGATGTGAAAGACAAAATTCTTGAGAGACACTTGAAGGATACTGGTAAAATAATTACTATCAGGTATAGAGTAGATACTTGTGTTTAGCCTTTAGCAATAAGCTAAATATAAGTGAGCCTCAAAATGCCATTGCCTGTGTTGTGGGTTAGAGATGAAACTGGATTACATTGGCAGTAATTTGGCAACTTTCACATCCACTAAATTCTCAGACAACATCAACAAAAAGCAAATTCCTTGAGTGAGTGAATCTAGCAACAGGATAGTGACTGTTAGGCCTGGAATTAAGGTTGAGTTTCATGAGGGAATCTCTAAAATAGGCTTGGAATTTAGGGCAAGGACATCAACGTTACAATAACTAGCGGTATTTCCCTTGTATGTTCCACGGTAAATGTGAACTTCATTGTTAATGCACATGCCTGCCTGCTGTTGGAGGGAAGCTTGTTTGTTCCTTTTATAACGGCCCCAACTGCTTAGCCTTTTGCAGAGCTTGTCCATATAATGCTGCCAGGATTGGACTGGGAAACACACTACACATCACTTAGCCAAATTAACTTATGTGCAAAAGATGGTAGCACAGGAATTGCCAGAAAGGACTGCAGCCTGGGGCCATCTAATTTGGTATCCTTCTCTGCCATTGATACTGAGCCACGAGACGTGGGGTCCCCAAACTTTGAGCTGCGAGGGCCATACCACTCAGTCTTGCTTTTATGGTGGGCTGAAGCAGCTGGGCCCACATCCTGTGGGAGATGGGCAGGGCTGGGAGAGGAGAGCGGCTGCTGCCGGGCACTGCTTGGGGCCAGAAGCAGTGCACTGGGCCCATGTGGGAGTGGGGCTGAGCTGGGAGGAGGGAACAGGCCACTCAAAATGTGTCAGGGGGGCCGGATGTGGCCTGTGGGCCATAATTTGGGGACCACTGCCCAAGACAGTGAACTGCCTCCAGCACACGCGTATGTGTGGACTGAATAACAGAGAAGAAGGGTTCTGAGCCCAACTTGATCAGTTGCTACCCTGGAGCATGAAGATTGATAAGCACACTTTTAGCCTATCGCATTTAGTTGCAGACACTGGTGTTAATCATAACTAATCTTTAGCCATAGTCTAAATTTTTCCAGTCAAAACTCAAGAAATGGGGCTTCCCTGCTCTTGCTGCATTTTGGCTCAGCTTCATAAAGAGATTTGAGCCATGCAACTCCCCCTTTAGATGTCTAAATCCAACATTTAGTCACCACTAGCATTCACACACCGCTACCACCAAACGCAGGAGGTGCCTACCTTCCCCAAGTCCCTCTATTTTTTTGTATTAAAAGGGCCCTATGCCTACATTTCAGCCACTGGGCATATGCACTACTGCCTCAAGCAGGCCCCTGGATGCCTATCTGTTACATAAGCCCCAAAGCGATGCTTATATTAGTATGCGCTTATAGGTGGGTGCCAAGAGCATGCCTAATTCCACACTAAATAGTCTGGGGAAGAATGGTTTCCCCTTATAACTATTAGCCCAGTGGTTAGGGCACTTAAGCGGGATGGAGGATTCCGCCAGTTCAATTCTCGCGTTGCCTGGTGAGAAGAGAGATGAAGTTGGTCTCACTCGTGGATACAGAGACAATTCTCACGTGTCACTGGCCCAATTAACTATTTGTACAACAGCTTCAGTAACAGACTCACCCCAGACTAGGCCAATGATTAGGGCATGCACCTGAGTCATGTGCGATCCATGTTTAAAACCCATCTTTGCATCAGGCATGGCGGGAGAAATTAAACTAGGATCGGTCATGGTCTGTGTATGACTTACCTAACCACGGGGTTATAAGGAGGGTCACCGCCGTGCTCTAAGTCGTTAGCTGTACACCGTCCCCTTTCTTGCAAGTAACAGATGATTGACACCAAGGAACTGTGGCCCAAGTGGTGACAGACGCTGCCTTGCAGCATGGCTTTAGGCAGCTAAGGCCCTTTGCAAGATGGGGTTTAGGACATAGCTGTCTCCTTGGCACGTGCTGTCCACTAACTTAAGGAGCTCCCTGCTTTGCAAGTTGGAGCCTTGCCTATATTGCATTGCCTATAGAGCCGGCGTGCCTAATGCATGGTTGTGATGTCCAGTGGGATGAATGGCACCTAAAAGTTCAGCATTAAGTTGCCTTTGTGAATCTAGCCCTAAAGCCCCATATTTTTTTCCTTTCTAAACAAGTTGGTGCTTATGTACAGTACTAAGTGACAGGACTGCTTGGAATACAAACCTGGTTGTTTTCAGCCTGAGTGTGTCGTGTGTCACATGCTGTACACTGATGCTCTTATGGCAGTGTAATGTAGGCCTGTGCCATAGTGTTGCATTATTCGCCAGATTCAGTCAGTGGGCGAATTAATGTATTTGTATGTTGAAACAACTATGTTCCACTAACGCCATTATTGTTCATATTGCTTGATGACCATGTTACTTATAATCAGGATTTGACTGGTGATATATGCTAATGCCATAGAGCTCAGCTGGTCTTGCCAGTGTCTATGTGTGCCTGGGGGTGGGGAGCAGAGGCAGGAGGAAGAATCTTATAAGATGCTTTACAAACCAGCAAATGTCCCCACTATATGTACAAAATGTGAGGCAGACGCTATGTTAAAAATGTTTCAATGGGAAGCATCTGGTCACACAACACCAATCTGCAGACATATCTGTAAGTGCAGCATTGCAGCTAATATGGCCCACAGTTGTAACAGTTACTGCATCCATCCAAGTCCCCATTACTAATCTTTGTGCCTAGTGACATTCCATTTAGATTTGAAATCAGTCAATCAAGTTGTGGCGTTAATCCCAAATAAACTGGCCCTCATTGCTCTTGAAGGCACCATGGGGGGGGCCAAGCAGCCCTGCAGTATTTAGTTCATCTACAATACCTACAAAGCTTTTTTTCTCTTATCGCTAACAAGTGACAGATGCAGAGAAAGACATGCAGTCACACGAGCCCCTTTTCTGTGTAACTGTAGCACAGAATTAAAAAGCTTGTTGCTTGTACCGTGCATTGTTTGGTTGCAGTTATATAGATACAACACATACTGGATTCAAAGCACCCCAGTGCTGCTGAGCAATTGATCCTCCCTCCAGATTAGCTTTATAGCACAGGGCCATCTTGGAAAAGCAAACATTTAAGTAAAATTTACACTCTAGGCCACCTCGTTCCTTCTGCCTGCAGGCACTGCGTGCATGTAGCCTGCTGCCTGTTTCCACACAGAGGAAAGGAAGAGTGACAAGTAGTGAGTATTTTTAATGCATGTTTTTCATGGACAATAATCCCTTCGCTTTAACAGCACAGCTAAATTTGGGCATGTGTGCTACTGAGAGCATTATAGAACATTCGGCTAAATGTGCTTTATTTTCCAGTCTTCGACACTAGGAACTGTACCCCCAAGGATTGTGCTTGTGAGTGTGTGTGTGTGAGAGAGAGAGAGCGCATAATGGGAGCTGAATTATGTCACATTACAACACAAAAGAGCTTGCTTCAGGTTTGGCTTGAGCAGTTTTTAAGTCATTGTGATGCAAAGAGTGACTTAGACAATTGAATGAGCAAGAGTTGGAGGCATGAGAAAGGAGGCCCTGTGGGGGGTTGGGGCAGGTCTCATTCCTATAGTACCTTACCAAATATATTGCCCCACTACTCTGCTTGCCACTTCAAGCCATTCCTATCTAGTTTACCAAAACAGCGAGAATCGGTTGCATCTACCAGTCGTGTCGGGGTAAAAACGACCTGCTGAGGCATTCTGCCTCATTGTTCCTGACCCCTGGGAGCTGAGAGGCAGTTAAAAAAAAGTCGTGCCTCACCATGAAGTCCCAAAGTCGAAATGCTTCTTGGCAAAATGCCGTGGAGTGCGCTTCCCCCTTATTTGTTGATAAAACATTGCTGCGGTATTGTCCGTCAGCAGCTGTACCATCTTGCCCAATAAAAACTTGGGGAACACCTTGCATGCTAACCTGACTACCCTGAGTTCTTTCACACTGATGTGGAGGCCTCTCTCCTCCTGCAACCAGCGCCCATGCGTGCTTAGGTTGCCGCTGATGTGGGCCCCCCACCCCATGTTCAATGCATTGGCAATCAGGGTGACCGAAGGAGTCAAATCCCTGAATGGAACCCCTTTCAACGCTGTCCCAGGGGTCCTCCACCAGAGCAGAGATACCAGAACCATGGGGAGAATTGTCACCACTATGTCCAACCTGTGCCTGCTGGGCACATACACTGAGCCCAACCAACCCTGGAGGGGCTTGAGCCTGAGGCGGGCCAACCTCACCATGTATGTACATGCAGTCATGTGTCCCAACAGCTGTAGGCATTGCCTGGCTGTCCTCATGGGGCACCGCTGCAGTTGTGAAATTATCACTGTTATGGCCTCGAACCTCGAGCTTGGGAAGGAGGCTCTGGCACGCACTGAGTCCAAAGAGGCCCCTATAAACACTATGCATTGCATCAATGTTGATTTCTGCTCGTTGACGAGCAGCCCCAGGCTGTTGCAAGTGGCATAGGTGATGGATACCGCCTCATGCACTTGGGACCTGGACCTGCCCCTTATTAACCAGTCATCCAGGTAGGGAACAATCTGGACCCCTCTGTGTCTCAGGTAGGCCGCCACTACCGCCACCCACTTTGTAAAAACCCTGGGGGAGGACGACAGGCTGAAGGGCAGGGCAGCAGTAAACCTGAGGAAACGCCTGTGACTGGGAAGGATGGAAATGTGGAAGTACGCCTCCTTCAAGTCAAGGGCGGCAAACCAATCTCCTGGATCCAGAGCTGGGATAATGGATGCTAGGGACACCATGCGAAACTTGAGTTTCTTTGTGAACCTGTTTAGTCTGTGCAGGTCCAATAGAGGCCTAAGGCCGCCCTTGGCTTTCGGGATGAGGAAGGATCTTGAATAAAACCCACTCCCTATCTTGTGTGGAGGAACCGCTTCTATTGCCCCTTTGGCTAGGAGAGAGTAGACCTTCTGAACGAGGAGTTGCTCATGAGATGGGTCCCTGAAGAGGGACGGGAAAGGGGGGGGGAATTGGGAGGGGAAGCCATGAACTGGAGGGCATAACCCTGGCGTACTATATCGAGGGCCCAGTGATCCGACATGATGCCCTGCCATCACTCGTAAAAGGGCCTTAGCCTGTCCCTGAAGGCCAAGGGTGAATCCAGGAGGGGGATAATGATGCCACCCTCAGGCGCACCATCAAAATTGCTGCTTTCCTTTAGGATCCTTAGGGGGCCCTTGCTGATGTGGAGGATGACCCCGTAGAGTAGACCTTTCTCCTGAAAAGGTCCAGCTTCCTGTCCTCCTTATTCTTGGGGATAGAACCTTGGGCCCCCTGCCTCTCTTTTTGGTTGGTGGCATCCACCTCCAATGTCCCTGAGGCTGGGTGCATAAACAAGTACTCATACCCCTCAGCAGGAACGTAATACTTCTTTTCGGCACCCTTGGAGGTCAGGGCAACCGAAGAGGGGGTTTGCAAACCTGCCTTGGCCAGCCGCAGCACCCTTTTATGTACCGGCAGGGCCACGCTCGATAGTCCCTGCACTCCCACACGCCCAAAGAGGGGATCTTCCTCCTTCACGAGTTCCTTGATCTCTAAATCAAGGTTAGAGGCCACCCTCTTCTGGAGCTCCTGATGAGCCCTAAAGTCAATCAGGGGTGCCCTCTGGTCTCTGTACGCCACCTCATCCGGTGAGGCTGAGGATAGCTAGCGTGGCCCTGTAGAGGGTCCTTCACCAGGATCTGATTCCTCCCCTGAGGAACGATCCTTCTCCTGCACCGAGACAGTTGGGGAGGGCACCTGTTGTGTCACTGACCTGTGCTCCCCACGGCCCCCAATATGGCCACTGCCACAGACCTTGAGGTCATCCCGGTGCTGACGTCGGTACTGGGGGCTGCACCTCCTCGCGGCGTCAGGCACCCCTACCCTTCTGAGAACCTGAGCCATTGGAACGGTGCCGTCTGTGCCGTCTAGCGCCGCTGCTCGGGGACCGGCTACTGACGATCCCGAGGAAGAGTGGCAGTGCTGTCTGGACCGGTGCTGATGCTTGGGCGAAGCCGACAACATCAATGAAGACCGGTGCCGCGGCACCGAAGACTTGCGGTGCCTTCACCCTGATGCCGGTGAACGGTGCTGGGACCTGCACTTCGGTGCCGCATTGGAGCCTGGGAGTGTCCAGCCGGCAACGCTGACTTCGACCGGTGCCTGCCACCTTGGGGACCGGCTCCAGTGCGAGAAGATGCGTTGGACTCCAACGAGGAAGAGGAGCTGTCCAGCTCGACGCTCCGATGATGAGTGGTGGGCGGCCATTGCTCCTGTGCCAGGCTTGCCCACCCTACAGGGACACCCATCGCGGGCTTGCCCTGGGACGCAGGCCCTCTCTCCCTCGGCCAAGGGAGGGTCGGAGGCGTGGGCAAGGCTCAAGCCGCCTGAGATGCCTCCGGCTTCGAAGGGTCCTGCAGAGGGGTTCCCCCACTCCCCAGAGTCGGAGGAGGTTCCCTCATGGCCAGTGCCAGTGCTGGAGGCTGCTCACGCAGTTCCAGCACCTCTGCACTCGACCCCGGCTGCTCCGGCAGTGCGGGGGAGGGAGAGCCTCCACACGCTGCTGACGTTTCTTCTTTGAGGCTCGGTGCCGAGACACTCCCCGTGCCGGCGGGGCACTCTGCACCGGCGACACACTCAGTGCCGAGGAGGCGCGCGGTGGCTTGGATGCCGGACGAAGCACTGCCTCCATCAGAATTGCCTTCAGCTGTATGTCCCTTTCCTTCTGGGTCCTCAGCTTGAAGGCTTTGCAGATTCAGCACTGATCCTTACGCTGCTGCTCCCCTAAACACTTAAGGCCATGCTCGTGGGGATCACTGACTGGGAAAGCCTTCCCACAGCCAGTGCAGGGTTTAAACCCGGGTGAGCCCGGCATGGCCGGGTCACTTGAGCCGTAAGGCTCTCTAACTTTCCTACTCTAAACTATTCTTTTAACTTAACTTTAAACTAGCTAAATTCAACAAGAACTGCTACACTAACTACAAAGGGAAAAATACTTGCGGGAGCAAGCTGTTGTTCCAGTCACCGTCACGGGTGGAAAGAAGGAACTGTGGGGCCGGTGGCGCCGTATGTACCGTTGCATGAGCTTGGCACTCCAGGGGGTGCCGGAGCCGGCCCTATAGAGTCTGCTAAGGGAGAAAAGTCCAGGAACCCTGCACAAGGGCGCGCACTCACCTATAGGGGAATGGATAATAGCAATCACTCGAAGACAGAACATATAAATCCAATGATAAAAACAGGGCTGATACCCCAAAGTTGTGGTATGGTCTATATTAGATTTTTGCCAAGCCAGTAACAAATGTGAACTCCTGGATTGTCATAATAGTCTTACTATGAAGTCAGAGCCAGTTTCCTTAGACCACTGGTTCTCAACCTGCGACCTGTGGGACACTTGTGGCCCCATCAGCACACAGCTGTGGCCCCTGTGACAGCTTCAAGGCCATACAAGTAGTAAATATAGTGTGTGGATGTGGCCCATATAACACATAGAGCACTGCATATGTGGCCCACAATGGTAAATAGCTTGAGAACCATTGCCTTAGACCATCCGCTCTATCTTGCCACCCAGCCAAACTTGACAATGAAAATAGTCTCTTACACCAGAAATCATACCACGGTCAGGTTGCTTCCAATCCCAGGAGACGATCACTTATCCTTGCTTGTATACTAAAGACAAGTCCTGTAGCCAGTCCTGTAAGAAACTATCTAAAGTTTATTATGTAGGAAGAAGAAATAAGCGTTTTTTTCAGGTTAAACCAAGCAAACATATACACACAAATGAGTTACCATCTAAATCCTAAGAGTGACAGAGCTGTAGTGATCTGCCAATTCAAAGTGTCATTCAGGTAGATCCAGAAGGTAACCCCTAGGTAGCGCTGGCTTCAGTTTAGTCTCTGGACCATCAGTATTCAAACAGCCAAAAAGATGGAACATTGTGGCTTTGTTTTATTTCCTTCACGCAGCTTCCTTGCAGGTAGCATTTCCCAGATGCAATAGGGCCATTAACCAATCCTTTGTATTGTGATGATTCTTGATGCCCCATCTGATTTTGATAGTTCTTCTAGAAGAAGGCTGAGTTCTGTGCCTTAGTTCACAGAAAAAACATCAGGGCAAACATTTCAAAGTTAGAAAGCAAAATTTACATATTGTCTTAGAGCATGGAATATAGCTGTTACAAGTGAGATTAGCACATGAAGCAATTTACAAGCATTTCATAGAGGCTAAACACTAAATACCTTCTTATAAGACCAGTATTTATTTTGAGCAAAACTAACAAACAGGTGACGTGATCTGGGCTCTAGCTACGAGGATGTCACTTCTTAGCTAATGCCTACAGCCTGGGCAACAGCTGGCATCTGACCTGCCAGTGTCACAATGAAAATACACTAGAGCATAGGCCGATTCTGGTCCCCTGCTCAGCTCCCTTAGCATTTAATATTGATCTCATACATTTGCATACGTATCAATAGCCACAGGATCAACACCTAGTTAGATTCAGTATTAAAGGAATAAAAAAAGCAACTAAATTGCTGAATGCATAAATTTCCTCTGTGCTTTCTATCATCTTATTCATCACGTGTAGAATTTGCTGTTATATATGTTTTTCTCGCTTTTGTTTTCGTTTAAGTCCTCCTGCTGACTCACAACTCGTACTTTTACTGTCAAGTCACTGTTCTAGCTGTGATAGAATGTAAATAACGAAGTGTTAGTTCTATGTCAAAAAGTTACGTTGGGACACTGTTACATGTCCTAGCTCTGCATATATGCATTACTAAAGCATCTTTAAAAGTGGCCCTCGTTTTGCAGTGGCTGCCAGACTAGTTAATGTAGTTTTAGCACTAGGGCTGTCTACTACAAAGTGCTCTAACAGTCTGGGACACATGAACAGCAGTCCAACATCTGGGAAGAATCGTCCTGTGATTCTGTAACTGGCATATGGAATAATGATGTAGATACAAATATTTGTTTTCTTATTTTGCCGAGCAGGGAGGTGCCTGTTGTTAGAACCCTCTAGTAGAAATAGGTCTACAATGAAGCATTTCAACCAAAGTTAATTTGTGCTCTTTGGAAATAATGGGAAGCCAAAGAATGTGTGGCCAAAGCCGTAGGATGCATAAATGATCAGTGTGGTTGGTGCTGGTTTGCTAAAAAATGTAATTTACAAGGTGCAATATTTTCTTATCATTTAGCTGTTTGTGGCTATTTCACAAGACTTATCTGAAATGTGTAAGGCACCACGTAATGAAGGCGACTAGTGTCTCTAGGGAAAACGATAAGAAAAAGCAAGGATATTTACATAGCGGAGACTAGTTTTTAAAAATGAATTAGTATTCTACATACCAGATTGGTACTGCCACACGTAACTTGAAGGAGTATATTTCTGAAATGTGAACTAGTGTCTATAAAAGCCGTGTCATACAAGACTTCCTACATTATCCATTTGAGTGGAAATAAGAAAATTGAATTATAACTAGATTTAATGCTTTCAGATTGGTTCTAGAACAGCAGAAACGGACTAAAATAGCCACTCAAATATAGCCTGATGGTAAATTTTTTTTAAAATTGTGCTTGTGACTGTCAGTGCTGGAGTTTGAGCAACTTGGAGTACTAGTGAATGGTGCTGTGTGTTATGAGGTTCAGACAGCTTTTTCTGATTTGGCTGATCAAAGTAACCTTTAACCAGAACTGTTACGCACTGAAGATTGGCTATGCCTTCACCTGAATTCAGTGGGCAGCTTTGGCCTCCAGGAGGTATCCCACAATGCCCATCAAGACCTCTCTGGTCAGCAGTTTGAACTCCACTGCCCTGAAGGTACACAGGTATGCACCCCTCCCCTAATTAAAGGTATGCGCAGTTCACACAACAGCTTCCCAGCTGACCAGGTGGGCTGTATGCACCAGACACTCTCCCATGTGGCGCACACTGAAGTGGTTGGACCTCCTGAGCATATGGGGAGAGGCGGTTGTGCAACTGCAGCATCTCCAGCTGTAGGAAGGTTGATACCTATGGGCTGATTGCAAGTGGCAGGCAGGAAAAGGGGAATGAGAGGATCACTCAGAAGTGTTATGCTAAAATCAAGGAGCTGAGACAGGTGTACCAGCAGGCCAGGGAGGGCAACTGTTGCTTTGATGTGGCATCAAAGACATGCCAATTCTAAAAGGAGCTGCACGCCATCCTCAGCTGCGCCCCTCACCTCCATCGCCAAGAGCCCCTTGGATACTTCGGGAGGGGAGGGGGGGACTGGAGGCAGCAGCCAGCGGACTCAACCCAGATGAGGAAGTAGTGGGTGAGGCATTGGAGCCGGAGGACAACGTGGCACACATGGCGGGATGGAGCAGCGAGGCAGGACATTCTTCCCACCCCGGTGGGCTCTAGCCAGGCCCTGATTCTGGTGCGCAGGATTGGGGCGCTCTGGTAAGTGCTCAGTTTGCTTTGATGTTGCATGGTGAGAGGCGATTGAGTGCGCATGTACTTTGTTATCTGGCACAGAAGGGCTAAAGGAATGAATTTAAGACCAGAACCTGTCCATCTACGCTGGGGGGGGGGAGAGGAGGGGGAAGGACGGGCATGGTGGCTAAGTTTGTTAATGGACTCTGGGATGTCCCAGGACTCCTCCACAGCACTCTCAGGGAAACTTTCCCATGGGTATTCTGCACTCCTCTGCCAAAGGAGAGCTGCCTTGTTTCTCCCATCACTGTAGGAATCTACAGGAGCCGCCCCACCCTCTTCCACCCAAGACCACACCCCCTTGCCCACAGGCAGCGCCTCATCTGACCCCCACTCCCCACCTCCAGCCCCAGCCGGAACAGAGCAGGCCTCTCCTCCCCAAGCCCTTGGCAGGAAGTGGAGCACCTCCTACACTCCCGCCAGCTTCAGCCGCTGCAAATCAGCCCCGCGCCCAGCCGATGCCTGGCTGGCAGAGCACCCCTGCCCCAAGCTCCAGCTGGAGTGGAGCAGTCCCCCCACCCTAAGCCCCAGCTCGAGTAGCACAGTCCCCGCCAAGCCCCAGCGGACCCGTGGACGCCTGGAGCAGTCCCGGCCAGGCCAGCCTGTCAGCACCTCAATTACCCACCGCCTGTCCATGAGGGCCAGGAAGAGTGTGGGGCCACCACAGCCCAGGCATTTGGCAGTGCCGCGACTTAGCCTGCCCTGGCCTTTGATACCCGCCGCCTATGCCCAGCCATTATTTCTGCAGGGATCAGCACAGCGCACGGGTGAACCGCATACGGTGCCACCCTGACGTCAAATGATTGCATCCTGGGTTACCCTGAGTGATAGATTGGGCTGGATTGCCTTGCCTGTGAAAAAGGGTCCCAATATTCAAGAATAGTCTCCCTGGCTGCTTAGGGTAGCCCCCCCCCCCTTCGCAAACCACCCTTTGTCCATTCATGTCCATTCCCTTTTTCCTCCTCCCCAAGAACTCACCAGATCTGGGACTTGCGCTGAGCTGTGTACTGGCCAATGGACTCGTGTGTATGTGTGCGCGCACATGAAAGTAAGTAACGTTTGCGATTCACGCCTGTGAGCGCACTCACAATACTGTCTGTGTTCATTGTTTTCCTTTGCCTTTGACAGATATGCCCAGAGGATTCACTCCTCCAGACTGGTGGAGCACCTCCATCAGATAAGGCTGAGACCCAAGAGGAATAAAGATATGTTTTGCGAAGTGCTGCAGTCAAAAGAGTCAGCACTGAGCGAAACAAGAGCCTGGAGGGAGCCAATCAATGAGAGACTCAGGCTGGATAGCCAGGAAAGGACACAGGCGGGCACATCAGACAGCGCTATTGCTCCTAGAGGGCTAGACAGTGATGTTGACATCCCTCATTAACCTTCAATCTGAGCGTATCTGTTCTTCCAGCCACTACAGGTCCATGCCCTCCTCAAACACCCCCACTGCATGCTTCGTGTGTTCCTGGGCCCTCACAGTACACCGTGCATGCCACCCTAGGGACTGGCTTCCAGATGAAAGCTGGAGTTGCAGCCAGCACAAGACTGTACTTGTTTGTCATGTCTTGTTTGACCTCCTGTTATTAAACTTGTCTCTGAAATTAAATGGGTCCTTATTTCTGAGCTACGTACATCGCTCAGTGGTGACACAAACACAGTGGCTATCGTCAGGAATAGTTGCGCCTTGCAAAATGCTCAGGAAGCAAGCACCACAGGGTAATGCAAGGCGGCAAGTAAATGTTGCCTGGCCCAATGCATCACATAAAGACGCATTACTAGGAACCATTGTCAAAAATGCTCCTTCAAAGCCGCCCTGATGCAAATAGCCTCTCGCTGCGCCCCTCTAAGCATCAACCAGCAAACCAGGTAGCTGCACCCACACCTGCCCACGCTGCAAACTCCTTGAGATATAGTGCATCTGAGCCTCCCGGGCCCATACCATGCAAGGGCCTAACCAGGGGGTGACGAAGTCGCACTTACTCAATGGGGTTCAAACTTCTTGTATGGGTGACCCCTCTCGCACAGCAAGCCCTTGAGTGCGACCTGCCCCCCGCCCCTGCGGGCACGTGCCCCTGGCCCCTGCGGGCTCCCCCAACCACTGCATTGTGCCTCTTCTCATCCCAATCCCTGTACCGCCCTCCTGTGCTCGCCTGGGGAAACAGAGCCGCCTGCGTGGAGTGACTGGTGCTGCTGCTTGTTCTCACTGTGAAAGCTGGGCAGAGGAGGTGAGGGACAAAGCCAGCGCTTCCTGCAGCCAGGTCAAGTTCCCTACTTGGGCTGCATAAGGGGAGAGCAAAGAGCAGCAGCTCCTGCCCCTTGCCTCTCAGCATGGCTCAGGTGGGGAAAGCGACCTGGATACAAAGAGCCCTGGGGTTGCTTCTGCCCCGTCCCCCAGTTCCCTAGAGGATGCAGTGTACCAGTGGGGTGGGGCGGGTGATCAGTAGCTGTGTTTCAGTTTGTCCCCGCCCGCCAGGAGGAAGTTCCTCTGCCAGGAAGAAGCAGGGAGGCTCACATCCGTGTGCCTGGCCAGGGTCAGGGCTCACAGCTCACAACCCATCTGACCACGTTTGAGAACTAATAACACGCTTACAGTTAAGCCATTTTTGTTCGTTTTCAGGCCTGGTAGTTCATTTGTTTGTGGGTCTCTCTCAAGTTTTAAATGTTAACTATGAGCCCTGAATTCCTTCCTAAGGGTATAGGAATATACCTATAGCTATACCTGTATAGCACCCTGTAGCTTAAGAACATGGCTAATGTTATTGCTTTTTAAATAGCAATGTGCTTGGTGCTGTCCGAGACAAGGAAAGAGCGGCGTTTGTACGATAGGCAGTGTGCCAGATGGAATATCGTAACATTGAGAAATGCATTATTGGGAGGTGGGCGTCAGGACATATCATACCTGGAGTATCATAAAAAAGGCGGTTAAACAGGTTATCAGGATGCATAAGGAAAATAAGCTCCTTGTGCAAGCTGAGATGGCCGTTTCCTAATAGGTTAACCCCTAATCTGATTTAGTGGCAGCCAATACATTGGCGTTGAGCTGAAGTCGATATAATCTCTTTTGCTCACAGAACATGAGCTTAGTTCCTCTTGTAGCCTCATTTCCTCTGAGATAATATTTCTGTGCTCAGGCTGCATTAATATGGCTTAGGGCTTTTCCTCTGATGAGTTTCTGGCAGCGCTATTAATTTGCTATTTAAGCATCACTCACAGCAAGGCGTGTTTCTTCACATTAACGTTTTTATCCTTTGCCAGTATGGAAGGGGAGCGGAGGCAGCTTTGGCTAAAATCGCACACTGAGAAGGCCCAGATCAAGCTATTTCCTCAGCTTTCTGTTGTGCATAAATCACACTCATAGCAAAAGGACAGGTGTAGCCAGCTTTCTGTATATGCACTTTCTCTCTCTTTCTCACTCAGGCAAAAGTAAAATCCTTCTGGGGTCTGCCTCCGGTAAGTGGGTATACACCCATAGTCAAGTTGGCATCATCAGGCAGCATTATCCAAGTCGCTATCCTCTGGAGACAATGGGAAAGAAAATTTCTGCCCCATCCAAGATGTCAGCATTACCATCCCATCATCTCCCCAACAAAGAGCAAGTTAAAGTGAAGAGTATAATTGGTGAGATTAGCAGCAGCAGGCAATGTACTTGAGCAAGTGCCTGACAGCGTATTTTGTATTAACACTGATGGTGATTATGGAGTGCTGCGCCATAGATTTTCTTGGAAAATCACTCAATTCCTGTGTGCCTCAGTTTCCCAGCTGCAAAATGGTGGTAAAACTTCCCTACCACCCAGAGGTGTTGGGAAGATAAATGCCTTTCAGACCCACAGATACCAATGGCAATGGGGTGGGCTAACGTACCTAGAACAAAGCTGTCAAATTCATTCATCGCAGAGACTGAATTCCATTTTTAATATGGTCTACAGACGAGGGTATAAATTCAGGACTTCATATTGCCCTCATCTCGCAGAAGATCTCCTGCTGATAGCCATGTGAAACTTGACCACATTTTGGTTTGTTATTTCTTTATGAAATATACTGAAGAGACCAAATAATGAATGCCAATAAGGCTTTTATTAATATGATACAGGAAAAAGGTTGTATATGATACCACTCTGAAGAGCAGACTCGTGCAGCAACATTACATTCACCTTACACAGGTGTGCTCCCACTTTACACATTTCAGCCAGTACTATTTATGATTTTACAAGTTACTCATTTCTTTACATGTCACTCAAAACCAAACCACCGGTTCCAGTTCCCAAACTTGTTGTTCTGTCCCTTTCTGATCTTTGTTTTGGATATTAGTATTCCAAGTACTGAACCGTGAAGGTACTTCCCCACTGTGTACTAAGACACAGAACAAACGTACAGTAGAACCTCAGAGTTATAAACACCTTGGGAATGGAGATTGTCCATAACTCTGAACAAAACATTATGGTTGTTTTTTCTAAAGTTTACAGCTGAACATTGACTTAATACAGCTTTGAAACTTTACTATGTAGAAAAAAATGCTGCTCCCCCTTTTTTTTTTAGTATTTTATGTTTAACACAGTACTGTACTGGGTTTTTTTAAATCTCTGCTGCACCAATTGCATGCTTCCTGTTCCAAATGAGGTTTGTGGTTGACTGGTCAATTCGTAACTCTGGGGTTTGTAACTCTGAAGTGCTACTGTATCTTGATTTTGACAAGTTTCTTACCTGCTTGTGCCATGTGCTTACTTTAGCAAATGCAAGTTGTTGTGGGATATTTAGCCTAAGTGAACAGGATTATGGTATAGGCCAGTTTAGGATATATCACTGTTACAATATTTGGTAATGTTATTAGTTCTTAATGGAGATTATATATATATGTATTATATAGTGCAGATAATACATAATATATATATTTATATGCTAACCAGAATATATTAATTAATATTATCACAGTGGGCTCTAGGGTTGACATTCCAATGAGTGGGGGGGGTAAGGGTGGGGTGAGTTCACACATCTGTCATGGTTTCAGCCTATCTAAAAAGAGTGCCAGGACATCTCACTGCAATTGTCACTTTTAGAATCAGCTCTTCACAATGAAGGTTCGATGCTTATTTGTCTTAGTATGTGGATGGCGAAAGGGGAGCGCTTGCTGGGTTCTACTCCTGACTCTGCCATTGACTCACTATGTGACCTTCCTCAAGCCATGTTACATCACTTTTGACTCAGTTCACCTAACATTACATAATATCTGTCTTCCTTACAGGTGTGTTGAAGCTTTATTGCTTTAAGTATCTTGAGATTCTAGGGCACATGGTACAATAGAAGTGCAAGGTCTTTTGGGGTAGCAATCATCTTTTGTTGTGTGTTTGTATAGTACCTTGCACATCAGGTCCTGGTCCATGACTAGGGCTCCTAGGTGCTATTGCAAGACAAAGAAGAACATTATGACTACAGTGCTTGGCTTTCTAAATTGCAAATGTTCTTATGAAAGAAAACATACTGCAACATATCAAAAGTTAAATCATTACCATTTTGAATTAATAAGGGATCTTTGCAGCTACCCAGAGTGCAGTAAAGTGACAAAAACAGCATTTTAATTTTTTTCCCCACTCTTGAAAGTCTTATCTCTATTCCTAGCACAGAATTCAGCAATGAATAGACACAATTTGATTTATGAAGGGGCTTATGCTGCATTTGCAATGAGATGACCGTTTCTTTTGAAGACAAAGACAAATCTGTTGCCCTTATATGAGAAAATGTTTATTTAAACCTAATTTTACTTTATGACAAAGTTTTATGCTCACTGATAGGTTTTGGGTAGAATCATTTTACAACGAACACATTTCTAATGCCATTGTAGTGTATTTTATCACAAGGACCACAGTGTACACATTCGAGATGACCGAGACGGTGCTAACGTGGCCCTGATACCTTACGGTTCAAGTGACCTGTGGATACAAAGGATCAGATGAAGGAAAATTGCAATTGGCAGGCATGTGATGGTTAGACTTTGTGTTAATCTTTTTTCTCCCAGCGTTTGATTTTAGCGATATGCATAGAGTGGGATTTACTGGTCTGCTAAAGCCATTTTGCAGGTGATTTTAAAATGCCTAGAGGCAGTGGGTGGAGACTTGTCCTCCGTTGTGTAACCAGAACTAATGGGAGGGAAAGGGCACATTAGGTCCTTGCAGGGGAAAGAGGGAGCACAGTGGAATGTGGTGGCTCATTATGGACCTTACGCCACTGACTAAGGCCCTGTCTACACTTACCTTGGAGATTCGGCGGTAGTTGACATGAGTTACGCAAGCTACGCAAAAAATTGCGTGAACTCCCATCGACTTCTCTGCGTTCCCTTGACGCAGCGCTACGCCACTTGACAAGGTGGTTTTAATATATCGATTTCTGGATCGACTGAGTGGGTCTTCACTGATTGCTCAGTCAATCCAGAGAAATCGATCTGATGGTGGCGAATTTGCCATCATCGGTGAAGACAAAGCCTAAGACAGAGTAGGCCCTCCCTGCTGTTCTAATTTCCACCAGAGGCAGGTGTCAGAGAATTAGAGGGGTGCAAACAACTCTCTGGAACTGGCACTGACAGTCTCCTCTATCTTCAAGCACAGCTGGAGAATGAAGGTCATGGTACTAATTGTTAGACACAATAAAGAAGTTTGTAAAATGGGTACAGACTATTGGTCACTGTATAACATGGACAACCTTCCTCACTGTAATGTAGTTTCTATGGGGTTTTTTTACCTATGGTTGCATTCCACTGCAAACAAACAATATAATGAATGCACAGTGCTTATGCTTGACTCAGAGCTCTAATTTTTATTTGTTTTCTAAAATGCTACAGGCCAGATCTTCAGTTGGTATAAACTGCTGTAGCTCCATAAACTTCAGGGCAGCTTTACCAATTTACAGAAGCCCAGCATCTATGACCCTATTTGTCCAGTTAGTCATACTCTTTTATTTACTTTTTATATTTTATATTAAAATCTATGGATTTGGCTCCTCACTAACTTGAGCATTTTTGAAAATTTTACCTATTGTCTTTTGGGATGAAATATAGAACCATTATTTGTGCTCAGTGCAACTGCTGTGAAAAATTTTCACAGAAAAGATAAAAAGAGGGATTAGCCTGAGTAATTAAATATTTTGCCTTCACTGCTATGCCAAGTGGCGTATAGATAGGGTCCAGGACAGAGTCAAAAGACCTGAGTGCTATTCCTATTTTCTTACTGAACTATTTGATTACCATGTGCAAATCACTTCTCCCATCCACCAAAATGAAATGATACTTTAGTTACGTTTTAAAAGCAGATAGATGTCTACACCTGAATAAACACATCGCGGAATATTAAAATCTCCCATTGCTTTCATCTCTTTAAATTATTCTTTACTTCCTATGGTTTTGTGAAGTCTGTTAAGAGTTGTTCCACCTCACACACTATTGTATAACACTTCAGATTGGAGTAAGAATAATTCCTCTATATATGGCTTGCACAATCAATCAACGTTTGTGCATTGGGATTCATGGCTGAATATGAAGGCAGATCATTATTCTTATTTTACTTGCCCATCTGGTATAGACATGAAGTCTCATTAACTTCAGTGGAACTCTGACAGTCTCAGATAGTAGTTTTTATGACAATGATAACCTTTTTGTTCCCATATATTACAAACGATATTACTAGTAGGTGAGGAAAGTTGTGTACAGAGAATAAAACACAGATTTCAGCCTTTTATAGACAAGTGCTGCCATATTCAGACATAGATGAAGCTTTTCAATCAGTATGTCCTCTAAAAGTCATATTTATTTTTTTAAAGTCACATCAAGATTAAGGAAGTCCTATATCATGCTGCCATTCCAGACCCTTTGTAATTTCTCTGTGGATTAAATAAAGATGTGATAATATCTTTATCCTTATCTAGTATTTTATCACTGATTTTATTCAGGTGGTTGACCTTTCTTATGAGCTTCAATAAATTGGCAAATCCTATAGGATATTGTGAAGCATGACTGATTATAGTCTAATAATTCTTTCTTCCCCTTCTCCCCCCCCCAAAAATTCCTATTCAAATTCCAATGGGATAGTAAAGATTGTTACTTTAACAGAATGTTAGTGCTAAAGGAGCTATCAGTGCCCTTCATTATCCGTATGTGTAAAAGGACAAGGATTTAAAGTCTTGACATTTTAGGTAATTACTTCATAACCTGATAACACAATAGCTTTTTAAAAGTCTGAAATTCAATTTAACATGCTCCACTACCTGCATATAACCTTAAGTACAAGTTGTACAGCCTCGTTTAGTCATCATTTCTTCAGACAACTCTACCTAACACACACACAGTGCTTGGGATCTGTCCTTTTCATGCTCTTTTCATGGTGCATGCTTGCATTTCTATGCAGAATCTGTGAATCCCAACATAATAGCTATGCATTTGTCACTAATCCCTAAGGATTTGCATAATGCTGAAAAAAGATCTCTCCCACAAAGAGGGGCAGCTATCATAAATTTGTACTGAGTCAAGCATTTTGTAAGCCAATCAATGGCAACTTGTTTATGAGAAAACGCATGCAGAGTTTTCTTATGTGCTAGATCTTTTGGGGGAGAGGGGAAACTGGAAATGCATATAATATGTAGAACCGAATGGCTTTTCAGCCATGTGATTATAACTGCTGGAATATACCAAGAACAGCAAACACTTCCAGTCTACATCACAAGTATGACCTGAAAAGTCTATGCAGAAACTTAGTCACACCAGCACTGGAGAAACATTAACAAAAAGGAATCAGACAAGATTTACATTTGATACTTACTGGTATTTGGCAGTAACACAAACCATCCTCAAGCTACAATTCTTGCCAGTTAACTGGAGAATGCTCTGACACTTTACATCAAGTCCTGGGATAAATATTTCAAAAGTGCCTAAGCGAGTTACATTCCTAAAATCCATGTTGAAGGTCAATGGGACTTTCAAAGGTTTCTTTCTTTCACCCCAATGCCCAAGAAATAACTTCTTAAAAGCTTTTCTCATCAACAGTGCTTACAAAGGGTTAGTATCTTGGACAAGTTTTGAAATCTTTGGTGTAGGAATAATGAAGTTATAACTTTTTCCCCCCTCAAAAATCGAACAAAAGGAACCCAAAACATTAAGGCCATCTCATACACTATGTTTTAAATTTCTAAATGCAAATTAATTCCTGGCCTGTACTTGGAACAAAATGCCAACAGACAAACCAGGTTACGCTATTTCTTTAGGTAATCTAGGCCAGAGGGTAGAACATTTCCCCTAGAGGGGACCAAGCTCAGATCGGACAAGGTTCAGGTGCTCCTGGTTCACATGACAGCACAAGCTGATGAGCCCATTGTTGGGTTCGTATCTAAGCCGATTCTTTGCTCTGACTGAGCTGCGCTTGATGCAGGACTTGGACAGGAGGAGGAGCACAGGTGGCTTTACACCATCTTTATATTTCCCTCCCCATCCAGGAGCCAGCTGGGCTTGTGCCTGTGCTTATCTTGGACATTCAAGATGCTTGCAACAGCTTTTAAGGCACTGCATAAATTTTGCCTCATCTGCTCGTCTTATCACACCCTCAGTCTCTTCCCGTCGGCCAGGCTCAAAATACCGTTTGTCTGCTTCTCCCATACTGATCTCAGCTCCTTTTCCCACATCACTTGCTGCAGATGGCACTCTTCTGCTAAGCTGGTCTACAAAGCCCCTAGCTACACTCTCCTCGACTCACCTCCTCCATGATGCCTTCAAAAAAATTAGCTGCCTAAGTTATCTACTTATTTATCTGAACTCTGCTAATGAAGGAATTACTCATTTAAATGGAGATAAATAGCAGGATGCTTGGAGAGTGGGAAAGAAGAATTGGAATTGAAGCTAGGGATTGCTTTTTGGGTGGAAGCAAAAGGCTATAAGGCAGACCGAGGTGGGGTGGAAGAGAGTAAGGAGGAGGGACTTTTAGTGTTTAATTTAAACTCCCCCCTTCAAAAACAAAACAAAAACAGCAATACTAATAAGATGTGTGTATCGTTTTGTTTACATATTGTATGACTATCTTACACCTTTTGTCCTTCTTTGCCTTTTCAGTCTGCACTCTCTTTGAAGCAGAAACTGTGTCCTCTGTATTTTGGAGGCTAACGCAATCTAAATAATAATGCAAAATCAAATGCTATCTTTCCTTCCCAGCCTGACACCACCCAAAAAATATGATTTTAGGCTTTTGTTTTGAAATATATTTTAAAGAGTTTTATTCTTCGCAAATGTTTGCAAGCAATGAGATTTCTGAAAACTTGTTTCAAAAGGCAGACAAAGGAATAATTATAGCAGAGTGAGTTACCCTACCTGCAACTTTACAAAAGAATTTTAAGTCAGATGAAATCACATGGATGAACAAAATGTTTCATGTACAAAAATAGCATTATTAAAAAATAAAATAAATGATATAGAACTCCAAATTCTTTAGGTCAGAAATAGCTACATGCAACAGACAACATAATGGTTCTGTTTATGCACCATAATTTAACAAAAATCATTTGGAAATCTTGTTATTTTTAGTAAAATGGACTGTTAGATCTAAGTGGTTTTTTGTGCTACTACAATAATGGCTTTAAAAGAAGCAACTCAATGAATCTGAAACTTAACTATTGTCATGATGTTTACTGATTAATTTAGTACTCAGCTCTCAGAACTATGTAATCTCTCTATTTGTCAACTGTTATAATTAAATTATTCACAATCCTAACATTACTGTAGTTTTCCCAGAAAAGAAAACCCACTTTAAGCATAGAAAATTCTAACCAATATACAGAACCTTTTACAATTCTACATCCATACTATAAAACATATACTGTACATATTAAGGATCCCTACAGTTGTAGTATTTTAATGGCTAGGTGTCCCGCAACAGGGTTTATCTTCTTTGCAATTTACCTGAATCGCACGTTTTCAACTTAGAAAATTTCATGAACTTTGTAATGGCAAACATTAAACAGAAGTTTAGGCAGAATGAAAACATTAACATTAAATCAGTGCTAAATTTAACTTCTGGCTGATGTCACTTGATTATATTAGTTTTACATTTTATATATATATATAAAAAATGTAAAACTAATATAATATAATATATAATATATATATAAAATATATATTATATTAGATCAAGATAACTTTGAGACACAATAAACGACCATGAAAGCCTAGCTCATACAAAGTTCATGAAA
>ML677031.1:12961204-13008990 GCA_007922155.1 Mesoclemmys tuberculata
TATATTAGATCAAGATAACTTTGAGACACAATATTTGAGCATGAAATAGGCATTCATGCTCAAATATTGTCTCTCAAAGTTATCTTGATCTTTTTAGTTGAGGCAATCTGATACATATTTAGCCAAAAATAAAAGCACACTATTAGATTTGATGATAGCCGAAGACAACGTTCATTTTGAAAAATCATTCACTACAGTTCAGTGAATGTTAACAATGAATGGCATGATTTTTAGAAGTGCTAGGCATCCACAAAGCTCATTAATGTCAATGGAAACTTCAGGTGCTTAGAACCATTGAAAAAAAAAGATCAAACCATATGTTTTTACTAAGTTAGGAAAGAAAATCCTAAAAATGATTTGAAATAGTATTGTGCAGATAATTCAGACACTTGTTCTTTCACAGTACTGCTCAACATGACTTCAGTTTTTTGAAAGCTTATTCTAAAAAAGCAAGCAAATCTAGAATGCTTTTCTCTCTCCCCCCCTTCTGTTTTTAAAAAAGAAAATGAAACATCTTTCACCCTCTGTTCAGAATTATGTTTAAACTAAGATTGCTTTTCACAGCTCACTGATAAGGTAAGAATGTTGCAGCACAAAGTGAAATCTGATTTTACAGATGTGTATGGGATAACAAAAAACACCATAGAAACACAGAGGTAGAAGGCTTCAAGGAACTAAACCTGAGTTATACCATCATTACTCTCTAGATAGCTGGCATAATAAAGTTTTCTAATATCCTTTCAGCATCTAACATCTTGTATCACTTGAAAATCTCTTTTTGGCTGCAGTACAACAGACATCATGGCATTATCACTAAAGTCAGCTGCTTGTCTCAAAGCTGTTTGTCATTATTCCTTCGCTGGAATAACATATGAATGCTACATACAATAAACAAACATGTTGGGATGGATGAAGCATTTCATGGTGTATAAACACAATCTTAAGCATTTTAGTATAATTTTGTTTAACAATACACGTAATCATACATACAGGATCTCTAAGATTTACTTGGAACAAAAAGAGTGAATAGCCTCAAGGGAAAATATATATATATATATACACACACACACACACACACACAGGAGAAATCTGTGAACTTCAGACTCTACCATCAAAGTGCATTCTGAAAAAACCAGCAAAAGCTGTACCCTTTTGGCACCCATTTCTGTAGCACAGTGTCTCATAAAAACAAGCCTGCCTTTGATTTCTGCTTTATTTAGAAACATTACCCCTTTATCAGGAGAGAATGATGATAAATGCACAGCCTTTAACTTATGTAAATGTAAAAATAAAGATATGCTGCTTCTCCCTAGTCAAAATACAGATGTGAGCAATTCCCAAAGTGAAGTATTTCACAGAACACTTCACCGAACTTTAGGCATGTATACAAGGTCAATTAAGCTACAGAGGGAAATTGTTTTTAAAAAATGTAAGCCTATTTAATTTTATTGACTGAAATTTACTAATGAATTATGGAAAGAAATGACAATATATTTTATGTACTAGAATCAACCCGTACATTTTATATTAATAATTTAGTTTTTAAACAACTGCTAATCAATATGTCAAACATGCTAAATATGTGAAATAACTGATAAGGACAAAACAATTCATATAGGATTCCTTTAAAAAGGAAATTTATACAGTAGTTCCTTTTGCAGCAGATTATCAGTAAGTGCTTGGCTGCTGCCATTTACAGCATTGCTACAAGGATGACATTATCAATACAACACTAATCAGTACAGAAGTGTGAGGTTTAGACCTCACACACTCTGGTATTTATTTATGCAAACATTTGAAAAAAATGAGTGTGAATGTGGAGTATTTCGTATAGTTAGAAACAAGGATTTCTCTGCAAATCTTCTTAAAATATACTATTGACCAATATCCCACAATAAACAAAATCTGATATTTACCATCATACATAAACTGTATGAATCAAATACTGTTTAATAGTACTATTTATTTTTTGCGCATCTTTTACCTTAATTCAACAGAAGTAAATAGCTTCTTAAATTATACAGTGGTAAATTTGAGTAATCTGTTTCAGCTTTTATCTGACATTCTTAGAACCAGATGCATTTGCTGGGTCCCTCACTATACTTCTCTTCCCAGTTGTCAAATTTCAAGATACAACCTTCAGTTCTCAGTGTATCTGGAAACAACAGTATCTTATTGTGCACCAAACCCAAATGTAATGATGCGTGTCTTTTTCTTTGCTTTCCTTTTTTTAAAAAAAACAAAACCTTATTTAAGCAAGCATCAGAAGCAGAATTGAGCATGTTCAATTGAGACACACTGTGGCTGCTTGTTTATCTCTAAAACAGGTTACTAGATTACAGGCAAAGTAATGGTGATTTATCGTGGCCTGATCCATCTTCCATTTCTGGAATTCTAGGCAGGAGAGAAGATCGGGTCAATCCCCAGAATTTTTGAGGCGACAGATCCTTTTTAGCCGCTGTGAACTTCCACCCCATGTGATTCCCACAGATTCTGCACTGGGCTATAGTCCATGCATACCTACAAAAAGAAAATGTTTTGGCAGGAGTCATGTCATAATTCATGAGAATATTTTAATAGACTGGAACACAGTTCAACAATCCAGAAAGAAGAAAATACCTATTTTTGTTTGGGATTTTCAAACAGATGTAAGAGATTCAGGCACCCAATTCTCACTGATTTTTCAACAGGACTTGGGCACCAAACTCCCTAGGTCTCTTTGAAAATCTTAGCCTTAGACATTATCACATTGTCCACAGAAGCAGTCATAAAAACATTTTATTAGTATCATATTTCAGTAATAGGATTAATTCTTGTGCGCTAATATAGGAGTATCAAAAATGGTTTACAGAGTCAATCATAATAAGCTTAAGGGATGGCTCAAAGGAGATATTTAGAGGAGAGTGATTTTTTTGAGTTACTGATAGATTTAAAAAAGAATGAGGCATCTAGCTTGATGGAGCAATGGAATCTCTTTTTGAATAGCTTCAAAAGGAAGAACACAAACATTCTGCAACCTCCAGAGGAGAAAAGGACAGAGGAAACATCCAGGGGTGAGAAGTAAGGACTAACTTCAGCAGAGATAATATGAGTCACCAGATGCCTTCTGTGATGAATGCAAGAAAGAAAAAAGATCCTCTAAGAAAGCAGTTAGTGAGCTGGACTTTCCATATATCCTGCTGACCTCCAATCTACATCACTCACCACTGACAGGTGAACTGTATTCAGAGGAGATGGCAAGGTGAGAAAATGCAAGATGAAATGCGTGCAAATTAGTCAAGCACCCTGGAATGGCTATTGTGGTAGCTATGCATCTGTCAGCAAGTGTAGAATGTAAAACCAGTGCCTAATTCTTTCAGGAGAAAATAGATTACCCTCAGAAACACACTAGTTTAAAGTGAGTTAAATTTGAGGAGGAAATGATTTCTGATAGCATGGCACAGAAAGGAAGAGGCAGAAAACCATTTATGGATTGAAGTTAAAGACAGAGTTGTAGAACACAATCTGTGAAACAAAATGTGAAACTGTATGTGAATTATGAGTGGCTTAAAGGTTTGAAGGTTTTTTCCTTTTTTAATTATTCTAAAATATGCTCATCCATTCAAACCAAAAGCTTAAATGGCTGTGGGAGGGATGGAGAGAGAGATGTGCGGCAGACCTATGTGAAACCTTGCTACTTCAATGGCTCCTAGGCTTGGAAGAAAGGATTATAGTGATTGGTTAAGAAAATAACAGATAAAAGACAAAAAAAAAACCCCAAACAAAAACCATTCCATATCCAAATGGTCACATCCCGAGGTTTTAGAGAGGACTGCTCTCGATAAGGCTAGGGGCTACTGGAGGTAACCCTTTGGTGTAGGAATCCAATTACTCAAATGCAACTCTTATTTGCACAAGCTGGGATCAACCTTTCAAGCATGTGCCCTATCTAAAAGAATTCAAGACTGTAATTTTATCTGATAAACTGAATTGCATCACTTCCGCCTTACTAAGACTTGTTCTGTGGAATATCCTTTTTAAAATGGAAGTCCATGGATAAACCATGAACAACTTTGACTGCTCTAAATCTGTTCAATTTCCTCTTTGCTTTTTGGAAGGATCAAAAGACAGTTCTTGCACCTGTACATTCTGATCTCCTCCTAGTCCTTGCAACTGTATGTCTTGATCTCCACCTTGCCCTCTCTCTCTCCCCCCCCTTCAAGTTAGAAAAACAGGCTCTATTTGTATCTTACATCTGCAGAAGTGTACACACTTTTTAACGTGTTGGAAATCAAATAGCTTCAAAATTAGGTTATTATTCCAGTAGTGCTACATGTGCTAAAGAGTTTATTTCTAAAATAGTTCAGTAAAAAACATCTTTGTTATTTTGAAAAATAAATATTTTACTTTCTCAAACAGCAAAATTAGATCACTGCCATTTAAATCAATATCTGAATAGAGTAATATTTCTATTTTTCAATTATTATTAAAACATAGCTGACAGTTCATGGATTTTTTAAAATATTCTATAAAGGAACAACTCCATTTATGCATTACATTTTCTTTATTTGCCTCTAAATTCTTTACCACCAAAGATAGCTGCATAAAACAATATGACTTTTTCCAGAATTCATCTGTTTATGCTATACAATTCTGTGTTTAAAATTACAATCCTGTTTGTGTTTTTCTGTAGGGACAAGACTGGCCCCTACTGAAATAATTATGACACAGACAAGTTTATGGAGAACATACTATAGACAGAGAAACTCTTAGGAAATAAATATCCCACTTATCTACTCCAGAAGCTGGATTGTGTCTAAATAGATTATTTAAAATTTTCCATGAAGCATGAGGTGATCGCTAGCCAGCAGATTTTCTATTTTATTTTAAGAGCTGAGAAGTCAAGATCTTCAACCTACTTAAGAAGCTACTAGCCCACTTATATGATTTATACGTATTTCCTTGCAATTTTTTTCAGACAAAATGAGTAACATGAAATGGCTCTGGAATTATTAATATGCTAAATATTCCCCTTGGCATTTTGCATCACACTACATTTATAGGGAGGGTGGTTGGAGCATCAAAGATAAACAGTGAGGTGTCAGGAGTCAGTATTAAAGTGTGCGCCACTTTAAGTTCCTAATATGAGTTATATATCAATCTGTATCTATGCACACATTTTAGACCATGAAAGACTGAATTCCCAACCACAAGCAATATAAACAATCAAAATATTTTAAAACACGGTTCTCAGAATAGTAAATAATCTCTAGTCATAATGAGAGACATTCACTGTTTACTATGTGGATAGTTTTAGGGTCGGAGATTATGTAATTAAGACAAGTCAAATGGGTAGGTGGGGTATGGAGTGACAGTAGTTTTCAGTCCCGGAGACTGAAGTGTTTTTAAAAAGAATGAATAATGTGACCCCACAGCTGACAGATTTTAAGATGATAGTAAATGCAACCTGACACTTTAGCGTCTGGTTCTTTCTTCAGGTGTGTGTAAGACTGTAAACCCTCTGGGGGACAGTGTCTATTTTACAATGAGGCCCTGATACCTGACTGGGGTCACCGGTCACTACTGCAATACAAATCATAAACACTGCCTGTTATACACACAGTTATTTATCAAGATGTTAATTGGGTAATTAAGACAGAATTCTTCAAAAACAACTTTTAAAAGGTGGCAAAATGTATGGACAATTTAAAAGGCGTAAGAGAATTCTGAATACATTTTATCTAACTTCTCCAATTTGTTTTAAATGAAGAAGGAATGCTAAATTTACTTTTTTCTTCATTTATAGTACATTTCATTTACAGTAGTTAAATGCTCATTTAAGAGTTTAGAAAATAATGTGGAATGTCTGCTTCTCAGTTTTTGCAGGCTGGACTGCATTTAAATCAGCATTATGAATTTCTATTGTTTGTTAATAATATTTCTGAACTGTATTTTGTAATACCGGAGGACATTATTAGTAGAAAGACATACTGTATTACCCAGGAAACCAACTGTGTTCTGTAGAAGGTCGGCCACTCAGATTCAGGTTGCAAGCTTTGTACACAGTAAGGGTCTCATGAACATATCCATGAGGATTCACATATGCTGCCATAGGTCCACACAAGGATAAGCTACAATGGGTAAGTAAGAGCCAGTTATGTACTTTGATAGCTTCTAAGACATAGATCAAAAAGAAAAACAGGGCTGAAAGCCATTCATAAAATTAAAACAATTCTAATTAAAAAATGAGTAGAGGAAGCAAATTGCTAAATACTTAAAATATTTTGTATAATAAAGTAGCCTAATATGCTTGTAGACAATATTTATTGAGTTACAGTATTAAAAAATGGAATGAAAATAGACATGCACACCTTTATTACATGAGATATCACCACAATAATTTTCCAACGTTTGTATACATTTATGGTCTGATCCTATAAAGCTTTACTTACGGTTAGTAATCTTTACTATTGTGAGCAACTCCTGCTGACTACTTCCTAAGGCCCTGTTTCAGGAAGGGCATTTAAGCACATGCTTAAAAGCTTTCCTGAATAGGAATTAAAATAAATTCAAGCTCAAATGCAGTCTTGAATCCGGGAGTAAGCGTTTCTTAAAGGTGACAAACTAATAACTGCAGGGGTGATGGAATATTGGCCAGAAAAAGCCTCATTTGGAGTGGGTAATGGTCTTTAACTCACCAATATGTAACTAAGTGTAAACAAAGTGCAAGATAAGTTGCTATTTACTTTTATTTGCTTCCACTGAGTAAAAACTTACAATGAAAACAAACAGGATCACTACTCATTCTCTTAATTCTGCCTTTAAAAATGAGCTTTTACCACATTTCTCATAATTAAAAAAAAAAGTTGAAAAAAAGACAACCCACAGCAGCAACTAAGGGTTCCGCAATATATTATTTAGATAAGAAATGGGCTTCAATTACCACAGCCACTTATCACACTGACAAAAAATAACTACGAAGAGCCTTGCTTTGTTAAGTCAAGAAATCTTTTAACCATCACATCATCATAGATGATAGACAGATATTAGTAATCCTGGGCTAATATGAGACAAGATCACCAGCAGTGGTAACTGCTTTCAAGAAGTGCTATCTTGACATAGCTAATTGCTGAGGACAATGGCTATGTCATGCATATAAGACTGTATTGCCTACTACAACGATGAGGATGATTTTTGGACTGCTTGATATCATGTCACTTAATCCAATGATACAAGTCTTCCTGTATCACAACATAATAATAGCACATCTAGGATACTCAATTCACATACAGTAACCTGAAATCAGTGCTTGTTAAAATGTGGAAAGTGGAGATATTATGCACAACTGAGATTTTCCTTTCCTATTACTTCTGAGTAAGTTTAATCAGACCCAAAATATTACAGTGACATACAAGAATGTATACTCCAAAATTCACCATGAAAGTACAACCTAACTGGGATAGGGTGATGGGACAGATAATACAACAGAGCCTTTCAAACTTCCACTTCTAAAGGTCATCATAACCAACCATTAATTAGATGTCTGTGGACTGGATGATATCTGAGTTTATCTATTTTGTTTTATACAGGGAATTTCCTGTAAATATTTATTGATCATCTAAGAATGATCTCAGAAGAATAAAATGCAAACACAAAATGGGAGTTGCAGGAAGAGCAAGACTATTAATACATAATCCATTTTTTATTTATTGTTATGTTGACATAGCATAACAATTGTCTCTCTTCCAAAGAAAAGACTAAACTAATTAAAAACTCACCTGAATATTTCATTCTTGGTTGTTATTTCTGTGTCTTGACATTGCTTACAACAAAGAGATGTACACTTCAAAAGAAAAACAAGTATACTATTAAAAAGACAACTTTACTCACTTCTCCGTATTTGTCATCAAAGTAACATATAATAACAAGCTTTTTTTGTTTTTGTTTTTTTTAAAGAAAAGGCCTCTGACTATGTAACTATAATTAATTAGGAAACAGTCTATTCTTTCAGGAGCTTTTGAAAAACAAATACTTCTAGAAAAATAAGACACTGTTGCTTTTTAATATGTAACATAGAAAAGGAGGATAAGAACAAACGTGTTTAATTTCTGCAAAATGTATTAAGTTCTGAAATACTGGGAGAGAGTGCTTTTAATTTACTTTACTTTATTCCAATATAAATTCTTGGGATGTAAAATACTTCCTCCCTTTTTTAAAAACAGAATAGTACTTTTGAAATTGTCAGCAAAACAGTTTAAGGAATATTTATGGAACAAAATGTTGTTTTAACAATCTTCACTTATAATAATGTATGTAAACGACAGTTTGCACTTTTGGTTCCAACTGAATTCTGACTCCCAGTCCTTGTCCTACTCACTTCAGCATGTTTTTCTTTTGTCTCCTCTTATTTAGGTCTTTCTGTGTTTTTTTGTGATGCACACTATATCTTGAATAACTTACCTCTAATAATGTGCCAACCATTCTTACTTTCCTTCATATCCTTCAATGCCCACTTGTTTTTGCCTTACTTCCCCACTATTGGCCCATTACTGTGCCATTTTCAATTGTTCTCTCACTCTACTGCACTTAGTTTAAAACAATCAGAATTTAAGAATATCTACGTTGTTTTATTCTTTGTCCATCCTTCCTTCCTTATCCATTTCTTTATCTGTTGTTTCAATCACTAGGATTGTCTGATTTATAACGTAATTCTCTGGGGGAAGGAATCATGTTCATATTATTTTTATATAGTGCCACCCCCAATTTTAGCTCTATATAAATATTAAACAATAATAAACTGTTCATCACAAAAGAAGCAGTGGTAAGCCTTATTCAGAACCCATCCAAAATCCATTACTAATGCAATACATTTCACCTGCATCAAATTACCTATAAAGGTAATGGGCCAGATTCTAATCTCAGTTACATCAAGGGAAGTCAGGAATAAATCAGAATTTGACTCCATACACAGAAATTTGTTAAATACATCTTTGTAAAGCAATCCAGAATGCTTATTATAAAACCAGCAGAGTCCTCTTTAACAAATATTAAATATCAGCTTAAAAGGAACATACATTACCAGATTAAATGCTAAATATAGAGTATGTAATCAATTCAGTAGCCTTATATTATATATTACTCAAACTAATACTACAATTAAGAGATTCCTATAATACATTTTTACAGTTGGATCTTCACATGTACACTTGTGTTCTATATATTTGGACAAGGAAACACCAAAGACTAAAGTCAATGCTATATATTTCAGAAAAGCAATTCAGATCTCCTAGTCTCTTTCAGGATGCATAAAAAGATGTACCACATTCTGTAGATGAACAGTTCTTGGAACTGCATGAACATTTAATAATAGAGAATTTTTATAATTTCAGCAACAGGAAGTGGGTGACTAAACTCCTAAATGATTACAGAAAACCCATCTGAAAATTTTCCCAATGCAGTCCTAAAATCATAGAAACATAGGTCTGGAAGGAATCATGGGAGATCATTTAGTCAAACCTCTCATCCTGTGGCAGAACCCAGTATGTCTAGACCACCCCGACAGGTGTTCGTGGAATCCCCATCACTGGAGGTTTTTAAGAACAGGTTAGACAATCTCCTTTGGTAACCGATTCCAGTATTTAACTGTTATGTTAGAAAGTTTTTCCTAATATCTAACCTAAATCCCTCTTGCTGCAGATTAAGTCCATTACTTCTTGTCCTACCTTCTGTGGACATGGAGAACAATTGATCATTGTCCTCTTTATAACAGCCCAATGAGTCATGGGCTCAAGGGAAACTAGATGTGAAGTACCAGTATTCTCCCTATTATTATACACTAACTGAAGTTTCTAGTACTGTCACCACACTACATTTTAAAGCACCTATTACTTTGCCATTTGAACACTTAGCTTGCTTAGTACTTCTTGCATTAGATGTTCTTGGTTAATTTTCCATTGCAGAAAACCCATGTAAAAGGGTAAGAGAAGACAAGTTACAAATCATCTTGGAATATTGCTGCTTATCAGAGCATTAGATGTTTGAATCTACAAATCCTTTCAGTCCAATATTTATATAGTCTTGTCACTTTAGGGATACATACTTAGTAAAGCTTCAAAATCCAGTCCACTTATGGCATACCATTTCATTACTGTATGTTATACTATAAATGCGTTCTGATTTTTGAAAAAATTATACTAATTGCATCAGGCTTCGAGCACCATCTCTTGGCTGGCACAGTACAATGAAGTGTTGGAATATCATTTAAAAAATATAACTGTCATTCTTTCAAGATGAAAAAAAAGCCCCCAAGTACCATATAGTGCTAAGGAAAAAAACCCACAAACCCCCCCCCATTAAATACACTGCAAGTCTGATGCTAAACATAATGCATCAGCCAATATCAATAGAGCACATATTCTATCAAAGTTAAAAATAAATAGGAAAAATAAAAAGATCTAAAAATACTAACTCTTAAAATACAACTTGGAAATGGCAGTTTTTTGTTTTGTTTTGTTACAGATTACACAAACTCTATTCTTGTTACCTGATGACACTGAATCAAAGTAAATTAAAGGTAAATACGATACTTACTTTGTTCATAATATCTAATTCACACCGCAGTCGCTGAATAGCGCTACCTATTTTAAGTAGCTGAATACGTAACGAATCATCAATTGGCAGGCAAGCAGCAACCCTGTAAGAAAAATCTGGAAAAAAGCATCATGGCTGTTACAACGTAAGAAATCAACTAAAAAAAACGGATGTCTTCTATTCAGTTCTCTATGTCTGCACAACTCTTTTCTAAACAAGAAAATGAAGTTGCACTAGGAAAAATATACACCTTTCACACACTGTATCCAAGTGGCACTATTGGCTTTACTACCAACATTTGCCTAAGTGTTATATCATGGGAAGGATAGGCATTTTTGTGTGCATTCATTTCTGGAGTTTTTTTCAGATTTGTAAACAGAACAAAAACATACCCAACAATAGTCACAAGTTTCAGCCCTGATATACTCAAGTGATTTATATTTAAAAAAAAAAAAAAAAGCTGCCTTTAACCAGACATTGGAAGTTATGCTGGCGTAAGTTAAATGGACTTTAACATATTCATTCTTGTCCTTATATCATCAAAGCACTGTTAGACCACAGCACAAGCATAGGCTTGAAATACTTCTACAGTCACATCTCACAGTCTGTTAGCAAATTCAAAAGCTGGACTTTCCAGCTTTAAACATTAATTTGTAGCATTTCAGGAGAAAATAAGTGCTAAAAATGTACTGGAAAAACTTTTGCAAAGGTGCTTTGTTAATGGACCAGTATACATGCTTTCAGTACATGTAATCTCATCCCAGAAGTAGTAGTGGGCTAGCTAGCAGGAAAATGATACCACCTTTAACAAAATACAAATTTGATAGAAACCAAGCAACAGTTTTACAGTACCTATTGGATTTGATGGAAGAGATTCATCTTTAAGATTTTCATCCCATTCATGTAGTTGCCTTTTGACTCTTTCCATCAATGTTTCCTTTCATTAGAAGAAAAGCATAACTTAAATACACCATTTTTTTCTTTAAAATAAAAACAAAATGGGGAGTAAGCTATTGGCCTGTAGTAGACATTAGCTTTTAAAAAACTTAGTACAAAGATTATCTACATGTCTACATATTTTACGATAATTAGTTAAAAGTCAGCCTGGGTTTCCTATCAGTCAAGGTGGGGACATTTGTCAAAAACAAGAAAAGATTGGATCAGTTTTGGAAAAGAAATTAACTATCTTTAAAGGATTTCTGTGATATGCTATCAGAGTGGCTGGTAGCAGAACTGGTTCCCCCCTCTTTCCTTGTGACTAGATACATAGTCCACTTTCCCTCCACAGGACACGGGGGTAAAATCTTGGTCTCACTGAAGTCGATTTCAAAACTTCCACTGACTTCAGTGGCACTACCTGATTTCACAGATGAGGTAGTACACTAACAGGCAGGGTTGGTAGTGCTAAAGTTCTTCACATGATGTATATATTTTTTGTTTATAAAGATTCTGGTAAAGACTGAGCAGACTTTATTGGGAGGGAAAGGAACATCTGATTAATTTAGTACTGGTAAGAAAACCCTACACATTTAGAATCCTTAAACTGAACCTTTCAGTACTGGATCAACTATTATGGTAGGTCATATTTAGTGGGGGTTAGTGCTTTCTACTAAAGCAACAGACAAAGACTATAAAATAGAAAATAAAAATTCAAACAACTGATTTGGAAATAAAACAGAAATTGTTATTGTGTTGAGTATTTTGGAAGTAAATGTGTGTAAGTTTGTTAAACATATTTTAGAATGTGTGTCATTTTGGCTAATGTTTTGATAATGGTGCAGTCAGTACTTAAAAACACAAAATAAAAATAGATTATATGCTCTTGTGCTACTTCAATGAAATACCCAAAAGCATTACATTGATTATAGATTCCTGGATAAGATACGGTTTATACTTACAGCATCATACAAAGAGTAGAGCCATGGAGGCCAAGATGTCAAACTAGCACAATGAAACTTTCGCTGCAACAGAAAACGTAACATTTACTTTTGAACTGTAACAGACTGTTTCTGTAGATCTTGTACAAATAAATGGGGTGGAGGGTGGGAAGAATGATCTTTAAAGACATCTACTTATTTTAAAATGCCATGAACTGTCTGAATTGAAATAGGACCACTATGGACTTGTTAGTACCTTAAATCCAAAAAAATCTCAAAAGTATTCTGCAAATGCATTAGGATCAACGGTACCCAAGTAGTAAATTTACAAATAAACAAACAGAGATCAAATCTCATTTAATGACAAATAAGCAAAAAGCAGATGTGACCTTTAAACACACATCATCATCTTCAAATCTAGTCAGTTTATTATTATAAAATGTTATCAGTAGTTTCTGGTAGTTTGCCTGTCCACTGGTTCCCTATTAATTTTTGTGAGTTTTACAATCACTTTTTTAGTATTTTTAAAAATGTTTCTCTCTCTCTCTCATATGAATGATCCTGTTCAGCAACAGGAGGAATTGACTGACTATAAAATGAAACTATTATACACCAAATGCTGCCAAATGTAACGTGTAACATGTAAATTAAAAAAAAAATTTATAGCAATAGGCCATAGAGTTAGCTGGTATAAACTGTCCCCCTGATGTGAAATGAATGACAGTGTCTAAAGAATGAGCAATGGCAAGTATTACTTGTAAAAAGCACAGGTAACATTTAATTCGGCAGCGTCCACAAATGACAAGTTAAACACACACAAAAATCTTTGGACAAGCCAAACAGAACCCAGACCTCCTGAGTCTCAGCCCTATGGTAGCCTCCAGACTGCAGTAAGGAGATCCAAAGAGCGCTTTCTCAGTTTCTGAGTAAGGACGTTTCATATTAAATAAAAAACCATGGTCTAGTCATGAATCCATTCGGATTTTAACATTAACTTAAAAGTAAAAATATTTTTCTGTGGCTATCAGTACTAAACATATTTTCATGAATGCTTACCAAATATCCATGCCAATTCCCAATCTATTGTAAACCTATTTAAACAACATAGGTACTTTTTGTTTCAATTTAGATGCATCAAGCATGGAGTAAAAATACTTATACCAGACCTGCTTAACAGTGTCCTGTAATGGAAAATTCAGGTTGAAATGGAGTGGAATGGAAACTTAAAATAAAATGAAAACTTAAAATAAAAGCATTGGGAATTTATTCACTGACTGTATAATGAGTAACATTACTGGAGTGCCTTTTTTTTTAAAAAACACAATACTTGCATTATAGATATCATGACTGTGGTTCAAGACCCAAAAAACAAGAAATGGAACAGAATTTACTCTACTTACTAGACTACACTATATACACACACATGCGCGCAGTTCAAGACATAAAACAAATCATAACCACAACTATAACAGTAAAATTATACTGTCAAGAGTGACCTGTGCTAGCTGAATTGTTCTCAAATGTGAAAATGATTTACATGTTCACTTGATTTCTGCTCTAAATAAATAGGACCACAACATAAAGAGTGGATTCAGAGAAACAGTATAAAAGGGAAAAGGCTAAGCTACATCATCATCTCTCAATGTCCAGCCTATCCAATAGTAACACACTGCTTTTCAATTCACAAAAACAAAACCAAAAAAACCAAAAAAAATCCCTCTCAATTAAACGCTTGTTTCAATGAATTAACAAGAGAAAGAGCAAGGTTAGGACATTAGCAATAATGATGAAGACACAGGATACTTCTGGGGAATTAATGATTATCAAGGACAGCTGATGCCCCAAATAAAACAAGGACATCTATTATGAGTGATTTCTGCAATGAAAATGCAGTTTGGTTATTATACATTTAGGGACCTTTTATAGAGATACTGAATTCCAATACACAAAAGACTGGCATTTTATTTTATTTCTGTATTTAAAGAAACTAGTGTATGGGTGTCTTAACAGTTGCACCTACCACAATGATCTAGCTAAAAATCGGTCTGCATTTAATTATAAGCCCTTATTTTCAGTGATATTACTAAGTCAAATCTTCTTTCAGAAATCTTGGCATGTGAAGGTCCCAACCCAGAAATTCCTTATTCATTTTTATTTTAATAATTTTCCAACTGTTCAATGGCCTATGAGAAATGAGTTTGGTGGGTCTCTGTCCATTTACTTATGGACAGACGCTTAACTCCAAAAAAACCAAAACAACCAAACCCACTAACACACACTACAAGTGGTCCTAACTGGTACCTTTTGCCTGCTGTACACTACAAAGTTAAGTTGAGGTACGCCACCTTGCGTTGACTTAGCTGTTCATGTGTCTACAATCCAATTTGTCTCCCGTTAACGTAAGCTCTCCATTAAGCAGACATAATACCACCACCTCCCCGGGTGGCGTTGAATCATGGTCGATGTATTGAGGTCAATGCAACGCAAAGGTTAACACTGTGTTACCTATGTCGACCCTAAGAGTCCTACCAGCTGTGCCACAATGCTCAACACTAACCACTCTGGTCACAATGTGAACTCCACTGCCACAGGGTCATGGAGAACAGAAGCCAACCCCCCCTTTAAAACCATATGAATTTTTGAAATGCCTTTTCCCTATTGTCCATCTTGGTGAGTGCAACTAGTTGTTATGTGCAATTGCCTAGATGACCATGTCAGCTACATGTTCCAGATATGCTCCGGCTGGGACCAGACCGGAGATATTTGGTCTCCAGGAGAAGAGACAGTGCAAGCACAACTATGGACCAACTGTAGTAACATGGGTATCTACAAGCAGCTTGCAGGGGGGCTGCAGGAGGAGGAGAACGGAGATCCGCAGCAGTGCTGCATGAAAATGAAGGAACTGTGGCAGACATAGGGAGTCCAGGGAGGCCAACAGTCAATCTAATGCCGAGCTGCAGATTGGCTGATTTTACAAAGAGCTGCATGCCATACCTGGCAGAGACCCCACTACCATCCCGCACATCATCTTGGATATCTTTGAGGAGCCCAAATCACAGGCCTCAGGAATGAACGCAAGGATGAGGATGAGGGACATGCAACTGGGAAGAGGAGCAGGGTCAAGCTATGCCACAAACCAGTACAAGCTACAGATTCCACTGTGGTCCAATCAGTCCCGATAGTTAATCATGGGAGAGCCTGATGCAAAGGAAGGAACCTCGGGTAAGCATGCGAATTTATTTCCCATTACACTGATGGCACCCCTAGCTTAGCAGGACACATCTATAGACTTTTAATTAATTTACTCATACAAGAAGAGATAGTGGAACCACAAAGAGTGGTAAAGTTATCTGCTTTTTCATTCCCCTGTAGAGTTAGACAGGGGTAGGGGAACATGCAGAGCAGTTTGTTTACGTACTCAGGGTGTCTCTTGACTCATCCTGCGATATTTTGACGAAACCTTCATGGAGGCACTCCACAATCCTCTCCCGAAGGTTTCTAGGGATGGCGGCCTTATTTCTTTCTCCATGGTAGGGCATGTTTCAATGCCAGTCAGTAACACCTTTATTAAGCACCACTGTAGTAAACAGGCTAGCAACATACAGGCCCAAGCAGCTTTGGGACAACAGCAGCAACTGTGTGCTGTGTGCCTTTGTTACCTTCAGGAGTGAGATGTCAACTAAAACCACCACCACCTATGGAAAATGGTGCCAGTCTTCAATGCTGCCCTATGCTCATAGTTTTATGCAACGAGCAATTCCCTCCCTCACACCTGACAGGTCACAGTACAGAATTTCCCCAGGAGCATGCAGTGCCATCTTAAGGGACTCCCCCTCCACACCCACAGAATGCCTGAGCCAGAGGAGGAAGAGAAAGAAGAGAACTTAGGATAACCATTCATCAATATAATCAAGCCAGTGTTGCATCAGACTGTGGACAGAGGGCCTAGAGGATGATCAATGAAGACTATGGAGAAGGAAAAAGCAGACAGGATACAGGCCCAGGAACGGGAAACGGAGATACACCAGGACATAATGGGGATTCTCCAACAGCAAAACACAGATGTTTCTAACTGTCGTGGACTTATAAGTAACACAATCCCAGGCTTGCCTCCTTTTGCAGTCCAGTACAGCACCTCCAAAACCTCCTCAGCAGTCCATGTGATATCAGGGGCCGCAGCCCTACTCTTACCACTCCACACTGGGAGATATTAAGGACAACCACAGCTTCACACACACTGACCTATGAGACCAATGGTTGATTTATGTAGAGCTAAAATGTTTCTTCCCCTACTTTAAGCTCTGTTCTCTAAATCTATTAAAGATTTTAATGTATTTTCTTTTAACTTGCACAAACTTTTTTTTTAACATTTTCATTATTCAATAAAACTATTGTTTGGAAAATAATCTTTATAAGTGTCCAATTTATGCTGCACAATGCCTGGGGTTGTGAAAGCAACCATATAGTTGGTATTGTACTATGTGACAACTCATAAGATCTGTGATAACCACAGTATAACAATCTTAAATGTACAGCAAGCACCAAAAAATTAATAAAGTGCACTGCCAGTGCTATATTCATTGATGTGCACCAAGTATCACACAATTCCTTACAGGCCCCCAAATGGCAGGGCCAGATAGAGCACAGTACACCACAACACATTACTATGGTTCACTGTCATAATACTCTTTCAAAGCTTCCCTAAGCCATATAGCTCCATACTGAGCTCTTCTGATAGCCCTCATGTCTGGCTGTTCAGATTCAGACAGCTGCTCCCCACCTTCACCCTCCATCCTGGTGGAAAACTCCCTCTCCCCCCCCTTTGCATCACAGCTATTATGCAGGAAGCAGCAGGCAGCCATAACCACTGGGATATTTTTTTCACTGAGATCCATTATTGTGAGTAAACATCAGCATCCCTTCAATCTATGAAAAGCCCATGCAACTGTCATTCTGCACCTACTGAGCCAGTAGTTTAATCTTTCCTTGGTGCTGTCCACATGGCCACTGTACAGCTTTGTGAGCCAAGGGATTGAAGCACAGGCTGGGTCCCCCAGAGTCACTATTGGTATTTCAATATCCTCAAAGGTAATCCACCTATCAGGAAATAAAATCCCTGCTTGTAGCTTTCTGAACAGTCCTCTATTCTTAAACATGTCAGTGTCATGCACATTCTCAGCCTACACTGATGTTAGTGAAGTGAGCCCGGTCATCCACCCGTTCTTGCATTACCATAGAAAAATAGCCCTTTCTGTTGATGTACTCTGTGCCAACGTGGGATGATTACAGAATAGTGATATGCGTGCTGTCTATTGCTCCACTGCAGCTCAGGAACCCCACTACTGCAAATCCATCCGTTACGTCCTGCATATTGCTGAGTCTTCACAGCCTTGCATACCACGAGATGACTAATGGCCCTGTATGACCATGGCCTCCAAAGTGGATTTTCTCACTTCGAAATGACTTTGCACTGATCAGTAGCAATCCAGCATTGCAAGTTTCCACAGTGCAATTGACACTTACTTCTTCACTATCAGTGCAACTCACGTTCTGGTGTCCCTGCAGAGGAGGGCTGGGACGAGCTAGGCATCCAGATCTAGGAACGTAGCTTTGTGCATCTGAAATTTCTGCAGCCACTACTCATCATCCCAAACCCGCATTACGATACAATCCCACCAGTCAGCCCTTGTTTCTTGGCCCCAGAACCAGAGCACCACTGTGTGCAGCTGCTCTGTGAATGCCATAAATAATCTTGAATTGGTTCTTGCTATGTCACACAGCAATCTGACATCTAGGAAATATTCCTGTTCCCCATGGCAATTCTTGCAGCTTGGCAAATACTTAAGGACCACAGAATCATAGAAGTATAGGACTGGAAGGGACCTCGGGAGGTTTTATAGTCCAGTTCTCTGCACTCAAGGCAGGATTAAGTATTATCCTAGACCATCCCTGACAGGTGTTTGTCTAACATGCTCTTAAAAATCTCCAGTGGCAGAGATTCCATAGCCTCCCTAGGCAATTTATACCAGTGCTTAACTGCCCTGACAGTTCGGAAGTTTTTCTTAATATCCAACCTAAACTTCCCTTACTGCAATTTAAACCCACTGCTTCTTGTCCTATCCTCAAAGATTAACAAAAATTAATTTTCTCCTTCCTCCTTATAACAACCTTTTATGTACTTGAAAACTCCCCCCGTCTTCTCTTCTCCCGACTAAACAAACCCAATTTTTTCCAATCTTCCTTCATAGGTCATGTTTTCTAGACCTTTAATATTTTTGCTGCTCTCTAATCTGTCCACATCCTTCCTGAAACATGCCCCCCCCTAAGAACTCAGCACAATATTCTATCTGAGGCCTAATCAGCATGGAGTAGAACGGAAGAATTATGTCTCGTGTCTTGCTTAGAACACTCCTATTAATACATCCAAAAATGATCATGCATCATATTCTTGCAACACTCATGACATAATGCAGAGTGGTGCAGGCTCCATGTTTCTGAGATGGCAGAGAATGACAAGTCCAGAGTGAGTTCATAGGAATTTCAAGAGATGTGAAAATTATGGGATAAAGATGGCATTATGGAATGGAGAAAGTTGCATGATGGGAACATAACCCCACATTTCTAGTCACCCCAGCACAACTTGTTTCTGCTCCACTATGCATTGCCAAAACTTCCCCAGAGACAGCATACTGGATGGTACTGAGTTGCACACAAAAGGTATCTACCCATGTAGATTCACCATATTGTGCGCCAAAACAAGTACTGCTAATAAGTACATGCAGAGCTGACGCAAAGAGCCAAGTATGCACAAAGTGATACACTAACTGTGATAGCTTTATGCCCACATAACTTGTGTTGGCAAAAGTTTGCAGTGTAAACATGCCATTTGTTGTCACTCTCAACAAAGAAAAACAATTAAGGAGCTGGTCTACATTGAAAAGTTACCTCAACATAACTGGGTCTCTCTTGGTGGGACAAATCCACGCCCCCGAGAGTCCCAGTTAACCTAACTTAACTTCTCGTGTAGCCAGTGCTAGGTTAATGGGAGAATTTTTCTGTTTACCTAGCTACTGCCTCTCGGGAGGTGGTTTAACTACAGTGACAGGAGAAACCCTCCATTGTTGAAGTAAGTGTCTACACTGAATCACTATAGCTGTGCAACTGCAGCTGTGCCCTGACGGATTTTAAGTGTAGACACAGCGTAAATGGGACATGGAAACAACTAGCCTTTATTCCTAAAATCCTTTAAGACAAATGACACAAATAACCTGAACAGAAGACCTACACAAGGCCTATGCACTGCTCAGATCCATCTTAAACCCTCAAAATAGAGCTAAACAAGGACTTGTGTTTCACAGACTTCCTGCTGGATTTCACCCATACACAGGACTTCTGTGTCCAGGGCCATCAATCTGATACAATTCACATATTAAATCCATGAATTTAAACCTGGTTTATTAAATTCACAAACACACTAAGCAAAGAGAGATCAATAAAACTAAGATGGATATTTCTTGGGTTTGACAATTTGCCCATGTAAGTGAAGAGTTTCAGACAACGAAATAGGTTTGAACTACTTCTCAACCTTCCATGGCACTCAGAGTTTCCTACCTACTCTGACTATACTTGCTATTCAGTTTTCCATCCGTAAGAGGTCTTGTCCCAACGTGACACAGATTTAATTATCCCGGACAAATATTTAATTGACATAACTAAATTCCTGTTTTTAGCCAAATTCCTAGCAGTATAAGGGTGTGTGGTAATTTAACCAGTCCTCTATCAGGGACTTCAGAACATTTGACAATTAGATTTATGGTAATTAAAGTCTAAAAAGTGGTACACTGCATTTCTACCATGCCTTCCATCTGAGAAACTCAAACAGTTTTATAAACACTAATGAATTAAGCCCCATGGTCTCCCTGTTAGATGATGCCCATTTTACAAATGGGGAAACCACGGCAAAGAGACATTAAGCTCACACAGCAAGTCAATGGCACAACTGAAGAAGATAATCCAGGAGCTCCAACACTCAAATCACTATTCTAACTAGCAGTAGCATGAGCTCAGAAAGAAAATGGTAGAACAAAAAGCTTTAATGTATACTCTACATTTTCCTGATGTAACCAAATGTGCATATCCTTGACTAGTGGAAATTGTAATGGTTCCACTGAAGTCAATGGAGATACAACAATTTACTTCCTCTTTGACAGATGCATAACTAGAGCGTATATATGAGAGAATGTACCATTTTCACAAAGCCATTGCTTCCCTGCAAAGATGAGTAGAATGGAAACTCCCAGCTTGTAAAGCACTGCATCGATGTTTCCATAATCACATGGACAACTTTGTGCTGGAGATGAAGAAAGAATGCTTGCAATGCCCAATGAATGGCTCTGAACTTTAGAAGGTAAACACAGACACACAAAAGAAAGTGCAAATATATATACATATTTATTTGCACCTCCTTTGGAACGGAGAGCTTTCAATTCACAGTCTCTATAATTGGTTGACAGCCAATATTGTAAATACTAATATTGAGATGCACATGTGATGCTGGAAGGCCAGATGCCAGCTCTTGCCCAGGCTGCAGGCATTATCTAAGAACTGACAGCCTTGCAGCTGGGGACCAGACTAGGTCTCCTGTATGTTAGTTTTGCTCAAGAACATATTAGTCTTATAAGAATATATTTAATGTTTAGACTCTAATGCCTGCAGCAACTTACAAGAATTTCATACTATCACTTGTAATGTCTGTATTCCAGCGATCTTCACTATTGTTCAAGCAAGGGCCACTTTGGCAAAAAACCTTCAATGTGAGAGCCACATCAACTACTAAATTAATACACTGCTTGCTATTCCTGAACGATGTAATGTTACAGAGCAACTCGTGTACCTAAAACTTTGGTTTGTTTGTTTGTTTAATTATCTGCTTTTTCTCCTGTTTCACTTTCCGATTTTCTCTTCAACAGAATTAAGAATCTATCCATTCTTTCCAGTAACTCACTGGGGCCAAAAAATAATATACAACACAAATGGCTGAATGCTCAGAATTCTACGTTGGTTGTTATGGTAATATTACAGTTATTATACAACAGATATACTTAGATGTACTTACTGGCGCACATCATACCATGTGGTCAATGTGATGTGTAAAGAAGGCAGACTTTGATAGGCTTGGTGCATATTCTAATGTTAAAAATAAAATTAATTGGAATATAAACAATTAGATGGGGAGCCACACTTAGGGTTGATGAGGCTCCCAGGCCTTACAATGAAGAACACTGCTCTAATCCATGCTATAAGAAAACACATACATTTTGCTTTATAACACTGAAAAGTTTGCCCTGACCTTGTCAAGCAAAGCAGATAAATCATCCCCCCTCTTCCCCACTATTCAGAAGAATTATCAAATCAGATGTGCCATCAAGAATTATTTCAATACAAAACTACTGGCTAATGGCCCTATCAAACTTGGGAAATGTTACGTGCAAAAAGTTCATCCTGTGGGCCTGGAAACTGAATGAAAGAAATAAAATGAAGTAACAGGAAAATGTTCCATCTTTTTGTCTATTTGATCTTTGAAGCACCAGAGACCCTAAACTAAAGCCAGAGATCCCCAGAGGCTGCCCCCTGCATCTACTCTGAAAGACACCCTGAATAGATGGATCACTACAAATCTGTCACTCTTAGGATTTAAATGGTAACCCATTTGTGGGTATATGTTGCTTGCTTTAACTTGTAAATAACTCTTATTCCTTTTTCCTAGTTAATGAAACTTTAGGTAGGATTGGCTACAGGCATTGTCTTTGGTGTAGGATCTAAAGTCCCAATTGACCTGGGGTAAATGACTAGTCATTATGAAGAGATGCTTCACTGTCAATGTCAGCATAGATCTCCTGAAATTCTTGTAAAGCAATTAATTGTTTTTCATCTGACTGTGTGGCACACACCAGAGTAAGAGACTGGCTCCCTCCTTATGCTTTGTCAGTAGATCAAATATTTTCAGCTCCTTAGGAAAATTTCCTGGAGTGGCAGAAAGGGACTGAAGCTGTCTGCTGTAACACACATGCTCCAGATGTAGTAATAAGAAGGAGCTGGCCAATAGAGACATCTTAGCCACGGTAGCGTCTGTCAGTGGGGCCAGTAATCCACTGCCAGATCTGATTCAGTCCAAAATAAAAAGTCTCTCCAGTAATGTCTGAGAGTCAAAATATTTTCTTTTTAAGGATGAACAGAACAAAGATGGTGCCAGCTATGCAGATTGTGTATCCAATCCAGAACACAGAGTCATCATCATCAATTGGCTTAGAAAAATAGACACTGGGGAAAGTAATTTACTAGGAGAACCTAATGGAATTTTAGCAGGTGGAAATGAAGATGAGGCATGGCGCTCTTTTATCCTCCTTTTTTCTGCAGAAAGCTTAATGTGGAGATTTCTTCCTCCCTCTCAGTTCTTCGCTTTGTAGATCCAACAGAAGTGGTGTTAGCAAGGCATATTTGACTAGTAAGGTCAGTGTATTGGTTCATAAGCTGACTGACCGATATTCAGGAATTTTTTATGATTGCGTATTAGACCATAATCCATCCAAGTCTGTGGGGAAAACAGATGTCCAGGAAAGAGACCCACCTCTAACTACCAAAAGTGCCTAGAGAGATATAAGCAGGACTACTTAACTGATAAGAAACAACTGCTACTGCAGATGCTTTCTGTAACCATGAAATGGGAGTCCATTTAAAGACGTATTGGGGAACGGCCAGTTGTTAGGGTCAGTGACTGGGTTAAAATTCCCTTTTTGCTTATCAATCATGTAACCTAAAGATACCATAAAGGAAATGCTATAAGTAATGAGATAAACGAAAATGTTAACACACACATATGGTAAAAATCCATCCATAGAAGGGTTTTTTTTTGTTTTGTATCCTATAAAAAGACAGACATATTGGGAATTAGGTGGGAAAGGGAAACCTGATGTCATCACACTACTTACAGAGAGGAAAGACACAGAAGCCAACTCTTTAACTTACACCAAGGGTGGTAATGTATGTTTTCTGGATGGTGCTGAACTAATCTCTGATTAATAATCTTTGATTAAATTCCATGTGAGCCTGTTATTTGACAATCTCAAATCAGTATTAAATTCAAATGCACAGCAGCAGCAGAGTGATTGGATTAGCTGTTGTAATTTGAGCTGTTGCATTCCCACTGCATTACTAGCTCAAACATCAGCATCACTCAAGCTTTAAACCACTTCCCTCATAGGCCAGCCAGATTGACTTTAAAATGCTCTTAACTCAAGATAGAGATTTTTGTGTGAGGACTGGAGATGAGTTAGGAGCAACACTCGAGTCATAATTCAAAAGAACTATACTGTGAAGACACACCCTTAAGGTTCTTTTTAAATGCTTACACTGTGGATTACCCTGAATTTCAGCTATTGGCACATCTGCAGGGGTGGAACCCCACAGCATAAGGAAGGAAAGACAGGATTTGCACCAGTGCAACCTATGGAGAAATGAGTGATATTGAAGTTAAACTCCCAACAGTTGAGACCAACACTATTAAAGTGCAATGGTAGTTTCTCCTCTCTTCTTATTTGTTTAGTATTTTTAAATCAAGTGAATTAATTTCTAAAAGTTAAGTTACAGAAGCACAAAGCTGCATATTTAAAAAGGAGAGAAAAAAATAAAATAGGTAAGATTCTCATAGAAACACACGTACATAATGCTTTCTTTCATTGTTATTAGAATTTATATAGAGAGTGCAGGCAACATAGGTTTCTAAAGCTTTCCATGTGAACCTTAGGTTTTGCATCTCCTGGCTTTTAAATATGTAACCTTAATGTAGCATTAAAATAAAGTAATTTCCTGAATTTAAATTTCAAAATATGTAATAAAAAATTACACACTAGTTTGGCTGAAAATGAAATATTTGTGTTGAACATATGCCAAGAATAATGAAGTGGCACAAAAGTATATAGAATTTGTCCAAAACAAATGTGTTAAATACGAACATATGTCTCTGGCAGACATAACTTACTGGGCAGGTTACTAGGCACTGAAGTATACAAAAATACTTTATATATAAATTTCAGACATGGGTATGATATTGAGAACATATGAAGATACATGTAATTACAACATGAATGTGCTCAAAAAAGGGCTATATTTTGCTTCTTAGGGTTAACTATCGTAAGTTAGGGTTAACTTCTCAGGTGGGAAAATGAAGATGCAAGGAATCTTAAGGGCACTACAGACCTGATTTCTTTTGATTCCTGCAGAGATTTGGTCTTCAGAATGGCTGGATTTGCATTTTTTGTAGATGAGTTACTTTCTGCAGGTGATGAACTCTGGCCATAAAGCACCTTTTTTCCCTGCAAAAGTGTGGGGGCAATTTGATTAGCAAATGCTGGGAGGGAGGGACTTGCAATCAGTTATGCATTGCCTTCTTTCTGATACATTTTAATTGTGAGGGTGAAACAGCATTACACATTTAAGCAACAAGGCATTAAGCAAATATCAGTTTGGGAGTATTAGTGTTATTCAGAAAGGGGCATAGTATCATCGTTAGTATTAGATTAAAACTGAAGGGTCTAAATGATCTTAAAATATGATACTCTATCAAATTATTAAATCAGTTTATTAATTCCCAATAGAAAAGACTACTTCTATTTCTTCTATTATATATACACAGTCTGTTCATGAATCTCATTTATAAAAATTTCCTTTACAGTATTTAGTAGAAGACATGAAAATGCATCCAGCCTATGAGATTGTCAGCTATGTTCTAGGACCACTGCTCCTAATACCACAGGGAAATCTATGTTTTTAAATACAAAAATGAAATACAATATAACCTAACTTATATGCACGTTCTTAAACTGCACAGCTGCAAATCCAAAGGGAAAGTAGGCTTCCAAGTTTGCTGTTCAGTGAGGAAATCAGCAGAGAGGTTCTGATGCTGGGGAAGTCAGCTCCCTGTGGATCACAACAGGAATACATCACCCAAGGATAACCTCTCACCCACATATCAAATGCATGGAAGGAGATCAGACCACTTGCAGATGGTCGTCATGCTCTTCTACTGGTGCAAGTTTTCAGTACTTCCACAGATCAATATAGCAACAAAAAGATTAAAGGCAGCTTCCTCCTCTATCTTTCCACTGAATTTACCCAGCCGCAGAGAAAAAAGGAAATGATGCCACTCTAAAATTCTACACTACAAATCAGCTACTGCATCTCTCTTCTCTCCCATAGCCAAACCAGAGATAGGCAGCAGCAACAAGACAGGAGCAGAAGCAATAGATGGCTAATAGTTTTCAAGTCAAAGCTAAGCCCAGGGTACATCAAGAAGCCCCTCTATTAGCCCACCAAAAACATTGTATCAACTTGCTACCCCTAAGCTCAGCTCTCAGTAACGTACAAACCCCACTAATCAATGCTACATTAGTGAAGTTCAAGTACATAAATGTTTAAACAGTCCAGATTAGAAAAAACAAACAAGGTACACTTACAGAAATGGCCAGAAAAACAAAGCAGATCAAACATTAATATTTGAAAAAACAAAAACAAAACACAAATGAAAGGTTTACATTTGCAGCACTGATTTTGGCCAAGTTTACATTTTTGCCATGCAAAGGAATTCACTGAACTAGTCTCGCAGATATAATATACTGTAAAATAATTACTCAGCTATCCACATGAAATGAGAAACTCCACAGTTCCCTCAAAACTTCACTTCTTCAGAGATTTATGGCCAATATCTTTATTAGTGAGCCAAGAAGAAGAAGAGCATTTCAGCAGGAGCAAGGCAAGGAATTGGGTTAATGCAGTAGTCTTTCATCTCTAGAGACCAGAATTCAAATCCTCTGTTAGGACACCTTTAAAGAGGAATCTGTTCACAACACAGTTAGGCTTGATGGGCAGGCCACAGGCTTGGGCGCCCCCTTTTTAGGAGAGTGCCAGGAAGAAGGAAAACACTATTAGAAATTTCTGCAAATCATTCCCAAGAAGGTAACAGGTAGGCTGAACTACTCAAAGAGTAAGACTGAGCTGCAGTTCTGCCTCCAAACTGAGTGGGATCCTGAGACAGCAAGGTCAATCTATTCAGATGTCCTACGCTTCTTCTGTAGTGGTTCTGCTCTTGCTCCCACCTCACTCTCTGGCAACAGGCTCCACAGAGATATGCCACCAGGCCCTCCTCTCACTGCACCTACCCCCAGGATCCCCTTTTAAAGGCTCCCCATCATTATGGGGCTTATTGTAAAAAGGAATACAATGCCCAACCTGTGGATCTGGTGAAGTGCAGTACAAGGTAGACTACCTTTCCAAATCCAGGCCTGCCCACTTCCAACTCTATCCCATTTACTGCTGCCAAGATCTCTCTTCTGGATTCCATAAGCAGCTCTCCAAGCTTCTTCCGCATGGAAGGGGCAAGATCCAAGCAGAGATGACTCCCTCTGTGTGATAATCTGAACCGAGATTTAGCAAGAGCATTTTATGTCAGGAAAAAAGGGCAAAGGTAGAGCCTTAATGGAAAAATGTACATTGGATCTGCCGAAAGCCAGTACTACTGGTCTCTCGCTTTCATAACTAAATTAAATGGAAAAATAACCTAAGCCACAGAATTTGATAAGCTATTATGAGAGAGTCTGTATACTTATCTTTACCTTTTTTACAAGACTGTACAAAGTATGGCTTGTGAGGTATCATTTGAAAATCTCATAATCTGCTGATCATTACTGTCCTGGCAAAATATGATGTGGCAAGATTGTACATAAAGAAAGTTACCAGATTCTACTGTATGATGTTAGTAAGACATATTCCAAAACTGGAGAAACAGCTGCAAACCAGTTCCTCACAAACAAAAAGGCAAACCTACACCTCAGCCAGGTGCCAACGAAATCAAATGGTTTATCACCTGGTCAAGTGGCCATTCTTCGGCAGGAAGCAGGGTGTGAGAGAGAAATCTACATTTTGACAAACAAACAGATGGGATTTCCTGTACCCCCAGGCTTTGTTTCCTGAACCTCAGCTGTAAATTATTCTTGCAATAAAGAAATGACTATAAGAGAAGGCAAATGTCCCAAAGGTACCCTTCCTCTCTGTTCATGGCATCAACAACACTTGAAGGACAAAGAAAGGAGCACTAGACTGGGGGAGGTGTCCTGGCTGAAAGGCATCCAGTCAGTTAGACTGCAAAAATATATGGTGAGAGAAACCTTTGCTTTGAATTAATTTAGCATCTTAAGTTAGATATTAGTTGCATTTTACATTTTATTTTTTTATTTTATCTGGATCAGTGTGTTTGGACTGAATTGTTTGGGAACCAATATTTGAGATAACAGGATTTGTGCATATCATTTTCTATTAATAAAATGACAGACTTTCTATGAGCTTGTACAGTCAGTCCAGAAGGTGAGAGCTGGGCAATACAACATACACATTTCTGGGGAAAGTTTGAGACTAGGAGTTCGCTGGTGTTGTCCTACAATATAATTAATGAGTGGTTGGCTTTAACACTTATACAATATAGCTAGGAGTGATTTACAATATTGTAAACTGATTGTTTAATAATTTGTTTCAGTATCTTTCCAGGTACTAAAGTTAGGCTGATTGGTGTACAGTCTACCTGAAGTCCTGAAAGGTAGGGTGACAATGAAAGAGGAAAGAAATTGATGGATGTTCTTTGCACATTTTTAAAAGAGGGGTTGACATGAGAAGGAAAAAGTATATCTTAAATGAGAGGAACGAGAAATCAAGACCTTAGATTTAATTCTCAACATTAGAATCTTTGACCATCTGAATAGACAGAATGAGTTTGTAAACAAGTCTTGTCTTAGCTTACATATTTTTTTCTTTATGTTTAAGTGCCAGCACAAGTGTTAACGAATTTCATGTGGTCTTAGCCACATAAACTATCATCAGAAAAAAGCACTGTTAGGCTCAAATGAGAGTGTCCACATGGTGAGTTATGCCAGTATAACTATAGCAGAATAATTGTAATAGTATAGTTCTGCTGGTGATTTCCCCATGTTGTCAAACCCTTACACCTTCCCAACAATTTAGAAAGATGCACACATACAGCATGACTTCCCCCAAAAGCAATAACACGGTAATTAAAATAAAACATAACTAATCTAATACAAATTGTGTATCTGCCCACAACTGAGAGATTTTAAATAACCCACACAATCTGCAGCAACAGCAGGAGGTTGACATATAGGGTCCCAGTTTGTGCATTTTTCTTTAAAGAGGCACAGAGAGAGCTTATTGATTTTTGAAATGCCATCAAAAATAAAAAACCCACAATTAGCTTCTGACCTTTTGATATTTCTGCCACCATTGATGTATATGTTGGTCCTGCCATGCTGTAGGTTTGGAAGAAGGAAATATATGGCATCTGTTGAGAGATTCCAGCTGTACTGCTGACATTGTTGAAGGCAGCACTCGCTCAGGAAGAATTTGTACTTTAGCCTGCTGGATTCTGATAAAGAAAAAGATACATATATAAAATTTTAGAAGGGCAGCAGTTTGGATTCGACTGCCTAAGAAAATACAAACAGTAGAATAAACCTCTATGCAGCACTGTAAAACGTCAAACATGAAACCATTTCAGTAGATTTTTAAAGTTACTTAAATCTCACTAGTATAAAGTGAATTACTATTATGAGTACATAGCATAGGATTTATGTATTTGAAAGCAAACAGAACATAGATTAGGGTATTTTACATCTTTTCTATGTGAAAAAAAATGTAGTTCACTGAAATTTGTTCCAATTTATAAACAAACTACCAAAAGCACGTTAAGGTGCTGAATGTAACCCCCATTTTCAAAACAAAGTAATGAATGAAAGCATCACTGTTTTAGATTAGTTAGATTTCTTAATCTCTATTTTTTGTTCTTCTTTAAACTTCATGAAGATCCCTTTATCAGAGCTTTTTTATACAGGAATGTGGAAATCACCACCTGAAGATTTTTCAGCATGGTTAACTTTCTTTCTCTCAGTTAGCTTCCTTTATCAAGAGATAAAAATGCAGATGAGACATAATTTGTAAGGGCATAAGATACGTATCAGAATTGTGGAGACCAGAACTAAAGACAGGTGGGAAGTAGAGTCCCAGCAGAACATTCTACTACCTCACCATTCTACTTTTAGATTTTTATCTCAAGTTATTTTTTGGTATTAAACAACAGCCAGCTAATACACATCAAACTCTCAGAAAGGAAGTTTAGCTGAAAAGCAGTTTTCTTTCTTTAAACCCAAAACCTTATGTGATTAGATAGAGTTCAAATCAGGAGAAATAGGATATAGACAGTAATAATCTTTTACTACCCTACTTATACAGCACATTGTCTACTCCCCAAGAAGGCCAATACATTAAAAAAAACCTACCAGAAGTACTGTTTATGGTAGGAAAGTATTTTGTTTTTAACAGTATCATGCATCAAGAATACTGAAATACTAAAATGCATTTGTCAGTTTAAAAGTGTAATTCTGCATGTTGTTTCAATTCAACAAGAAAAGCATCAGGCTTAGATTTCACCTTCTTTTTTTGGTATGTTTAATGTGTATTTTCCCACTGCATATTTTTAGGAATAATTGCTGTCTTGACCTACAAATGCAGATAATATTGTAAAGTGATATTTTAATATTTATTCAAGATAAATAAGAAGAAAGTGTGCAATAAAAAAAGAATGGCATGCTTTAGTTTTTGATAGTCACTTCATGGGACAAATAGAAAGATTTATAAAGGTTCCACAGAAATAGTTATGTAACCTTAGATTTTTAACGTGGTTCAAGGATCACACTGGGAAAGTTTAACAAAGTACACTGGAGTTATTAACTATGCATATGTTATACAAGCTGTAAACGCAGGAAATACAGTTTCAAATATAAGAGTGTCTCACTAACCATGCAATAAACTAAAAATATATTGGAGACTATAAATAACCAGATCTGAAGGACTCAAATCAATTTAATCTTTAACAAGTTAAACAATATCTTGTTTTTAAATAACTTTTAGACTCTACCTTGAGTTAGTTCTAGAAACCCAAAAAACATGTTCCTTAAGATTTCAGATTTTCTTGACTCATATTTTGCTGTGTAATAGAGAACTTTCCTAATCATATGTAGAATGTAATTGCCATAGTAAAATATTCTAACAGCAGAATAGAACAGCTGTATCTTTATCACATCCAGATATTCAATTTTCATAACAGATGTGATTGCTACTGTGGTTAATTGTGTACTGCCATCTTGTGTTCAAAAAAGAACTTTCTTGTTTCAAAATTCAAATCGTCAGTGATAGATAAGTAAAAAAATTAGATGGAATTAATTAGATAGGAATAGCAGAACAGCACTGGCCTTTGTAAACAGCAATACATTATTTAATCTTTTACATAAGGTTTCTGTAAAGTAACAGAATGATTAGCTAATCAGATTGCTCAGTTAGCTCATACTATAATGCCTCTTTTAAAAAAGAATACTGCTATGCTGAACAAAGAGAGTAAATATTTATGTTGCTCCTTTTAAGTGGATGGAGAGGAACACATTTCTAAATGCAGACTTTTAAATGAAAATATTATTTCCATTATAGTGCCACTCATAGTCCCCAGTAACGATGGTGCAGTGCTCTGTACAAATATATAGCAGAATACAGTCTCTCTACCTCAGGGCAGTTACGTTTTAAATAAAGGCAAGATCCAACGAGGTGTAGAACATAACAGGAAGAGAAGAAAGGGGAATACATGGGTGACAGTTCTAGGAATGCAAAGTTGCATATGTTCTCAACTGAGTGTACAATTTGGAAGTGTCTAATTTTTTTTTTTTTTAAATAATCAGACAAGAGGTCTTAATGAATCACTTACAGGCAATCTAACTAGCCAATATCATTACTAGGTTACCATGGGCATCATAATAGAGGAAGAACACTGCCTTGCAAGTTGATTTGGAACAGCATTTAATGCATAATGAGCAGCATGGAAGAAGGTGAGAAGTGTATGGGAGAAGTGACAAGCTGGTAAAAGAGGCGGATATCACTGGTGGAGCAAAGAGGTGGGTCACAAAGCAATGAGATTAGATAAAAATTTGGTTAAGTTTTGGGAAAGCTAAACTGTGAACTGGTGAAGTAAAAGGACCAGAAGTTAGTGTTTGATGCAGTGGAGAAGGGAAGCCAATGGAGAAATTTCCCACTGAATGCCTAGAAACGAGACTCCAATGCAGAGAAGATGCAAGGTAGGTCGTGAAATACACATTTGCATCACATCTCAAAGAACCACAGTTACAGTAAGTACTTGTTTCTTCTTTTTTGCGTATCACCTGTGCATTCCACTTAGGTGATACAAGCAGTAGCCCTGCGGAAGGCGGGACTAAGAGGCTACCTAAACATGCACTGCAGGACCACACTACCAAAACTCACACCTGACTAAGAAGATGAGATTATGGGGTAATGGTTCATGAAAATATGTAACAATGACCATATAGCAGCCCTGCAAATATCCAATATGGAAATATCACTGAGGGGGGCTATGGACACTGCTTGGAGCTCGCACCCACTGAGGATGTGTAGCCAAGGTTATTTCAAGACTGATCTTCCCCAAACAGAGGGATGAAATGCCAATTTCATAGCCAGATGCACTTTCAGTGAACTAAGTGCAAGCCCTAACTGACTGCCTGATCTGCTATGCCGATACTCCCTATGTCCCGGACAGAAGTCAGTCAACATTTGTTGTGTTTGTTAGCCCACGGAATCCTGACAAACAGCTTCCATTTTGCCGAAGAGGCCATTCTAGTAGAGGACTTCGTATTGTTGAGCAGGACTTGTTGGACAGCTGTCAAACACCACCCTTCTTCCTCATTCAGCCATGCAGCAGCCACACCACAAGATGCAGAAAGCTGACCATGGGATGCAAGGTGCAGCTGTGCTTCCCAGTGAGCAGGTCGGAATAGAGAAGAAGCAGTATGGAAGGCTGAACAGACAGCATGAGAAGGTCAGAGAACCAGCAATGTCTTGGCTATGCTGGGGCATTAAGAATGAGGTTGGCCTGATCTGCCTTGAGTTTGAGGATGACTTGACAGATGACTGGGATTGGAGGAAAAAGCATATAGGAGAGTCAAAAGCAGTGAAAAGCATTGGACATAAGAGCTTGGACAGAAACCCCCTTGAGAGCAGGACAGATAATATTTCCTGTTGTAGTGATGCCCCAAGCTGTGGGAATGACCCGAAGGACACTTGTTTTCAGGGACCATTTGTGACTTATGAAAAAAATACCTAATGAGTAGAGACCCTAAAAATCCATTTTCCATAGGAAAAAAAAGTGAAATACATGGAATTTGTGATTTTACAGAGAACCTTTAGTTTTTACATTGTGAAAAAATAAAGACATATTAACTAAATTTTACTGAAAGTACCAGTGTCACTTAATCCACGTGCACAACCTCCACCTCTTATGGATTATTTTTTAATGCTCCTTAAATTTACAGGATCCTGTTTATCTGATCTAATTGGGATTGAAGCCAGATCAGATAGACTGAGAATGTAGACTGTGGCAAATTGTCAGTTGGCATAAACGTTCTCAATGTCATGGAATGTAACAAGGCCTCAATTAACTCAATTTTTTGAGTGACAACCGAGGTTGACTTTCCAGTGTTTAGGATGAGACCCAGAGGGTTAAGCAAGCACAGGGTGGTGCCAACGTAAGTGAGAGCTTCCTCTCTGGATCTGCCCTTCAGTAACCAGTTGTCCGGATACAGGAAGATGTGAATTCTCTTTTTCCTGGTACAATGCAACAATGACCATGCATTTGGTAAAAACTCAAGGGGTGGGGAGGAGGTGCAGAACAGAAGGTGAATGGAAGCATAGTGTACTGAAAGGGGCATTCCACCACAACAAACCAAATGAACTTTCTGTAGCTCAGCAAAATCGCCACATGAAAATAGGTGTCCTGAAAGTCCAGAGCGGAAAACCTGTTGCTCTGAGACAACACTGGGAAGACAGTAGATAGAGTGACCATTTGGAATCTCATATACCTGATATATGTTGAGGCTGCGAAGATTGAAGATAGGTCTTATCGCCTGCATGCATTTGGGTACAAGGAAATGCCAGGAGTAGAAGCCATGACCCTGGTGTTTCAGTAGAATCTCTTCCACCACTCTCAAAGCCAACTGAAAGCAGACCTGCTCAAAGAGCAGTGTCTTGTGAGAGGGGTCCTTGAAGAGGGACAGGAAGGGAGGGTACAGAGGAACCGAATGACATAGCTGGGTCCTAAGCATCATCAAATCAGGTTATCAGTGATGAGTGAGCCCTAAGCATTGTGAAAGCTGGGAGGGAGGAGCAACTGGAACAGTGCTCTGGACCAAAAAGTCAAAATGGTCACCCAGTGTGAGGACTGGCTGAACTCCAAGCCTGAATGCTTTCTCTTGTGGGATCTATCCCTCTTTCTAGGATAACCCTGTTACCTTGAAGGAGGGAAAGGCTGGCCAAAAGTGCATTGCAGACAATTCTACTGCTGCCTCTGCACCACCAGCACATACACCTGGAGGGTAGTCCTTAGAGTCTTTGAAGGAACTCATCAGTTTTATCCAAGAACAGAATTTGGACACTGAAGGGCAAATCCCCAATGACTTGTTGGACACTGGGGCAATACCCAAATTTTTCAGCCAGGAAGCCCTCCTCATGGTGACTGTAAAGACCATCATCCTGACTGAGGTGTCCTTATGTCTAGCATGGACTGCAAGGACTTCTTGGCCACCAAGCAGCCCTCAGTGACAAATGCCCAAAATTGCTCCAACGAGGCCTCGGACAGAAGAAGTTTTACATAGTTGTCCAGTTCACAACTGGTTAGCAATTTGCATCTGTAAAGAAGAGATGTAAATCCTCCTGCTCAAGGGGTCCAATTATTTAGAGACCCTAGCCTGGGGACTGGACTTAAATCTGCCCTGTCAGGCTCTGTCATTCACCACAGTTACAGCTAGGGAATTTGGGGCCAGATGGGAGTAAAAACCTTAAATCCCTGTATGAGAATGAAACAACACTTTTCCGCGCACTTAGGTGCAGGCATTACCAAAGCCAGCATGCTCCACAGGTATGTAGCCACTTTAAGGAGTGTGTTGTCAATATGGACTCTCCCAGGCAGCTGTAGGATATTCACCAATTTGTGGGTGTTCTCTTGTAAGAGCTCCACCTGCATATCATGGGAAGCAGCTACATGTAGCAAAAGATCTTGGTATGCCTTAAAATCGTCTGCTACCAAAGGTAAGGATGAGCCAAGCAGCACAGTATCATCCAGAGACAAAGACAAGGTCTTTAACTGAGCCAAAGCCAGATCCCATTCCAGGTCTGATTGACACAAATAAGGTAAATCTGGAGACTCTGCAGCGAGAAGGACCACCAGTGCCTGGGCCTGCAGCATATTGACGGTCACCACCACAGACCTAACTAGCAATCTCACCTTTAAGCGAGATGAAAAGTGGGACCTCTCCAACTGACGAGTGTCCCACAGATTCCACAGAGACCACTGACATGGATAAGGCATTGGTGGCCAGTAGGCGTTGGGCCAGGCACCTTTATGCTGACCACAAGATGCACACCAATCTTGGTCCATCAACTGCCCTCTATGCTGGTCGGGTGCTGGAGAGAGGGAGGATGACAACGCTGACAGACACAGAGGAACCTCAGGATCCCAGAGATTCGGACGGAGAGAGACTAGAGGGAGTGAGTAGCTGGTCTGATTCATCTGTCACCCAGAATGAAGCAGGAAGTAGGGCTGCTGATGGAAGTGGTACCGAGCATACTAGTGTCGGTCCCAAAGTGAAGAGCAGTACTTGAGTGTCAGACAGTACCGATGTCAAGGGAGGTGAAAGCTGCCACAGTAGCATTTATGGTGCCAACTGCAGTGATACCAAGGAGGTTCCTGGTACCAAGGCTCCCCATACCGATCCCTACACTGGCCCTGCTTCCACAACTTGTGGAAGGGGAACATTGGGGTGAGGTGCAGGGCCAACAGACCCAAGGGTTCAAAGGTTCATTCAATTTATAGGGCTATAGTTGATGCAGCCCTGACGAAGTCCTAGACCAAAGGAGAGACCAGGATCCAAAAGGCAGAAGAGGTCTGTACCTGCCTGTTATGCCACCAATGTGGAAACAGTTGTACTGGCATCTCCCTCATCGGCTTGGAGTCAGTGGACAACTGGAGGCCAGAACCAGAATCAACCAGGATATTGATCATTGTAGCAGTGGAGATACGTCTACAAGTTTTGCATCTGTTCTGGCAGGGTCTGATGCTGCTTTGACTTGGTGTGTCCTGATCTGTGGGGAGCTTGCTTCTGATCATTAACTTGGAGAGGCTGCAGGGCGTTTGAAGGCCAGAAGTGGGGATTAAGGAAAGATTCCTTTCAGGATGGGATCCCCATATAATCCCATGGTTTATAATTGTTTGATGATACCCTGTCTGGGTTCCAGTCTGGGGTGGTAGGTGACAGCTAAGAGTGAGAGTTCAGAGGGGGGTTTATTTCTGTATTGAAGAAAGCTCTCTAAGAGTATTTGGATGGCCCATTCCACGACATGAACGCCTTCTCTGATAGAGTGTCCTTGTGTGGTAAAGACTGTTTTAACGGCATTAAGGTGTATGCCCTAGACTTTCTCCTCAGAGCATATTTTGTGGTATCTGAATCCTTGGCTGTAGATAACAGATTTCTTGATGTGTTTTGGGTGATTAATGAATTTTTAATGGCATGTGTGGTGATCCGTGGGTTACTTGCATATGGTTGTCTGTAGGGTTCCACTGTTGAAGCTGACTGTGGTGTCGTAGAAGTTGATGCCAGTGAAGGAGTGTTCCAGAGAGAGTTTAATGGATGGGTGGTGGTTGCTGAAGTTGTAGTGGAAATCTATGAGAGAGTTTAAGCCATGTATTCCTAACTTAAAATGTAGTTATGGTTAAAAAATCCCCTGTAAATATTGCACCTTCTTACTCAATGCATGTGGGCCCTGTGTATATGCCAAATGATAAGCTAAAAAACAACTTTTAACTACTTTTCCCTCTTATTGGCTATATAGGCTCTGCACTGCTATTGGAGAGTGAAACAAAATTGTTCAGTAAGTTCTGAATGTAGAATGTTTGTTATTGATAATGGTCTATTACCCATGGTGCCCATGACGTGATTTTCACAGAGCTATTATTAAAAAATAAACCCCCCCCCCCGTTTCATATATAACTGATTTTAAATTTCTCAATTTGAACAGTAAATACAATATTTAAATAACATTTAAAACACAAATGAGAAACAAAGCAAAGAAGATTAGAAACAGTAGAAATGATAACTCTAATTTATGCAGATACATAAAAAACAGTAAATGAACAGTCAGGTTGCAAAGTTAAGCACCCAAAAGTTTGAAAATGCCATGATTAAGCTTACCTGTACAATTTTAATTTGCCTGGCAAGTATGTGATAGTCTTCCGTTACATGATCACATACTATTTTTTCCACGGACCCTTGCCTAACTCAGTGTGAAGGATGGATCAGCGCACTTACTGAGCAGCTATTCAATATTCTGTGTTCTCCTCACTGTTCAATAAGAAGCCCAGAACTTATTTACTGAACACTAGCGCCTTCCTGCTCTGAAGACCAGATTATTAGCTTCCTCATTGGCTTTTCTAAGATGCTTATCATTATAGTATCTGAGTGCTTCATAAACATGAATTAATCTATTTTCACAACACCCCTGTGAGATGAAGACATATTATCATCCCCATTCTACGGACAGGGAACTGAGATACAGAGATTGAGGTCAACTTTTGGGTGCCTCATTTGAGAACCCTAGGGCCCAATTTTCTTCAGAGTATTTAGCATTATATAGCAGTTGTTCCAAACCAGGGGTACACGTACCCCTGGGGGTACGCAGAGGTCTTCCAGAGGATACATCAATTGATCTAGATATGTGCCTAGTTTTACAACAGGCTACAGAAAAGCCACTAGCAAGGTCACTACAAGCAAACTTATACAGATAAAGAATTGTTTATACTGCTCTATATATACACTATACACTGAAATGTTAAGTACAATATTTATTGTCCAATTGATACATTTTATAAATTATATGGTAAAAATGAGAAAGTAAGCCATTTTTCAGTAACGGTGTGCTGTGACACTTCTTGTATTTTTTCTGATTTTGTAAGGAAGTAATTTTTAAGTGAGGTGAAACTTGGGGTACACAAGACATATCAGACTCCTGAAAGGGCTACAGTAGTCTGGAAAGGTTGAGAGTCACTTTTTTATATAGCACTTCATGAGTTCAAAGCACAGCCCCCATTGACATCAGTTGCAGGGGAGAGTACTCAGCACCTTCTGCAAATTGGACCCCAGGGACTACAGTCAGGAGGACAATGAGGAATTCACAATTAGTGACCAAGTTTGGTTTAAGTGACTTAACCAGCATCATACATGAACTCTGTCAGCGGCAGGGATAAAAATCTAATTCTCCAGACCAAAATGCAGATAATTTAACCATGACACCACCAGTTTTCTTCCTGCAATCCCTTGCCTCATTCACTACAAACCTTCCAACCTCTGCAACAAATGAAGCAGAGTTCCTAAAGGCAATAGTCTCCTTCACTATACAACCCTGATCCACCCCCATAAGCAGGTAAATCCTCTGCAATTAATGAGGTCCTGTGGAAAAAAATAGTCTTTAATTTCATCACATACTATCTCATAAACCGTGCACAATGCAGCCAAATTAAGTTTGCACAGGAAATGCCAAAAGTAAGGTTGCCTAACGTCTGAGTGCTTGACTTGGCAACCTTAATAAGGTTCTTTTAATCCATTTTTCATGTATAATTTCCTAGGTTTTTAAAAAAGCTAACTGAAAAAAAACAGTAATTCCATCATGTGCCATTGTATTGACACCCACATAGGACATCGGCATAGTTGGAACCTTTGGATTCACTGCAGACCTCTATCTCTTGAGTTAACTGAGTAAATGATAGCAGCTACAGGCTGTCAATCCCTCTAGGGACTAGTTTTAGAAGAGGTGGGACACTGTCAGTGAATTTCGCAGATATTTGCTGCAGCAGAGGAATGGGGAGATTCGGGAATCTTGGCTTTGAAGGTCTGGAGGGAAGTATGCTTTAGTAGATACAGACTCAACCCATTACCTGCAAGCATGACCCCCTCCCCTCCAACCAACCTGTCCCAGTCTTGTCTTTTCCCAATCCCCAATTTGTTGCCCTTCGTTCTCCCTTCCTCAGGCGTCTCATCCCAGTCCCAGTCCATTTGCCCCACTAGTCCCAGTCCCACCACCCCGCAGGCTCCTTAACTCATCTGTCTCTTTTCACCTCTTCCTGTCCCCACTGGCTCCCAATCCTCATCTCCCTCCTCAGACTCCTCATCCAATCTGTTTCCACATCTTGCCCCCCAGCACCAGTCTCTTTACCCAGCAAGTCCCAGTTCTCCCCCTGCAAGCCAACACCTCATGAAATCTACTCTCCCATTTCTCCCCCCACTTCACTGGCTCTCATTTGCTGTCTTTTTTGCTCTGCCAGTCAAAGTCTCTCCCTCTAACTACTGGCTCCATCTCATTAGTGCGTCATGTCCCTCCCTAGCTCCCAGTTAAACTCTCCCACACCCTGGCTCCCAATCCCAGACTCCTTGCCCAGACAATTCCAGCTCTCAAACACTTTCAGGCCCAGTTTTCTTCTCATCACTACCAGCCTCCTTGTTCCAATCTATACCTCTTTCCCTCACAGGTCCAGCTCTTGTCCCCTCTGCATTCAAATTAGGCAACTTCCTCCTCCAAGCTACCTGGGCTCATCAGGGAGATCATTTAGAACACAGGAAAGACGGGTGATCTGTGCTTTCAGTTCCAGTGCCCAGTACTGGCCTGTAGCAGCCATAAGCTGCAATTGTAGGAAAAGTCCTGCTCAGCCCTGGGTAGGTTTTCACAGGGATGGCAAAAAGCACATTCCTGACACAAAGGCCATACTCCTGGCCAAATTTCAAGTTTCTGTTCCAACAAGGCAGTGGGTAATCTTTTAAAAGAGTCGCCAAAAATTTTTAACACAGCAAATTAATGCATTTTTCCTTAGCCTCATTTTCAGAAATGGATAAACCATTTTGTGGTAAATATTTTGTAAGGTTTTAGTCTTCTGAAAACTGTCTTGTAACAAAGTGTCAGGCAACCTTAAAAATATAGCCTAATCCATAATGACTAATCAGTTCAGTGATCATCAGAGGCATGATTTCCCAGCACTGCAGTTAAAATGTTGCACTGGGAAGAGCAAATTGTCTTCAGAGGGAAAAGCAGAGAGTTATTTATTTTACAAAACTACAAAAAAGGCTGGAAGTCACTAATTTTGCAGAACACAGAGATGCATACATTGTCTATTTTCTTACCCATCTGTCTGGGTTCTTAATTCAAGCACCTTGAACCTCTGTCTTCCTACTGCTTTTACTTTGACTGTTTCAATTCCAAACTCTTGTTCTTCTCGGTAAGCATATATTTCGGCGGTTGTTCCAAAATGTGCTTCCCTTTCACGTATATTGCTAAAAAGAGGAGAAGATACACATTACCTACTCTACAGATTACACTGTTCACCCAACTTCCACTAATCCTCCCACCTTCATTTTTCACTCATTCAGAACCTTCTGAAAAAGTCCAGCTGAAATTATCCATGCTTGGCCTTAACCAAAAGTTGTTTTGTTTGTTTGTGGGTTTTTTGTTTTGTTTTGAACCTTGAGGAGGAAAATCTCTTCAGCAACTTGAATTATTACAGAGGGGAAGCAATATTTTTTCCCATTATAAACAAACTATTTTTATTTGTTTGCTTATTTGTTAGTTTACAAATGGTTCAAAAATTACTTGCAAAAACCCCTTCAGACTCACTATATGACTGATCTGCAAGGAGAATGATTGATCATGCCATAATCATAAGAAAACAAACAATTCTGTGTTTAAAATTTCAATAATGAACATACTAACAAATTCTTAAGACTAACATTCTAAAAATAGTTTCCCCTGCCCCCAGTATGAGACTGGACTATATACCTAGGGCAGGGATACCACAAAGTGGAAGGGAAAGAAGTACTTGATTCTGAAGCGACAAACCATGGTTAACATTCCCAAGATCTGACCAAGATTGCTGGAGTTCTAGAAGACCCTTAGATGTTGAGGGGCTGCAGTGGTTTCCTCCCCCCCCCCCCAACCACCACTACCACTGAACACAAGCAAACCATACTTCTACTCCCCTGTGGAACACCTCTTTGGCTGGTGCATGTGGAGGAGTGAAGGCAGGAAGAAGGAAGAACAATTTAAATTTTGACTGTTTCAGTTAGGACTCATGGAGACTTTCTCAACTTTTAAATGGAGGTGGGGCATATGCCAAGGGGAGCATCTCTTCAGAATACACTGCCTATGTCAGGGGAAGGAAGGGAAAGTGAGAAACTAATGAGAAATCAGCTAGAAATAAAAGAGGGAAAAAGACAAAGGGACAACTAAGACTCACCAAAGAAGTGAGAAACGCCTGACCATTTGGCTTGGCTCTATTTTAAAACATACGTCTAACTAAGTTACATACAAGTTATGCAATACATGGTTTTATTTTGGGAATAAGTGAGACAAACAGAAATGCATCCTGTTGATTACACAGGCAAAACACACTTAAGTAATTAACCTCTAAAAAATATGAAGCTAACCTCTGGCTTGTGTCCTTATATACCATACCCTGATACTTTTTATTTTAAGTGAAGAAGGGCAGGGCATTCAAACATCATGAAATCAATAAAATATTCACATAAAAAAATTCAAAATGCTGTCTTTTCCTCCCCCATTTCAAAGGGGATTATGTTTGTGATGATGTCATGAATCAATTAAATCTTTTCACCCTTAGGCAAACTTGGTTTTCTAGTACCATTAAATCACATAATATATTGCAAAAGTGCGTCAGCCATCTGTTTTTAATATACTGCCCAAAGGAATCAGTGATTAAAACATAAGCTTCATAGTATCAGTAAGTATGAGTATTTTACCTGTATGCAAGAACAGCAAAGGTTCTGTCTTTCTGAATTAAATTCCGCACCATGCTAACCTCTTGAGGGTGAAAAAGCTGAAGAGGCAATGTTTGTCCAGGAATCAACATCACCATCACATGGGGCAACACTGGAATCACTTGACAGCTGTCGTCATCATGCACTGTTCTTCCATGAAACTCTTCCATATCAGAACCCAAATACTGACAAGCAAAAGTTAAATATATCACAGCATATTACTTTTAAGAACTACAAGCAGCTTTGGTGCTTTGTAGGTATAAAGCAAAACCAAACATCTGGCCTGACGAGTTTACAATATAATAGTATTTGCAAAGTTTCTAAAAATAGTGACCAGTGATTAATGAGGGAATAATGATTATAAAAAACTGGATCTAATGGACTAATACAGGGGTTCTTTGCAGACTGCATCTTATTAGGAAAATATATAATGAGTTAGCAACTAGGAACAAGAAAGAGAACCATCACCAAGTGACTAATCAGTTCCCTGGAGATCACCAGCAAGGACTCCACAGGGGGCTTCTGGCCTGCAAGCTGCACTTTAATAATGAAAATTCCTGTGGATTTAACAACATTCTAAGACAAAGTACAAGGGGTATAAACAATATTTGCTAACTGTGTTAGCTGCCATGATTTTAAACACTATTTAGTACCTAGTATAGACTTGTTTAATACCTTTAAAAAGCTTAGCTGGTTTTGGTGGACCCTAGCCTATTGTCATTCAGAACCAGCTAACACGTATTAAAGGCATTAAACACCATTAACACAAGGCGCTAAGTAGTGTTTAAAATCAGTTGGCTAACATGTTTCTTTTTTTAAACCACCTTTTTTTCCCCTAGTCTAAACAAGGCCTAAAGGGTATTTAGGGACTATTCACAGCAGTCAAGCACTACACTCAGTAATTATAATTTGCAGAATCAAGCACCTATAAAGGATTACTCTCAAAGTTTGTATGACCTCAAAATATGTCTTCATTTTCAAGTATGGGGCGCAAGAGTCCTGTAACATTTTAATGTCAAAGAAATATTTTACAAGCTGTTCTGCTGGCCTTACAATAAACATAATTTTGCATATTGCTTTCTAGAGATGATGCCCATTCAACTTATGAAAAATTGAGTTTTCGCTGTTTGATTTTTTTTAAAAATACCTGGTCTTTTCAGCATATAGAAATTTTGGATTATATTTAAAAATTAAGATTTTTCAATTAGTTCTGAGGTTTTGATATATTTTTGCAGATGTGTGAAATCTGTTATTTTTCAACAGAACTGGCATACCAGATTTACAGCACCAAGCACTTATACTCTTATTGCTTTGTCAAATGCCTCAACCTTATTCTGGAAGAGTATGATGTTAGTTTGATGTCAGTTATGATGTGAGGGTGGTGGCTTCAAGTATCCCTTTGATTCTAAGCTGAAAATAAAGGTTTATATTAAGAAAGAAAATATATATATTTCCAGTGGTAAATATGACTATTCCATTACTACTATATCTAACAGGAGGAATTCCTAGGACAATATTTGGAATAGTCTAAGTAACCTGACAACACTAGAATGTCACTGCATTTATTCAGAGTCTTTATTTAAATCCAAGCACACATATTTGCATACAACTAGAACAAAAGCTCTTCATAAGGAATTGTACTATGCTGTAGAAGACACATAGAAAAAACACATACCACATGTGATGTTGGCAGACTGGTGTCAAAATTAATAATATTTGGCTTTTCAGCTTCTTTACTATCTTGATCTTCAACTTCCATTTCAATGTCATCCTCTTCCTCACTCTCTGCTAACAAGTAGCAAACAGAAGGTCATGAAGAAACATCAATCAACAAAAGGGCTATAATAAGTTGCCTCAAAAAGTCAGAGCATTAGGAAAAAGAGGATACATACATCCCTGAGATATAGTCTTCTATAGGCAAATGGTGCTCATGTTTATAAACTGGTGAAAAACAATAGGTTTTACTTTTATGGGAAACTTTTCCTGCTGTTGCGCAATCACTTTTTCACAAAAACAGTCAAAAGTTGGTAATACATTTTCAAGGCTCCAAAAAGAAAAAGGTGCAGCAATTATTACATGAACTAATATTGTCATCGTAGATATCCAATTGTAGAACAAAGTAGTACTTCTCCACCTTAATTCCAAATTTCTACTCACATTATGTAAGGAAATGAATTGGAGGAACCCAGAAAACTAGGATATCTGGCAAGATGTGGAATATTTTATTACATTTATAATATTTGAAGTCTAGACAATTGCATAATAAAAGTTAATAGTAGTATGTGCACAAAATGAGTTAAAAGTAATACTGTACATCTGTTTGAACTCCTTAGCCAATATTTCTGGACAAATTTTTGTCACTGTTAACCTCTTTGTCACTGTATGAAACACTCACTCACACAAAGCAGCAAGTGAAAGTAACTTATTATAAAGGGAAGCAATTAACCTGGTTCTTTAGAAATTGCTGTCAAATACAAAAGTAAATATGTAAAATTACTACTTTCCTACAATCTCTTTCATCACAGTAGTTACAGATGTTACTTCTAAAAATATTTTCAGACAAAAGTGTGATTTTTAAGTTGTTAAAATCCTTTTAATCCTTTACTTCCATCATCCATAGGCAATACATACATCTCCTATACAAAGAAAAGTATTTAGTGATTCACAGTGTTCAGAATACCTACTTCACTTACATGTGTTTAAAAATGTAAATATTTTCCAAATATTTTATTAAATAGAAAGAATACAGTGTAGATAATCCAAGTGATACATGTCTTTGTAAACTGCTAACTAATGATCATTCTAGGCATAACCACTAAGGTCTACTGTTAGTTTCCATCCAAGATATAGTGCAGTGAACTAATTACACAACACTTATTTTAGTTGCATGACACATCCTTTTTCTTCAGAAGAAGAATGAAAATGACCTTTACACAAAATATTCATGCCTAGCTTTCATATAAGCTTTCTAAAATAGACTTGCAGGATTTTAGTAATAAATGCTGAGTGGTCAATTTATTTTAAAGGTGCTGAAATACATCACTCAGATCTTGAAATATAAGACTGTACAACAGAGTCAAAGGACCAAACATGAGAGTTATGAAAAATTTTCTTGCTCATCTTTCTTCTTTATAATGCATATGTTCTTTAAAAAAAACAAAGAAAACAGACTGAAGTAACAAATACAAACCACACATACTGATAGTTAAAGATCAGCAACTGCATCTTATTTCAAATTCACAGTGAGAGAAGTCAGACTTATTAAAAAATCTGTCTCAGGATGATCAACTCTATTCTCAGCAATGGAAGTGCAGGCTATCAAAACCTTCTCTCACAGAGAGGTTAAGGGGTACACCCAGGAGGAAACCAAATGCCTTTCCAGGACACTGGTGATGCATGACACCCCATCTGTATTTTACGACTTGATATGTTTGTGAAATTATCTGAAAATAAGGTAAATATTGTATAGATTGCAAAACACTGAACATAGCATTTCTCAAATTCTCCTCTTCACCCATAATAGGTGTAGGCCACAGATGCAACCTTTTCTGAATGCTTGGTTTATAGTTTTCTAGATGTTCCACCGGATAACATTTGAAAATGTTGTGCTAATATATTTTACATAACTTTCCACATAGGAGGATATGATCTGATTTGTCTGTGTTATGAACTTTGAACATACCACATTTCCTCCTGTCATATGAATATTTTAACAAGCTGTCTCAATCTGAGACATATCAAGATGCAGAATGCATATTAATAGGAAATGACCAGGTCTGACAACTCTTAAATCTCATTTCCTATATTGTCTTAACTATAGTTTGGTGCTCTAAACACTAAGACATCTTGTTAATGTTCAACCATTTAATTTCTACTTAGAGTTGTCTACAGGGAGAAGTCCTATTTTATTATAAATCAATTGTATTCAAGTGAGCACTAGACTCTCCTTTTTTAAAACTTCAGACCTAACAGATTTTTGCTAGTTGATGCCTTCCATCTAAAAATTATATTCTAGTTTAAATGAACACTCATTCAGTTGTATCATTGGGTAAAAGATTTTTTGTGTTTTTTTCTTTTAAAAGGAATAGGGAGAAAAGGAGGACCATACTTTGTTTGAAACAGAGAGACTAGAAAGCAACATTTGTAGATTAAAAATCAGTTGTGCCCTGCAAAGTTTTGCTTACTGTTGCCAAAATATATATTAACTGTTGCGTGCTGGCCGAATGAGCCTGGAAGCCTGTGAGGAATGATGACTCATTTTACTGCAGTAGCACAATGTAGCACAATGTGAACATCGAAAAAGCATCAGTCTTCACTTTTCTACAAATTTTCATCACAAAAAAAGAGATGGAAGGCAGAAAGAGCACATCTTGTCTTCTGTAAACTAAAGAACTTACTTGACTTTTTTAGTTAAAAGTAAAATGTGACCTTTATTATATCAAAACTATGCCAAACTCAAGGCAAGCACCTAAGGTAATATTCAAACCATGTGACAGACCTTTGATTTACTTTGTAGAAGGCAGACTACCAATCTATGTATTCCGACTGGTCTCAGCAGTCACAAATATTAATCAATTTACTCTCAATGCCTTTGAAAAATAAGAAAGTATCTCATTTTACAGGTAGGAAAAGGAGGTACAGGGAAAAGATTAAGGCGGGCATTTTCAAAGGAGTGTAAGGGAGTCAACATCCCACTCATTGAATTTCAGTGGCAATTAATCACCTAATTCTAAGGGCTTATCTACGGAGGGAAATTTACTATTATAACTATACCAATGTGGCTCACTATGTGGACACACTTATTTTGGAATAGAAGTGCATTTTCCTGGATGAATGTATACTACCTCTAAATCAACATAAACTAACCTGGGAAAAGGCATCCTATTCCAGAATAAGAATGTCCACATGGGGAGTAACAGCAATGTAATTATAGTGGTTTCCTTTCGTTGATAAATTTCCCTATGTAGACAATCCCTTAGACTGCTTTAAAATTCCTAGCTTAAGTGAGCGGGTCAAGGTTATACAGGACATCTGTGGCAGGAGGAATTGACTCTAGCTCTCGAGTTCAGTGCCTTAACCACAGATCATCCCAGCTTCCCTACTTATTAGTTTGATTTGAGTGTTCTAACTGTGTATTAACTTCCTGAACAAAGAAAGTTTCTTCTTGGACTTCAAACTAATATAATAACTCTTGAGTTACATATAAAGATACCTGCAGTTCTCCTTGATTTAACTGTTCAGCACTCCTGTGCATCAAATCTATGATTTACATAAATCATATACTGAATATCTGATACCGGGGTTATATTCTTCTTTTATAGGGATATGGACTTGATCTAAAAAGATAGATGTTAAGAATGGAAACTTTAACATATTCAATATTTAATTTTATTTTGCCCTTCTTTGTTACCTGGTTGATTAATTTCTGCACATTCCCTGCTGTAAAAAAGTACAAACCAATACTAGACAATTACATGGCATAGGAAGACTGAGGCTTCGCTTGCAAAACGGTCGTTTACTCAGCACTTTTTACCCCCTGCTTAAGTTCTGATTACAACTACACAAGCGACAATCAGAAATCAGTGAACGTCTCCCGTTCCTCTCTGAGCTTCCTCAATACACATAAAGTAAAGTAAAAATGAAAACAATAGTAGCAGGTGCTGCCCTCCTTCTTCTGCCCAAGCAGGGCCCTTTGCCAGGGCTATTCCCTTGGAGGCAGACTCAGAGTCACCTCTGAAAGCAGGAAGGCTGGTGATACAGATAAATAACATATTCTAACACCGCCTGTCTGCCTCCCCACAGCTGCACCTTCCTCCAAAGCCCCTGTTCTCTCCTACTTTACCCCAACCTGATCATGCCTGCCCCCCCTCTGGAAAAAAACAAACTCCTCTCAATATCACCTCCCTCTATTATTATTAGCGTGTGTGCTACCCCAGCCCCCCAAACAGCAACCCCCCCTGCACTGCCCAAGTCCTCGGGTTCCCTGCCGAGTCCCCCCTCAGCCGCCCACGGGCCCCTTGCCCACATCTCTCGCCTCCTTCCCTGCCCCGCCCCGCCAGTCACAGGACCGCGCCAACACTTCCTACCCCCCCCCGTACCGTCACAGCCCCCAGTCCCCCCGGGCCCTGTCCCCCAGCGTCCCCCACCCCCTATCCCCCCGGGCCCTGCCCCCCACCACCACTTACTGCCCGAGGCCCTGCCCCCCCAGCGCCCCCTTTCTCCCCAGGCCCTGCCCCCCACCTCACCGTGCCCTGCCCCCACCACCACTTACTGCCCGAGGCCCTGCCCCCCAAGCGCCCCC
>ML677031.1:13009000-13031096 GCA_007922155.1 Mesoclemmys tuberculata
CCGTGCCCTGCCCCCCACCACCACTTACTGCCCGAGGCCCTGCCCCCAAGCGCCCCCTTTCTCCCCGCCCACCGGGCCCTGCCCCAGGACCCTGCACCCCAGAGCCCCCCGCCCCACCGGGCCCTGCCCCTTATCACCACCGAACCCTGCCCCCCCCGCGCCTCTTCTCCGCCCCTCGCCCAGCCCGGCCCCCGCGCAGGGCCCGGCCGGTACCTGGGAGGAGCTGCAGGTGGTTCCCCATGTTATTGTCGGGCTCTCCGCCTCCTTCCTCGGCAGCCATCGCTGTTTACCCGCAGAGGAGGCTGGGAAGCCGCCGGGCGGGGGGAGGCGGCGGAGAAGGCGGAGCCGCCGGCGGCCCGGGGCGTTTGACCCGCGGCGCGGCGAGCAGCGGCACAGCGGCCCCTAGCGCCCGGCCCCGGCGGCGGCCCGGGCGCTGAGGGAGGCGGCGCAGGGCAGGGGCCGCGGCGGGGCCACTTACCGACAGCCTGGCGGGGTCTCCGCGCCCGGGGAAGGCGGCCCGCGGACGCGGTGGAAGGGGCCGGGCCGGGCCGAGCTCCCCGTGACCCCTTCGCCTCTCCCCGCCCGCCTGGCCGCCAGCCCCAGAGCCCGCGGCGCGCGGGAGCCGCTGCAGCCGGCGCCGCTCGATGGCCTCGCCTGCTTCCCCGCTGGCGCGGTTCTGGGCTTCCAGCCCTTTCCCTCAGGCTTCACTCCCCTGCCCCCGTCTGTCTTCCCGAGCCCCCTCGCCTCCCTCGCGCCTGTTCTCGCTTCCCTCCGCCGGCTTTCTGCCTCGCTGATCCCCTCCGAGCAAAGCACCGCGCATCCACCCACCCCTGGGAAGAAAAACCGTGGCACGAATAAGATTTTGGCAACCCCCTCACTGTAGGTTGGTCTCCCGCTCGCCTGCCCTTTCTGGGGGCTGGAGATTTTGACTGTAAATGCCCCGGGACAGGGACTGTTTGTTACTTTGTACAGCCTCGAGCACGCGGGGGACCCCACTCTCAGCATGCCTCCCGGCAGTATGGTAATACAAATAACGAAACTCTTCAAGCTGAGCAAAAGGCCTAAAGTAAATAAACTGCAGGGAGCAAATTGAAAGTGCAGGAGGCCATGCTGGCTTGCTTATTCTTCCTATTACAAAATAAGGCTTTTTTAAAAAAAATTCGGCACAGCTAAACCTCTAATCTTCTGTCTTGATTTCTGTAACCTCCACCTGTTATTCATTCTGGATACTCACCTCCCTGCTACAATATTAGGGTAAACTTGACCTTGTATCCTCCCTTTGCAGTTCACTGCAGGAGTCCTCAGTCAGGTCTCAGCCTCCAGCTGTCAACTGTCTCTGGAGAAGGACCTGTGTTCTGCTCCCTTCTAACCAGAGGTGCAAAGGGTGCATAGTTCTCTGCCATACACTCTGGTATCTCCAGAAAGCCAATCTGTGGTGTGCTTCCTCTCCTAGGACTCTGATCAGTGAATGCCAGCAGTTATAAGTTACCACACAATTCTTTCTCATCAGAGTAATTTATCCAAGATAGAAAACCATACAAAGAAAACATAAAAAACAAAAAAAGGTCCTGCATGGTCATTATATGTATTGCTCATCAGTCTTATGGGGCCCTCGTATGCCAAAGTCCTTACACCATCAGGGCTGAATCAAAAAGTAGACACTGAGTTGTTTAAACTCCGCCTTTTATACCAAATGTCTTACTTTGTCTCATAGCCTCTTGAAATAGGTAGCCCTAGCCCTGCAATTCCCAAGTGGTCAACTTCTAAACTAGCTTTGGTTTTGCATTAGTCAGCCCTCAGTGATTCCCAGAACACAAAAATACACAGCACTTGCACTATAACAAGAGCTATGTATATTCTACAGTTCATACTGTCTGGCCCAGCTCCGTATAGTTGCTTTTTTAGGTTTTCATGCCTTTAACATTGAGAATATGATTGAGACAATATGATCTTCAATCATACTGCACATGATCACAATATGTGTCAAATTCCCCATTTTGGGTTCATCCAAATGTTGCTGTTAAAGTCATCTTGGCCCTTCAAACTCTTACAACGTCACTTTCCGCTACTTGTTTCTTCCCCTGCTGCATCAAATATAAATATCTTGTCCTTTTCTTTAAGGCCCTACCCCCTACTTATCTGCTCTGATGTTTTATCTCTCTCTCTCTCTCACACACACACACACACACGGATGCCAGCCTTGATCACCCACTTGTCTACTTCTTCTACATTTGCACTTTATTCCATGCTGGACCTTATACTTAATGTACCTTCCCCTCCCCTTAACAGTATATTTATTTACAAACATAAACCTTTAGTTATTTTTAAACATTGTGTGAGAAAACATGAGTGAGAATTATCTTCCAAAATATGAGATGGGATTACATCTAATGGCCTATGTACACAGCACTGTACTCTCAAGAAATTCTCTTGGCTAATACTTATAATATAGGACTTTTTGTCTAATTCATGTCTGGGTTAATCCATCACAGAACAATCTGTCATTTTATTCAGCGAAACTCTGGTCTTTTACACAGAAAATTGTGCTTTGTATATTTATATTTGTCATTAAGAATATGATTCATGTACTTTCAAGTAAGAAACTTATTAGGGAGTCCACTGTGTGCTTTCAGGCCAAATCTTACAAAACTAGAGATGGAACAAAACTGAAACCCCAGATATGAACATGCTAACGCTTTTTAAGGTTGGTAGATGTTTGAAATGTGAACTCAGATTAGTATTGTATAGTATTAGTATTGTATTGTATTAGTATAATTCAACATATTGGCTTTAATGTATCTTGTATTTACACAAGTTGAATATCTGGTCTTACAAACAGCCCATACTTTGTAATTAGCCAGCTCCAAAATGCAGATCTTAATCCAAACTTTGATGATTTAAAATCTGTTTTTTAATCCAAAATTTTCAGCATGAGGATCTCTACTCAGCACACTTAATGCAGCTCCAGATATGATGCTCGTTGCTGTGTGAATACTGACAAATACTTCAGAAATAACAGTTTTCAAATTAGTTCAAAGCTTGATCCTCATCCCAGGATATGTGTTTTTAAAGTGGTAGAATCTGACAGGAAGTTTGGCACCCTCAAATAATTGATATTTTCAACTCAAATGCTTTTATTTATGAAAGAGTATGATGTAGCCCTAACTGTTTCCCAGTGCTGCTAAAAGACTTTTCAGGATCAATAGCAAAAAGGCAGTTTATTTTAATGGGCATTGGCTGGTATAATCAAATGCCTTTTCAGTGATTCATAATGTGGAACAATCTGCGTTTTGTCCCCAAATACATGTTTGTTACATAATACCAAGGGGAAAAAAAAGTCAAATCAATGTGCATGTTCTGGTATTGCTGACCTTAAGCATTCAAAAATCATGAATTGGTACTCCCACAAAGATTGGCTTAAGATCAAGACATTTAAAAATAATAATAATGCTGAGCTCTTTTTATTTACCTTTTGGTTTTTGCATCTTTAGAGAATGCTTGAGTCATGTTCAAGCTTTTCTCCTCAAATCATGAAGGCTAGTGTAATGTATAGGTACCAGGTACTATCCCTTTGAACTGTTTGGATGCCTTCTGGTTGGCCTCCTCTGTCTTTTGTTTAGAAGCCATTCAGAATGCTGCTGAAACAGCAGCTGTATATAAATAGCTATGTCTTGTATATCTGTATTTAATTAATAAACGTAGTTATTTGAAATCCAACCATGCAGTTGTGGTTTTTCAAAAAAAATTAATTCTATATAGAAAGCAAAGACAACAACAAAAAAACTTTTTTTAAAAAATGAAAGCTGAAATCTCAACTCAAGGAGCTGAAGTATTAAGAAAAACACTAAATTTTGTTAGACATGATAAAATTGTGAGCTTGGATTCCACACACTGGGAGTAAATAACTCCTGAGTCCTGACGCTGATTCCTGCTGTGGCCTTGGATAAGGCACTAGACGCTCCTAGAACCTATTTACAAAGGTGCTGAGCTTCCATAAATCCACTTGGTGCCTCAGATTAGAAACCCAGAATTAGACAATTGAAAATTTAGGCCTTCTGACTCAGTTTCTTACTGTGTAAAATGTGGATAATTTCTACCAGCCTTCCACTTTGTCTGCAGTTATTATGTTAAAGAGTATTGTTATTTATTTTATTCTTAATTTTGCAAAGTGATATTTTCTTTCATTTTTTGAACATTGTTCAATTTAATTTCTAACACGGTTTTTAAATTGACAGATTAATACCGTCTTTTGTACCACATCAGGCAATCACTAGGCTGAAAGATCTGATATCACAAGGTTTCATTCTTTAATCTATCTCAGTGAGATCAGGCTGCTCCAGAGTTCATAGTAGAGTTAACAGAAGTCATCTGAACTTGTACACTTAACATTGTACTAACCTGGGTTCTGGTAAAGGAGGGCAAGCCAGCAACAAGAGGGTGTGTTATCATAGACCAGAAAGCTACTATAAAAATCTCAAACTATTTCAGTTAATGTGGGCTAAACCAGTGGGTGCATACGTATATTCCAAGTTATTTTTGTTAACCTGGCCAGTGCCAGTTTATCTGTGAATATCTTAAATAATTGTAATTTAAACTAAGTCAGTGCACTAGAAGGGGCCTTTATCTCTTCCTTCATTTTTCCTTTGCACCTGTGTATTGGAGACACGCAGAGAAAGCTGCAGTGAATTTGCATATTATTTAGGGAATACTGTTTTAGAACACTGGGATTTGAGAACACACTTTACGTACTTTGCTCCCTGCATCTGTGGAACAGTGTACAAAGTCATGTTATCTGCCTGTGTCCTAGAAGACAAGGTTGTAGTAGGGGGTTAATGGCCATATGCAAGACTACTGATGGCTAATCTCAGAATGGCTTACAACACAGAGGAGGGTAATCACTTACCTTCCTAGAAGAAAACAACAGAAGAGGAGCAGTAATATAAAGGAAGTAAAAAATCAGCAAGTTAAGATTCCAAAGATTGTTTGGTATCGGCAGAATGTGACACAAGTGATAAAGAAAATAAAGACTCGGGGTCTGAGTACACAGTACATGCACATTAATATTGTGTGCAGTTGGCAATGTTCCATGGCTGTGTGTGAACACTACACTCATCAGCCAGTTATATATATGAAAAAGAATTTACATTCTTTGGCTACCAAAAATAAAGGCCTCTACCCAGAAGGCAAAAGAGAAAATTCCACTTCTGTAGCTTTGCCAGTAGAGGGAGATGATATATTCAGATATATTCTTGTATATGATTTAATTATTTGGTATCAAATTGTCCCATAATTTACCTATTGGTCAAGTTGCTTTGTCCCCTGAATTCTCTCCCGCTTTGTTCAGCATTTCTCCCACAACATGGATTCAGTAGATTTCCTGGGCTTGCTCCCAAGCTGTACTCATTAGGGGAAACTGTGTGGTTGGTGAGGGGATGGAAGAATGGCAGCAATCACCCGCACAGCCACAGTGGTGCACTGGATTGGGTTTACAGCCACGTGGAACTCCAAAGCTCTTTTAGAGCTATTTGCCTCCTCCCCCTCCTCCTCCATTGAGAGAGTACAGTTTCCAAAAAAACAGTCTTCAAAAAGTAGTAAAGATGAGCTCCCTCTGCCTCACATATATCCCTGGAGTGAAGTGTAAACTTCTGAATTTCAGATGAATGTACCTTATTTCTATGACAGGAGGTACCAAATGGCATTGTTATAAGCAGGTTTGCAAGTTCTTTTTCAGAACATGTGATCACTGGTCAGTCTTTGAAGAAATGGTTCATGGTTGTTAGTTTTGCCAGGTAGAATGTTTTGGGGAGAGCTGTGGCAAGCAGCTGGAGAGTTTGTTCTCTACCGTAATGGCTCTACCTGCACTTAGGGCACTGTTTCTCTTTGGGAACCAAGCATTGCTGTCTTGGCTAAGATTTCTACAATAGGCTTGCCTGCTGTGCTGTTTGTAACCACTTCTGTTCAAGCACTGGGGTATATAGTGTAAATAAAGCAAGTAACATTAGGAAAATACCCAGATATGTATGTAATTGATTTCTCCTGTAATGGGAAACTGACCTGCAAGGCACTGAAATCTGCTACCACCAGGCAGAAGGATAACAATATATTTATGTATTTAAATATAAAAAGTGACTCCCAGACTCTAGATGACTTGATAAATAATTGAAAATACAGTATCCATAGCAAAAACAATAAATCAGTCATGGAACAGCAATAAATCACACACACAAAAGCTAGTCAATGAAAAACATCAAAACAGCCCTACCTTCACACCCAATAACAAAGAAAACCCAACACCTCAGATGTCTCAGGCATCTTCAAATAGCCATGCAAATGTTTGATTTTGAAACATGCTGTAAGATCTACCAATTTAAGGTTACTACATGATTTTATTGCTAATTAACTTTGCTGCAGCTGTGTTGCATAAATCGTGGGGCGATGCCATTTCATTTAGGTCTAATGTACTACCTGGCCCCAAGTAGGTTAGTAGGCCCGATGTATTCCATTCCTTTAAGTCACTGGTACACATACCAGCCAGTTTATCACAAGCTTTATCCTATTAATTCTAAACTTGGAACAAATATTGAGCTGTCAGCTTCATCATCTGGATCCCTAATGTCTGCTGAATCTTCTGAGCTGTCCCTTTCAGTGTTAACTGTACTGTAAGGGAATGTATAGCAAGGACTAAGGCACTTCTGGAAAAATATTCCTGTTCATGATAGACAAGAAAACCATGCTAGAAACAGGGGTATTTGGAAAAGCTGTTGTCAAATTGGATTGTATCAGATGACCGGGTTAATACCATATATATTATTAGTTCAATGATGCTTTTATGAGGGCATGTCATATTTATGACATTTAATATTTGTGGGCCAGGGGCCAGGCTAGTGTGATGAGTAAGCACCTCAGTGGACATGAAAAAATTGTTTTTTAGCTAACGAGACCATAGCTAAATATGCAGCAAATTATTTGGCTTGTGTGCAAAACTTGTATTCAACTTCAGTGACAGCCAGCATGAGAGAGAGAGAAAGTGAATGTGATTATAAAGTTAAATGTGATAAAGACAGTAGAAAGTGAATGTAAAGTCATTGATTTGGGCAATGTTGGGCTAGGTTAAGGTAAAGGAGTGTGCAAACCAGTCAAAGAAAAATCCAACTCTATCCCTTCCCCAAACTAGTTCTATGCTGCCCCATCTACTGCTGTTCTTGGGTCTATTTGGGTTCTGAGACGTGGGCGGGCTAAAAGCCCCTCCCCCAGCCTAAGGGGAGGAGCTATTGGGCCCAGGACTCAACTAATGTCGAGGGACAACAAATGAGAAAACAGGAACAGGTGTGAAGGTCAGAGGGCTAAATGGAGGGAACCTGATTTGTGATACGATTATTCTCCCTCCTACTCTTCCGCTGGGCACAACTAGCTCACAAAGAGCCTTGCCCATGAAGCTCCTGATAAGTGAAAAGCACAGCACTTTGGATGAATAGCTAATGTGTTTAAAGTGGCTCCTGTGATCCTCTACCATTTTATTTGAAACTGAAATGTCCCCTGTAGGAGAACAAACAATAAATCTGTGTTGTGCCTTGTTCAGAGCAGATAAAATAAAGAAAAAAAGCCAGGATAAATATACTAGTTCAGAAATTACATCATGCCAATATGTTGTGGTGTAGAAAATATTTGCAAAGGTGGTTTTTACAAACTCAGCACTCTTGATCACTTATGATATATTTTTGATGCAATCACTTTTGCTCATAAAATGATGGAATAGCAAAACCTGTTTGTTTTTCCTTTCTTGCCCATGAAGAAACAGATTTATAAGTTGCTGAGTAAGATATGCGAGAGAAAAATTTATTTTAGAAATTGTTTTATAACTCAGGAAAGTTTTTACTGAGTCTAATAAAAACTTGTCCTACATACTGATACAACCATAAACTAGTCCACTGATCTTCAGTTTTAAAGCTCTTACAGTGTCCTAGAAAGGAGCTAAGCACATTCATGAAAGATGTGGCTCTATCATGTTTTGGTGTATCTTACAAGAATCTTACTTTGCCATGCATTAGGCCTAACTGAGCAGAAGGAGGGAGAGAGGAGAAGTTGCCATTAACCCATGGAATGGAAAGATGGAATCCTTCTCTCTCAGTCTTGCTGTGGCTGCCTCCCCCCTAATGGTAACTGATGAAGGGAAAAGGATCTTTTATCAGAAAACCTCTCTCATATTAGAAGCTCTGAGCACATTGTAATATTTTTCCTCTACTAAAATATCCTTCATATAAAGAAAATTCCACTATATTTAATAGCCTCTGGATGAAATCCTAGCCTAACGGCCTTCAGGAACTTTAAACAAAAGGACAGTCTGTGAAAATCTCTGCAAGTGTGCTGCTAAAAATCTATCATGCGCTGAGTGTTTTCAGTAAATGGAGGATTTTTTCTTTAACTCTGCAATTTGAATGGCTTGATTCAGAAACAGCGAGCATTTGAATATCATTAGCAGATACCTACACATTATTAAGTAAATATCCATCCTTCAATTTTAAACTCAAAAGAGTAGGCATGAAAAATTATTTGTGCCATGACATTTGTGTATTCAACTCAGTTAGCTTGTTATCATAATTATAATTATTAAGTATTATATTATCATAGTGCCTAGCAGCCCCAATCACATACCAAGACCCCACTGTGCCAGGCTCTGTACAAATGCATGAATAATAATAAGGAAATAAAAAGACAATTCCTATCCCAAAGAGCTTACAACCGAAGCATAATTCATACTTTTCTGTGGATGCAAAATCAGAGGCTGTGGTTGAAAATGTATTCAGAGGTAGATTCCCAAACAAGGAAGCAGACAAGGAAAAGCTTATTAGGTGGATTTCTCAGTTGAAATATTTCATTGTGTAAATAATGATACAATATGTCTAAAATGTTATATGTATTAACCATATGATTTGTTCAATCCCTAAATTTCCAGGCACACAGAATCCTTTGTACCAGAAAATACGACAGTCTAAAAATGTACACAATTACATATAAAAACACATTAACTGTATATTTTAAAGCTCTCTTGTGCAGATGTTCAGGTCAGTGGGGTCAAGTTTTATTATCACTTCTTGGGCTGTATATGTTCTGCAGAAAAACAGAAATTCAGTTCTCAGGGGTGCCAAACCAACACCTTTCACCTTGGATAAGGGTAAATGTAAGCTGATGCTCAGAGGAAACAGATGTTTTGACATAATTACTGCTAATTCATGGGGATAATTACTTGTACATACTAAGGTTAATAGCATTTAATCACTATGTACCAGGAATGAAAAATTCACCCCAGTTAAAGGCCTGTGCATCACATCAGTCCCATTTTACCTCTATTTTCTTCAACTACTTTGAGGGCAAAGTGCGTTTTAAGCGATATACAGGCAATATACTGACTGTCAGCCAGGCGTGAATTTCATTCCATGTTTCAAATGACAACTTTCTAACATGGTAAATTTTAGAAACTCCTAGATCATCTCAAAATTTGGCATTAACTTTCTCTTGCATTTTGGATGATTTTATTCTCTTCACCCGTATTTGAAAAGATGTTATTAAAAGCCTGCTTAAGGGCAATTGAAGATACGCATAACTCCAGTGAAAGCAAACAGAGATCTTCTACAAAAGGACATAAAGACTTTCGCACAGATATTAGAAAAACAGCTGAGGAGCTCTGATGTATCCCAGTGGAACCTTTAGTTTAATTGGTAGTGAAACAGAATCCTACAATGGTTTGCAACTGGCTCCGCTCAATTGCTCATATGATTCCTGAACAAATTCTATCCAATGGACCCAGTCCAAAATCTGCCAGTCTTGTAAGAAGAATTTTATGGTTCACAAGGTTTAAGGCCATGGAAAAGTCAACAAAAACTCTTCCACAATGAATTGACCTTTATTTAATGATATAATGTTCTGAAAAAGCTAATTTGAATAGCATAACAACACAATACCCAAACACAGATTAGAGTTCTCTAATTTTACAGATTTTCAGTCTGTATGGGTATGTATACACTGCAATTAGACACACACAGTTTGGCTAAACCAGCTGACTCAGACTCTTGGGGCATGGGCTAAAGGGCTGTTCAATCGCGAAGCCTGAGCTCTGGGACCCTCTTATCTCACAAGGTCCTAGAGCATGGGCTCCAGTGCGAGTCTGAACTTCTGTGCTCCAGTTGAACAGTTCTTTAGCCCCAGTCCAGCAAGCCCAAGTGAGCTGGGATCAGCCAGCCAGGGGTTTTTAATTGCAGTGTAGACATACCTACTCTCTATCTGTGCTGATTTCTGCTCACAACGAATTGCACTTCTCTTTTTGCAGACATAGTAAATTGCATGTGCACATAATAGCTATGCATCTAAGTACCTGATCTGCTAATACAAACAGGTATTCAAATAGCTAACTATTGCAAAGATCCTATTTTGTGCGTGCCATCATTTTTCCAGGCATATATTCGAATAAACAGAAATGGAGGTCAGTTCTGGAAATCTTGACCTAAAGTTCTAAAAACTGAATTATTCAGTTATCCTTACAATAAAGACAGCTAGCTAAGTATAAAAAAATGTACTCATGGTCATAGAAAATCAAAGCAAAATAGAAAATCCTATTTACTGTCTTTAAAAGGAATTGCATCCTCAAAATTAGTATTGTTGTTACAACCCTATTGTAGCAAGCATATAAAGGCTATAAATATAAGGCACAGCAGGAGATTTTTCAAAGGCACAAATGGGAGTTAGGCACCCAGGCAGCTATGGGCAGCCAGGCATTTAATTCACTGATGCTTTGAAAATCTTCCCCACAGAGTCTAGAATAGAAGGAAATAAAAAGGGTGGAGGAACAGGGAATTTAGCTAGGGGAAAGTGGTTTAGAAAGGAAGAAGATTGTGTAATTGATGCACATTGCGAGGCAAACTATATTCAGAATATGTTTCTGTTTTCAGGAAAGAGGTGTTTGAGTGCTGAATTTGCATTGTCACTGGCTTGGTTATTAGGGGCAGAGAATGAAATGGCAAAAACTGACCATTTTGCAGAATTAAAGACTGATTAATTCTCTTTTTATGTCCTATTTATTAGCAGTTGTACAAAAGGAAAAGCTGTTTCCCCTGAGTGCATGGATCTCATCTAATTATATTCAGCTCAGACTAGCCAAGACAGCTAGAGTGAAAGAGTAACAAGAATCAATATCAGAACTGAGAAGCTTTCCCTGTTAAGGTTGATAGGTTTACCATCCTAGAGACAGAGATATTTTCTGCACAAATAGTCCATAGATAGAACAGGACTTTTACAATGCCAAACAAGCGTATTGTCTGAGAAAGTTGATTAATATTTATAGGAGTACTTTCCATTTAGAAGAATCCCAACGCACATTGCAAACTGACTTATTATGTATCAAATACCTCACCAGCTGCAGCAACGGCATGACATGCAGGAATATTAGTTAAGAAACGGGACTTTTAGGGTAGGATTTTCAAAAGTACTCAGCACTTCTGAAATTCTTACCCCTATTTACTGGCTCTAGTCACCTGAACTGGGTCACCGTTTCAACAATTAATATGTATCCTGTGATGCTACCCATGGTTGTGAGGCCCCTCGCTACCATCTGCCCTCAGCATAAGAAAGCCTTGTTTGTGCCTGCCATGAGCCAGCTCCCTAACTCCAGGGGCCATGGGAACACAAGCACTCCTTTCTAGGCCTATGCAGGCCCCACTGTCTCTCTCCAATGTAGCGATAGGCAGACTCCAACCCCCCAAGCCCTCCAAGCCTTTGTTCACTGCACACTCACAGTATTCACAGATTCACAACTTCCAAAGAGGCAGTACACCCCAGCTCACCAGTTTCACCTAGGATCACAGCTCCATGTGTCCATGTGACACACAGCACTTAGATACTTTTATAGTGAAAACAAGTAAGGGTTTAGTGTTGGGAATAAATGGTTACATATCAGATAAAATCATAAGATGCATTCTAGAGCCTAGACTTACTTAACTAGATACCCACATGTCTTACAGAGCAATGTTCACCCAAAGTCCTTCCAGCATTATACAGTCAGGCTTGACCGTGATGTACTCTTCATGAGACAAGTCATGCTATCAATTGCTTCTTCAGTGAAAGATCCAGGGTGTCTGTTTGCACCCCCACATACATCATTACAATCCACTGTCCTCAATTATAAACAGGACACACCCCACCACTCCCACCTCCATTGGTTGTTTTTTCCTTTATATTCCTTTCTTCTGGATTTCACAATTTCTTAATCAGTAGCTGGCTTAATGTGCAAATAGGCATACATTGTGAGATACACAATGCGCAACGAACAGACATGAAAATAGGTGTCTGTTACCCGCTGCCCAAAAGAACCTGTCTGAGACAGGTCACCTTCTGGATACCTGCCATAAAAACATAATAGGAGTTATACGTCTATACTGAAAATTATCTGTACATATATTTCACAATGATTTTGATGACCAGTGGGCCACTGGCTCTCAGGAGAGACCTCCCATGCGCCCGTTAGTGAATTATTAGGCATATATCTGACTCAGGGGATCCCTGTAAAACCTTATGCGCCTCCTGTGCCCTCTGCCAGTTGGCACCAAGTTATCCCTAGGTCACATACCATTACCAAAGTGCAGCTTCCTGAGGGGTGCAATCTCTGTCTGTGTTTGCACTCAGGATTGCACAGTTTGTAACTGAACCTATTGTGGTAAACTAATTTAAGAATAAATGGTTCACATTATGGTTCACATAAATGTCTTCACACTAGCTAGTTCTTTAAGAACAACTTAAGGTTTCCTTGCATTCAAATTTCTGCTGTTCCAAATCATTTCAATTGCAGTATTTTCTGGGTACCTATCCGAGAGTTCCCAAGACAGCTTCCAGAAGTAGTGGATCCTGAGAGATTTCTAGAGAGGGTTGCTTTAACTTACAATAGCTGATTACAGTTTCTAAGGGATAGTATACCAACTGTGAACTGATGGAGCAGAGCTGTGTTCCACCCCATGCTCCCTCCCGTACCCTAAAAACTGTCTTAGGCTGGGGGCTATTGTCACAGATACAAGATCAGCTGGGTTTATAATAGCTAAGAGCTACCTCGCCCCCACCAAGGGAATTTTCAAGTAGGCAGCTACAGCCAGATTCTTGTCCCTTATGTATCTCCAATGGTGAAAAACGGATGGAAACGAGCCAGAGAATCTGGCCCAGTATTTTTTAATCCAGCACTAATAAATGAGTGAACTCAACAAATAATCAAACATGTTCTTTCCTCATTCATTTTAATTTACTTAGACATCTAGCCATCACTGCATGCAAATAAACTCTGTACTTAATTAGAAACAATAGTTTGCACAAGTCATGTTTGTTCAAAACCAAATTGCTATGTTAAACAGACCTGATGCTAACAGATTGTATTTTCAGACATAAGGAATTCTCTGATGCTTATTGTCCATAACTACATAACTGATTAGCAAGCAATTCTCCTCTTGACTAGATTAGATGGCCATGTTTATGATTTAGTTAATTACAAAAGAAGTAAAGAACATCATTCAACAGAGACATTAATTTAAATTATTGCAATGCATTTCCACAGTCAAGTTCTTCCAAGCTGTTAGACAAACTTTACTTTCCATAAAGATCACAGTGCTCATGGAGGGATGCATTTCAGTCATTGTTGGGAATTAAATTTCTCATTTTTCATTCCTCCCAACAAGTGCCCCTTTGTACACATTAGATACAACTCTTGGTGCACACAAAAATTGAGGGAGCAATTACAGAGACTAACTTTCAGATTGGCTGAAAATGTGGTCCAGAAGTTTTAACAGCAGATAGCTTCCCATACCAATGTCAAAACTCCCCTTCTTCCATATTACAAAAAGAATTTTGACTATATGATCAGTCAACATAATTCAAAATGTTGCATCTATGCAGAAAAGCTTATAGAAAAAATAAGTTATTTTCCATTGTTTATATGCGTATAATTTGTCAGATGATGGAATGGCAGCTGCAGTCTGGTGCCCAAATGATACATGAATTCCTTTTTTTCTTGGAGGTTTCCATTTTAAGTATTTACTACGTCCATCTTGCTTAGTTTGTGAGATTTGGCAAGATCACAGCCAGTACATAATTGCTGTAGGTTAGTGATGATTCTGTTGTGGTTGGGTTCATTGAAGGCCTTAGATCTGTACAACATCAACAGTTTTGAGGACTCATAGACCAGTGAAGTGAGGAGCTCCCCTAGTTTAGCAAAAAACTCCCTGATATGCAAAGATGAACATTATACAAACAGAATTTTTCAACAAGATCCTGCCTGAGAACTACAGATCTTAACTGGGAGTACAAGATTGGGTCCAGATACAAATCCTGGACCAAATAAGGGCAAAAGTAACGCTTTCCACTCTGGTCTGGGTCAGAGGATGACCAGCCACTCAGAACTAGGCCATCTATATCTTCTAGCAAAGGATCCAAAATAAATACTATGCCAAATTCATGAATACAGCACAGAGTGGCATGGTCTTACACTCCATCATCCTAGAGAGATAAGGTGAGTGAGGGAATATCTTTTATTGGACCAACTTCTGTTGGTGAGAGAGACAAACCTCTGGGCCGCACACAGCTCTTCTTTCAGGTCTGGGAAAGCTAGTCTGAGCATTTAGCTATGATGCTCGGAGTACCTTTCCCAGACCTAAATAAGAGCTCTGTGTGGCTTGAAAGCTTGTCTCTTTCACCAACAGAAGTTGGTCCAATAAAAGATATCCTGGGACTGACATGACTACAACTACACTGCATACTTCATCATCCTGGCCTTTAACATCACTCCCAGAGTGACACTGGCTAATTCAACAGCCCAGCCAATCAAAAGATTGTACAAAAGAGGAAGCCGAGGGAGCAAAACTAGCTGGCATAAATGAGAAACCAACGGAAACGAACTATCAAACACTTTCCCTTCTCCACAAAAGATTCCAAAATTCTCTGTATTTTGTTAGAAGATTAAAGCTAAAGTGTAGAAGTGCTTCATAAGATTAACCCATGTTCTGTAATTCACCGTTATCATCTTCATCCAGGCTAACCATAGTAAAGATGGACCCACAGGATCACCGTCTGCATTCAGCATGAGAGATGCTTTGTGGTGCTAATGACAAAATAGCTTCTCAGCTAGCATAGCCAGCCCTCCTACCCTCCAGCAGTGGAAAGTTATTGTAGCAGCTCTTGTGCCATTCCTCTCCTGGCTGCCAGCGTGCAGTGTATGGCTGTGGGAAGGAGATGCGACCTGAGCTTCCTTATGCCCCTGTGATTCTTGGCTGTTGTAAGAGCCCTTGGACCAAATGGCACCCACTGCAAATTAGAGCAGCCTCCAAAGTTAGGATTGGGGTCTAGAAGGGGCTGAAAGCCACCTTTATACCTCCTTCTCTTGAGATGCACTGTGTGCCACTCAGCTGCAGCCCAAAGGGGTTATGCAAGAGATAGAAAACCAGAGGGCATGGCTCTGGGCTGAGGTATATACCAGGCTGACCATATTTTCCTGAAAAAAACACACCTTGTCAGCAGGCATTATTCATGCATGGAAAGGGCAAAGTGAGTTCCACTGATTAAGAGACAGGTGACTCATTAAATCACCCAGATATAATGGTGGAGGTGGGATTGGTGATTGTGGTGAGATGATCAGAAGTGGTCCTGACACAGGAATGCTAGGCCCAACCATGTTGGATGAAAAAATTCGAGTTGAACTTTATATAGTATTATTGTTAATTTCTGTGTTAAATAAAGCCATATCTCCAGGAAGGAGGTATATTTGGACTTTATGTAGTCTGCACGTTGGAGAATAGGTTGATGGGCACACTGCAAATCAAAGGTTACTTTCTTGCAACTCCAAGAACACTGTGTCAGTGAGCAGTGGTAATTTATTGGATCCACATAGATCTACTGAGATTAGGATCATGTACAAACACTTTAGCTACCATTACATGATGCCAAAGGGAATTGTACATGTTTGATAATCAACAAAGGACTCTATTCTTTGAGAAATTTCAAAACTTTTAATGCCAATTAGGAACAAAAACGAATTCTGAAATGTCGGAATTTCCCATGGAACTTCAGTTTTCCGACAAACTTTAATCTTGATTTGCCCAGGTAAGGAGTGCACTATTGGGCTCATTGATGATACTGGAAGTGTTTTTCCATTTCTCTGACACAGAATCAAAGGTAAGGACTTAGTTCCTTCAACCAAAAAGAGTGAAATTATTTCAGTAACTGTCAATGTATATTGGTGCAGAGCTGTATGATTAAATAGTTAATGCCAATTAGCTATAGTTAATGTCTGTACATTGCTTTTAAATTATAATATACTAGATAAATGCTAAGTATTATTACTGGAAACCATCCTACTCAAGATTTTATTAAAATGGATATTGCAGTATTATTGTACTGTTATTCAAAACAAATACTATCATGGGGGATATCACTTGCTACCCCAAAGTTTTCAGGGGGATGAATTTTCTATTTAGAGATGGAAAAAGAAAATAATTATTTACTGAAAATCAAAGAGCATATGAAATTAGCAGCAAGAAGCCAGTCGATATTGATCAGATGTGTTATTTTTAAATGACTGTGTTGTTCTCTATATTATTATTGATTCCAGCATAATTTATTAAAGCAAGAGTATGAGTAAGTATAGAAAGGAAATAAAGGGACAGAAATTAATGTTGTTTTCCATCTTCTTATAAGTGAATATGACTGGAAAGTACTGATTACTTTAAAAGCTCTAAATAACCGAAGACCTATTGACTTACTACATACCTACCGTTTTCAGTACTCCTGCATGAAAATTTAAATTTAATTTAAATTCTGGTGTATTTTTTGTTATGTGTGTGAGGGTTGAACTATATCATGTACTTATTTGAAGTGCCAAATTTGTAGCTGGCCCTATAATTGATCACAACTTTGCTAAGTAGAGGTGGGAGCAGTCGTAACTCAAAATGTATAACTTTACTGATTTTAGAGCCATTTTGAAATGATAAGCTTTGTATTCAAGTTTATGGATTTCTTTAGTTCTATAAATTTGTGCCTTTTAAAGAGTATATTTTGTATTTATTATTATTTGTTAATGCATAATCTGGTAAAGTCTTTTTCAGTGGAAACAGCTTCTTCACAACACATTCAGAGTCCAAAAATTTTGTTGATAGTCATGGTTGATAGCCCCTGAGTGTCCTGTCCATCACATCCAGATAGCATGGACTCTAACGACTTGCAATATTCCAATAATCAGATATTGATCAGAAAGTTTACACAGTCAAAAGGGAAGGAAATCCACCCAAGGTTCTCAAAGCTGCAGACCTAGTTAAAGAGTCAATTATTATTAAAGCACATTGGGAAAGAATATTTTTCTTTGAAATTTTTAGGGTTTTCCTTTTAAAAAGCAATCTTTCCTCCAAAAATGTCATTTGGGGGACATTTGATTTTTCAATCAAAAACCCAAAATTGTTGATGAAAATGGATTTTTTTCCTCAAAAATATCACTTGAATCAAAAAAATCACTTTCCATCAAAAGTATTTAGATTACAAACTTTCCATCAGCTGTGGTAATTTATGAAATCATAAATACATTTATGAAATCATAGTACAAACTACAGAAAACATATAGAACAGAAGTGTATAGATTAATTATTAGCAGAGAAATGACTGAATGGTTAGAGACAGAAGCAATGAGAAGAAGGAGAGCTCCCTGGCTATCCTGCAACTAATAAATAGGTGGATAGATATCTTTGATGATATCATGCAAAACACAAATGTGAACTGCTCAGAAAGTCTGATATCGCTGGCACTCTGTTGCATTCAAAGCAGGTGCATATTCTGTCTATATTTTTAATTAAGTGAATGTAGTTTTGGTTAAATGTTTCAGAACAGCAGCCATGGAAACTTATTCCTTCTATCTACTTCACTGGTATATCATAGCAGAGACTTATTTGAAGCTTCTCTATACATCCTTTATTACTATTCATACTATTAATGCTGAGGGGTGCCAAGCAAGGATTAGGCCCCATTGTGCTAGGCATTATACAGTCAAGTAACAAATGGACAGTTCTCACTTCAGATAGCTCACAGTCTGCTTTGTGACTCAACACAACAAACAGAGACGAAGAATGGGGGGTTTGGAAAAATGAGCTAACAATACAAGTAAGGTTTGGCATAATAAGTAGTATTCTCAGCTCTCCATCCACCTCAGTCTTTCTGTAGTAAGAAAAACACAGGAGGTCAGAGAATCAGATTGGGGGCCCTGTTAACCCTTGTTCCTGCACTAAGACTTTCAACAAAAGGCCCAAGTTCAAGGGCATCCACTGTGAATTGGCTTGAGCCCTCAACTCATTTTATACAAGTCACAGAACAACCAGGAGCTAGCAATGACTTTGAGCTTGTCTGTACACAGATTGCACCATTTTCAGTGAGCTAGCATAGTTAAAATGGAACAATGGGTTTTGTAAGGGAAATGGAATGTTATACCAGTAGAAGAAACTTTTATAATCACATCCACACTAAGCATTTCTGTAAAATATAATACCCCTAACCAAACACATACGCAAACGTGTGTTGTCTCTAGATCTTTCACTGCCTCCAAGCCTGGCCTGGATTCAATCTGTTAACATAGATATAAGAGCCTCTGCATGCCATCAGCACCCTCTTAAGCCATCCAGTCCCTTTTAGAGCCACGGTCTACAAATGCCAAGGTCAACACCAGAAATGCTTCCAAGATGTTGCCACGTAACAGAATTATGAGAATAAGGTTTTGGGTTTGTTTGTTTGTTTGCTTTAGAAAGGTACTAAGAGAAAATTTGTTGAGATTTTTTCATTGACTAAGGGGAAAAATACTATACCTATATGGGCCAGATTCTGACTGATGCAAAGATTCCTTTACATCACTTTGGCAAAATAAAGGGGTCTCAAAGTGAGTGTAAATTACATTTACAAAAAGTCCCTTTAAACCAGGGATCTCAAACTCAATTGGTATGGCGGGCCACATTTACATTGAGTTGAGTTCAGGGGGGCCACGCATGACACACACTTCTCTGCTGTACCTTTCATGCTCTACTCTCCGCCGAAAAAATCTCCCCGCAGGGTAAAATTCGGCGGCACAGTAGAAGAGAGAGAGGCTCTCACAGGGACTTGCAGACTCCACTCTCCGCCGTTAAATCTCCCTGTGGGGCCACATTCGGCGGCCATTTCCTTTTTAAGACGGCCACAACTTGCCTGAGCTCCGCTCAGAAAATAATGACAGCACAAGCCTGCGGCCGGATTCGGACTGCGGGCCACATGACACAAGCCCGCGGGCCGCAGTTGACCCGCAGGCCGCGAGTTTGAGACCCCTGCTTTAAACCATAAGGCTAATATAAATGGGTTTTAACGTAAATGAAAAAAAACCCATCTATATTTAAATTGCTCTTTACTCCAACAACTCTTAGGTATATTCTTGGTTATCTGGATTATAACTACCTTTGTTATAATGACTTATATCCGATTCCTACAGACATTAGTAGTCCCATTAATGTCAGTGGAACCACATGAGTAAAACTACTTGTGCATGTTTGCAGGACTGAGACCCTGGTAGAATAGTTAATGTAAAGCTTGGCTTTAATCATTTAGTGGTGAACTTAGCACACAGCATTTCATTATTTTTTTTTAATTACTGGAAATGAACTGTGAATTTCTTAAGAGCCATTGGAGCAAAATGTTTTCAGTCAATCTAACCACATTAATCGCAGATTGTTTGAGATTGCTTATATTTTTAAAACATTGATGTTTCTATGCTATGCTTCACTGGTTAGTACTAGCCCAAACATGAAAGTATTAAGCATTAAGGCTTGTCTGTATTCCATGAAATAAATGCAGAGAACACTGTATCCTTCACAAGGTCTTTCCTCTTAGCCAGATTCAGTGGGACTGCTTGTGAAGTGACATGCTATTCAGTGAAACAGCATCAGAATGGGCCCCTCTAAAAGCAGGATTAGAGATCTATCTGTGGAGGCTGCTCGGGTGAAGTATTGAATCGGTTACTCTCACACCTGGTTAGGCCCAGAATGGGCTAGCCCTGTGCATTTCATGGGCAACATCAGCCAATTTTGGACCAGCAGCTGGAGCAGAGATTGTGGGAAAAGTGCACCCTTCTGACACCATTCCCAGTCAACTTTCTGCTATCAAAGGCCTGAAGGCTCCAGATGTGTATTTGGCCTATGTTTTTATTATGCTCCATGCAGCCATTACCCTGGTTCACTGTTCTTACTTTGACTATGCTATCCAATGTTCTTTTCCATAAAGAAAAAGAAAAGGAAGTATTTTTGCTTTATTCAAAATCTGCATGGGTGCCATTTTTGCCGGTAATCCTTGGATTCAGTTTCCACTCTTGCTGGTATTATTATTTACTACTGTTTGTATTTCAGTACTTGAAGGCACAGCATAAAGAAGGAGTAACTCCAACAAAGTCAAAAGGAGAATCAGATCCCCACGTCCAAGATTTTCAAAACTGTTCAGTGATTTTGGTCGCTTCCATTTTTGGATGTTCACACCTCCCATGGGCCTGATTTTCAGAAAGTGTTGAGCTACCACCCTCTGAAAGTTAAGCTGTCTCAAGGCACACAAAGTCAATAGTCATTTTTGAAAATCTTGGCCAAGCTTGATTCTATTATGTAAGTAAAGATTTTTAGCCATCATTAACGGAGAGGTTTTAATTCGAGTCACAGATGATGCTATATGAATTTGACGCACACAAACATATACCATCACATTGCCCATAATATTCATAATTATTGTTTAGAGTAACATCTCTTTCTTGGAAGCTCCAGAATCGTCATGGAGATCACTGCTGGTCAATCAGCAGATTTTGCTGAGTCTCACTAGAAGCCAGGAGAGAAAGCAGCCCAAATGTGATAAACTGCTTTTTCTCAGAAGTTACCAGGTAGAGAATAGATCACAGAATAGATCACAAAAGGTTACAAAAGGAATAGTGCTTAAATTTGGCTTTTAATGGCTCTGCAAATGTGTATATTTGAAAACAACACTACAGCATAAAAGCACTGTGTAACATGGGACACATTTTCAAAAGTGGCCTGTTCATTTTTAGATGCAGTCTTGTATGTGCTAAAACTCACATTTATGCCCACAAACCAGGTGGAATTAGACTTGCTTGTTTAATAAGCAGAAATGTAGATTTTTATGCTTGTACAAAAAAACTGAGTAACATTTTAGAAAGTGTGGCTTAGACCCATGTGACTATAACTAGAGCTAAGCAAATCATTTGCAATGGAAAATTTATTCAAGGAATCTAGTCTTTTTTTGATTTTCTGCTCATGGACCAACTGCAAGCAGATCACACTTTCCTCAGATTTATTCAGCATTTGTATTTATTTAGCAATCATCTTTTCAAATTGTTTGCTTTATGGTGGGATCACAGATATTCAAATTTCAAGCTGTGCTGCTCACAGGTAATCCGGTAAATCACATAGTATTCTCTCTTTCCCCTGATTAGATAACTGCTTAAACTCTTCTGGAATGAACACTTGCCAGGCAAAGTCATGGAGACTTACTTACCTTTAAATGACTTCTTCCAGACACTTGAAAAACTTTTAAAGTCTGCTGGGAGCTGATGGAACATTCATACTTTCTTACAGAGAGGAATGATGGTCTTGTGGTTAAGGCATTGGCTGCTTCAATGCCTGGCTCTGAAGTAGGCTTCCTGGATGACATGTAGAAACCGAAATTCACAGGACCTTCCTAAAAATCAGGGGAATTACACCAGCTGAGAATTTGTTCGTATAGAGGAAACTTTATCAAAGATGCCAGTTTTGTAATAAAGACTAAATGGAGCAAAACTTCACGCAAACATGTTGGCTCTTTTCCTCTACCTTTATCATTATTTGTAATGTTGTTTTACAGCAATATTTACAGTCTTCAGTTCAGGATTGGGGCCCCATGATTCTACACATTATACTGTTCTCAGACTTTCTAAGCACAGTATAGTTCATTTGCTTAGTGTTATTACTAGAAATACTATTGTTGAGGTCCTAGCATATTCTTTATTGCTTCAACTTGGGTGGGGCAGCACTTCAGGGGTATATCC
>ML677031.1:13031496-13099898 GCA_007922155.1 Mesoclemmys tuberculata
ATATCCAAACACACACACCCATACAGTTAGTGCCAACATGGAGCAAGACTGCTGGCTCTTACCCAGCTTCTGCTTGAAGTTGTCCACCAGCAATGTGATATCTCCTAATATGCCACCTGGAAGGTAACAATCAAGGTTGAGGATCATGCCAGCACTCTGTGCTCTCCAAGGATGTTTCTAAGCACTGACTCCGATCCCCATTGTGCCGTTGCTTAGTCAGACAAAAATCCAGTTAGCTGCAAATAATTAAGTCTGTCTGATAGTGAAGGCAAGATGATGCTCTGATTGTGGACACCATTGAAATTGTATCTTTTCTCTTAAACTGATAAAACAAGGAACCAAAATGAATTTCACTCCAGTAATTTTCCTTTGGCCCATTACCACTTGTATAATACAAAATAACTTCACATTTCTTAGTGCCTCAGAAATGAAGAATTGTTTAGATGTTTATTAAACAGAGTTGAATCAAATTAGTCACATTATGTTGTCTTGGGTTTGAGAGTTAATTGGAAGACAATGATTTACTACATTTTGAAATACCAAATGTGTTTCCAAGTACGTTAATGACAACTAGAATCAGAATGTAACCGTGGAGAATGGAAATTTTATTTTTTTAATTCTTACGAAAGTACTTTTGTAAACGAGTTTGCTTTTGACTCATTGAAAGAGGTTCATCACAGTTCAGTGTGCTGAGTGTTACATATTTAAATGTAATCTAAGGATATTTTAAATAATATACTGAGTTGTGTTTGAACATTTCTAAATAAATACATGGAACAAGTAATTGGGGTAACTTTGAGGACTTCTAGTTCACAGGAAAGGAAAGACCAGGGATGGTAATTGCCTATTGGACAGTATCTGGCTTCAAAGGTGGCATTGACATTGGCCTCCGGAGATCCTATCTGTTTGTCCGACATGAAACTAAATCCTGCAATTCTTACTTCAGAAAAACTCCCTTAGCAGACTTCAGTGGGGACTTTGCGAGGATTTTAAAGACTGCAGGATTTGCCCCCGTTTTGTAGGAAGGCACATTGCAGCAATTCTAGCCAGGAAACCAAATGTGGTCGATAAAAGGAAAAAGTATCTGAGTCAGTGCCCGGGTTCCACTGGCTTTCCCCATGATAGAAATTTCATCAGCAGGGGATAACAATGGTACAAACCACCCACAACCTCTGCACTGCTGAAGTCTGAAGCCAGTTGGTGCAGCCCAGAATGTCAGAGTGAGATCATTCGGGGACAGCACCCAAATGGTGCCCCAAGGTGATGAAGGTGGTTATTGCAGGTTTAGTGGGACTTAACCAAGTGGGGAGGAGGAAACAAACCTGGCCCTGCCAGAATGTTTAGGGAGGAACTCTTGTGCATTAAAAAGCCCTTTACTCAGTTAGGTCTGGATTGTAACCTCTTCCCACTTGTAGAGAAGTGTCAGGATGAAAAAAGGGGGTGATCAGATACATCTCTGCAGTTTTCCTGGAAACGGACAGTATCTGATTCTCCCAGCCTTGGACATCTCCCTGCTTTAAATGGGGCCTTTTGAGGAAGGTGCAACTCTGCATGAGTAAGGAAGGCAGAATTGGACCCTCAGTACTTAGGACCAAATCACGGCTTGCATTATGTGGGTATGCAAGAATGGAGAGAAAGTATAAGGCAGGAGCATACACTGTGCCCTGCCAAAGCGTGATGGAGCTGCCTGCTGTGGTAGAGTACTCTCCCCCAATTTCCAGAAAGAATTTTGTCAGCCAGAATTGCTCCTGGGAATTTTACCACATCTTCAATCATACCCAGAATACGGGCCATGGCTTAATGTCAGCCTAGCCCTTTGTTTCCTTGTGCACATTTACATCCATTTGTCAATGTCATACCTAGCTAAGATCCCAAACTTTACTTTATGAAATGTATATGTTTATGATGATTTACATATCAACACCATTATTTCAGAGAAACAGCATGACATTCTTAGAAGCTGTTTGTTTTTAAATCATTAGTGAAGTCATTATTTTTGTTATAGGAAGCACATCTGCAACGCTGTCTGCATATTTGCACCCTAATATACATGCAAGTAACAGAAAAGGATCCAGATTCTCTCTGTGACATGAATAACGCCACAGAAACCAGTGCAGTCCAATGAACACAAAAAAAGCTTAAGAAGGAGTTACACTGCAAGTAAGTGAGGGCAAAATTTGTGCCATTAAAAATAAAGACTAAAGTCAATGGGAGAAGGACGCATTGTTCTCAATCTTAAAAGTCCAAGGCTGCAAACCCTGAGAAATGTAAATCCGATGCACCTAAAGCTCTCAGCCACCAGATGGTGCAGGTGGCCCTTGGCCTGGTTGGTAGGGGCCTCCATACCTACATGGACAGATGGTTTTTAGGACAGTAAATTAGAATCAGTGTTTGGTAAACAGGAGAGGAGAGATGAAAGCTGTTAAGAAAAGTAATGTTATTTAGTTTTAATATCCTAAAGTATTTCAAACAGTGGAAAGTAATAATTAAAAAAAAAAAAAAAAAAGCAAAACAATAGTGTTGTAGAATAACTGCTCTGTCATTGCTTACAGCCATGTCTCAGTAGCTCTGTATTTTGCTGTTAACTACCATGCTTTGCAGCCAACAGGAATCAGAAATCTCTTTAAGGTTCTGCCAAAGACTTCACTATGTTTTAGTGTGTCGCTAAGTTCTCTTGACTTCATTTGCTGTGAGAGCACCTAATTTTTGCAAAGACGTGTTGTTATCTAGAGACTATCAAATTCCCCTGTTGCATCACACCAGAAAATATAATCTTCTGTTCTCAGCAGTTTTCCATCCTTATCCTCCTGTCTGAAGGCAGGGGCCATCTGGCTGGTAACAGACAAAACTCTGGCCATTTCTTCATATTCTCCCCTATTTATGGACTTCTTTTCACATTTCCTCCTGTTTTCTGCAACTGGTTTTGAAAAATTTCTTTGCTGGTACCTAAAATATTCTCTGCAATTTGACATCGAGGGACAGATTCTGAGCTGGTGTAAGTATACTTCAAGAAAGCAAAGTTGATTTTGGCCAGCTAAGGTTCTGCACCCTCAGTATTTTATTCTGCTCCTGTTTTTCTCTTCTTAATTTCATCCTCTTTCCTGCTCTCACTGATCTTTTAATCCTTCTCCCGAGAATGCTGTTTATTGTTTTTCTAAATGCCTTCTACCTTTTGCTTGTTTTCCTTTACAGCTCTGTTTAAACAATTGCTCCTTGTTGCCCTTTCTTGGTGAAAAATGGACTAGGATGAAGTTCCACTGAAGCCATTCCATTCATTTGGGTAAAAAAAACCACATTTCCTATTTTCCCCCAGTTGATCCTGCACAGAGTATAAAATTCCAGTAAAAATAATTAAGGACAAAAAGTCTCTTGACTCCAGCATTCCGCTGTTATAAGAACATATTTTTTCAAGACACCCCACTCCCACCCTCAAATTTCCACCAGGTACAATGGCAATGCATTTACAGTGTACAAGGCTCTTGTTCAGTTGATTGTTTTTGGTTACCTGGGCTTGCAAGTGGCTTAATCTGCTGCAGTGCCAATGTCTGTAGCCACTGACAGAAAGAGAATTATCACACTGAATTGTTGAAGTGTTCCCTGTAAGTGCCCAATCCAACTCTCATTAAAGACACTGGAAAGAAAGTCATTGAATTGGACTGTGTCCCAACTGATCAAGGAGTATCTTATATGGATTCAAGTCCTCTCTAACAAGAATGATGGTGTAATTATAGAACCTCAAAGGTTGGGAGGAAATAAAGAGGAATAATAAGGTTCTACAGGGAGTTGGAGGACTCTTGAAACAATATCTAAAGCATTTAAAACTCTGTTCACTAAAGTTATTATGTGTGTGCTTTCCTCTAGCACATACCCCCATTAGCGCTACAGATTTAATGATACCGTGAAGGTTATTTACTTATGGTTGGCTCACTGACAAACAGGAAAATTGAAATAACATGACTATACTAAATGTGTTAATAAACAGTAACAAAGCTACCTTTCTTTGTCTTTGTAAACATGTCCCTTCATAGCTATTTGAATAATTGTTATTCCAACCAATAACTGAGTAATTACAAATACCCCCCCCACCTTTCTTACAGGCAGCATTTACCCGCAAAAATGCTTGCCAATATCCTTCCTCTAACTGCCCTGAAAGTAGATAGCAATATTTAAGAATCCTCAGCCACTGTCTTTGGCATCCTTAATTTCTCTTTAAACTGTGTTACTATAAGGCAACCAAAATGTGTGCACTAATGCAAATAACCTGTGATTAGCTGGTGATTGGAATCTGAATGCAATATGGCAAAGGAAACAGTTCCCAGAACTTTGTAGGATGATAATCCACTAGAGACACCTAAAAAGCAACTTGTTGCCAGGGGGACTGTGTAAAACATTCAAACAGACACAGTGATTACCTGTATTGAGGTAGTGTTCCTGTCTGGCTATAAACTCCCCAATTCTACCTATGGGAGCTTGTGATGGATGCTGAGCTGCTGTGTAATAATTTTCATAAAAGGTCAGTGAGGTGGTTATTGTATATTAGCCTTTCATGTATGAATGTATTGATCTAGAGAGGGACTGTTGGAAAAACAAATCAGGAAGGCAACACAATGGCTCTCAGATAAGAACATCAAGGCTCACACTTGAAAGACAATGGGGAAACCTTTTAGCTTCAAGAATCCTACATCCTGTCTCCAACAAGTTGTAAGCCTTGTTTGCCAGTACTGGGACAGTACAGAACAAAAGGGTGTAAATAGTTAAAAACAGAAGTTGGGTGATCAGAAGACTTAGCAGCTTTAAAGAACGCTCTCTGAAGCAGAGAGGAATTAACTGATTTGTGATTTAAGGGCCAAATTGTACCATGTACGCCCTACAGATCCTGGAGAGGAGGTGAGGGGAGGGGATATATGGGAAGTGTAGACCAGCCAGGATGGATAACCTGGTAAGCTAGATGTGTGCATAGTCTGTTTATTGTTTTAATATCCGTTTTCTCTCAAATGCTTTTGTTCTAAATAAACAATACTTTGCTTTAATCTATTTGGTCACTGTACTGACCATTGGTCGCTACTCCCTTAGGAAACAGACCTGAAGAGGCTGAGCCCAAGTCTGACCTACTGAGATCATCATAATTAATACCTGGGGATCGTTGACCAAGGTTCAGCCTGACAGTGACAGAGCTGCGTTTTTACACCTCAAGAGAGGAATGATGGCTTGAGGCCCAACACCTGAGAGGGGTGCACTCAAGACCCAGCAGGGTCAGAGGTGCTGTCAGCCCAGTAACTGGGACAGAGCTGGGTTCTGGAATTCAGGATACATATTGAAGAAGGAAAATAGGAATGTATATACACAATATCCTTTTTAATGAGTGCAGTTCTTCTGTCTTATATGTTTTAGCACTATATTGGAAATAAAAAGCAATATGGCTACTCCAAACCCATCTTTATACTTCTAATTAATCCTGTAATACATTTTATCAGTACACCACTTAGGGCAAAAATGTATTTGGGCGTTCAATCATGCCTGTTTTAAAAAATATTGAATGGGAAACTAGGATCGTGCAGGACAGCTTGTCACTCAACCCATTTCGCTTTGTCTGAAAGGACAGTTTCTGAATAATCCTGTTTCTCACAGCATGGAAAAGTACGAAGGCTGTTATCCATGCAGTAAGTCCTTTGCTTATAACTATCTATAACTTTTTTCTTTTCAATTTGCTCTGGTAAGTGATTCTGCTCGTGACAGCTCTCAGTTGTCTAAATTGGATTGTTAGGTAGAATAACAAAATGACAAAGAGTGATCCAAATCAATATGTGCCCATATTAAATTGCAAATATAGGTCTCCAAAATTAGGTTGCACTGTGTAAGTCTCTTCCCTTCCACATTCAGATGATTGTGTGTAGTTCTTATGTCAGAGCAGATGGAGACATGCAAAGGGAAATAGCGTAGTAAGTCATAATATCCTCATCTAACCTCCAGAGGGTAGCAGGTACTGTGTTCTCATCTAACTTCAAATGCAACTAGGACCCCTTTGAATGCAAACAAGTAGCATGTTAAACTAGAGACAAAACCATCACACACATTTATCTACTAATCTCAAGAGCAATCCTAAGAGCAAAAGACTTCTAAAAAAGCTAATGGAGACTTTGTCTAGCATTGTGGTAGAATCCTCATGTCTTTTTACCTTCTCCTTTTCAGGTAATCTTTTCTAATCCTTTTGTCTTCTCTTTCCTTTACTCACTATTAATTAAGGGTTAATTCTAACCCTTTCAGGTTATCTTTTCTAATCCTTTTGTCTTCTCTTTCTTTTACTCACTTACTCCTCTGCTCATTTCTCCTCCCATCCTTCTCTCCAGTTTTCCACCCACTCCCTCCTTCCTCTTTGCTCCGTAGATCACACTCTTCAATCTCTCTCTCCTTTTTCTGACACTCATGCACTCGCAGGCCTCTTTTGTCTCACCTCCCCACAACCTATTCCCTAGGAACAGGCTCTCTTTTGTCCTCCTATCCCCTTCCACAACCCAGTGCTTGTGTTGATAAACCCTAGAAGTCCAGCCCAGTCTTGATGAGTAGCTCTTGTATCTGTTGGATATGCAGCCCAGCAGGGGTATAATCAGAGGCAACTAAGGGACTAAGCACCATTTCCAAAAGTGAGTTAGGCCCTTAGGGCATGTTTACATGGGGATCTAAAAAACCCTCGCTGTTCCTGGTCAACTGACTCGGACTCGGACTCTGCGGCTGAAAAATTGCTGTGTAGACGTTTGAACTGGAGCCTGAGTCCTGGGACCCTCAGAGGTCAGGCTTCAGCCCGAGTGTTTACACAGCAATTTTTTAGCTCTCATCCTGAAGTCAGTTATCCTGGACCAGCTGTGGCCCCATGTAGACATATCCTTAGGAGCCTAAATCCCAATGCTTTCAATAAGACTTGGACCTTAGGAGCTCAGTTCCTCAAAGGTATTTAAGTGCCTAACTCCTCCTAGAATGAGTATCTCAATAAGGGTGGTTAACTACCCCCGAGGATCTGCTGCTAAATGCCTATGTCATTTTTAAAAATGGGACTTAGGTGCTTCTGGAAATTTTACCCAGTATCTTTAAGGCTATGATAGCTGTCCTATTATATCCTTACACTTAAGGGCTGTAATTCACTTCTAATAAAGCCACACTAACAAGTAAAAGGACACCAGATACCGTAGAACCAATACAGTTCTGCCGCTTGGAGAGGAGAGGGCGGATTTGTAGAAGCCCACAGGGAAACCCAGTTCCTGGAGGCCGGACCTGAAGAAGACCTCTGTGTTAGTGCAAAAGCTTGTCTCTTTCCCAAAACAGAAGTTGAGCCAATAAAAGATATTGCCTCACCCACCTTCTCTCCTTAATTAACAATGTCAGTTTAGAAATTTATTCCACAAGTAGATAATTAATAAATCTGAGATAATTTCACTAAACCAATTAAGCATCTTCATAATTACTCTTCATGCAGACATTAGACTGCAATTGTAAATCTTTTTTTTTTTTTTTAAATTCCTGCGAATTTCATTTTCTTCAAACATCTCATTTTTTCATTAGATTATTTCAGAAACCTGGACATACATAATTCCCTTTCTCCTGAACACCCCTCTCCCCCCCATGACCATTAAAGCAATATCAGGAGTCTGAATGCAGACTATCCATTTGATATTTCAAAACTGTATGGGGATGGAGAGCTGTCTTGTGCTTAGAACAAGGGACTGGGACCTATTGGAAATAAACTGAACACTCCTAAATTCTAGTCCCCACGTTGCATCTGTGAGATTTTTTTTTTCAACTCAACTTACATCTCTAGGTCTCGTTTTCCCATCTACCTCTGTTAGGTACTTATTGGGTCAAATCATCCTAGTAACTAAGCACCTGACATTCTTTAATGCATGTATTCTCACAACGTCCATGTGAGAAGGACAGTATTATTCTCCTCATTTTGAGGATGGGGAACTGAGACACAGAGAGAGTAAAGGCTAGATTCACAAAGGAACTTAGCTGTGGTGATGCTGAGCATTGCCACAGCTAGCTTTTTGGGACTTAGAAAATCAGGCTTCCTATACGATGAATGGAGAAAGATAGGCACCTAAGACTGGGATTCAGAAAAGCAGCATGCTGAGAGGGGAACCACCCAAATTAGCCAATGGGAGCTGCCAAGGAAAGAGATGTATCCAGAATCCCACCTCTTTCAGGGAGTTTGATGCCTAAATTCAGGCTGGAGAGAGATGCCTCTCTCTGCTTGAGATGTTCAGCTATGAACCCTCTCCTGTAGGTAGATGCCTAAGTGTTATGCCAGGCACTGCTGCTCACAGCTGCCTGCAAGGTTCTGGATGACAGGTGAGGAATAAAAACACGCCCATACCAGGTAGGTGCACTTATCTTTAATCATGGCTTACACTCCAAACAGCAACGGAAGACCCCAGGGTGCGTTGCGAAGCAGGCTGCTGGGGGATCTTGCCACGCAATCCAAGTGGATTCATGGCTGAGTCTCATTGCGCAGCTTGCATTCCAAGCTTTTATGTACAGAATAACGTATCAGCTCTAAGGTACAGCTAGCATTGGCAGATTTACAGCACGTGACCTTGCTTCCTAACTTTCCTCCTCCTTTGGCAGCACAAACACTTTCACAGGGCCTTGCTCAGCTGGTTACCAGGCTGAGCAGTGCTGTTTATCAAACTGCGTCTGACCAGACCCGTCAAGCCCCTATCTCTGTTTGACGCGTTATAAGGCTCTTCCACGGCCCTACACTAAGGCATTTCTTTCATTAAGTAAAGGAAGAGGAAGAGTTCTTCAAAACTTCTAGCCCAGAGTGAGATATAACAGACCCCTGGTTCAAGTCTCCCCTCTACCTGATGAGGAGAAGGGATTTGAACAGGGATCTGTCAGCTAGGCGATGAGATATTCTGATGTGGGGCTCCCTCATTCTCTCTTGTTGAAGCACTATGCTGTGGATAAAAGTAATTGTGGGAGGGGTCACCCGAAGCCTGGATGAGTGCGCTCCACCCTTTTAAATTAGTTTTATGCAGTGGCAACTCCAGTGGAAAGCAGGTGAAATGGGACAGGAAATTGGGACACGAGCCTCCATTTTATCAGGAGTTGCAGAATATATACAAAGGGAATAATTTGCCACACTTTTCATGTTTGTGAGTTATGAATTGGAAAAATAGTTCGTGACACTGATTAATGTGAACTTCAAACAAAATGTGCACCATTTTCTCTTAATTACTGTCCATTTGCTGAGAATTGCATTTATCTGCCTTTTAGGCTAAGAAAAAGGGTGTGCGATAAAAGTGAGTTTTTTACTTTTTTATTGGCAGTCTAAGCTCTTTATACAGAAGTTAAGTTAGAAGTAAATTCTGAGTCACTAGCATGTATGAAAATTTACATGTTCTGTACTGTACTAGTTGTGTGCACTGAATACCCAATCATGTATCATCTATTAATTGATTCTGTCATCACTCACCCTTACTTTTATGTGAATTGCCTGTTAAATTACCATACCATTAAGTTGTGAATAAGTATGAACTGCTGCAGGAGCTGATTGAAATGTTGCTAGAAACAAGAGCACTAGAAATAATGGGAAATATCTTGGATAGTGTCTCCTGGGTTATTGCTATGTTGCCATAGTGACTTTGCAAGGCCAGATTTCCAAAATGCATCAAAGCACTCAGCATTTCCTATTGTTCTTAATGGGAGCTGCTGGTTGCTGAACACTTCTGAAAAATCTGACCACTTCATGTAGCTACCTAAATGACAGCGGCAGTCTTTTGAAAAGTGTGACTCAGTTGCAAGTGCTGATAATTTAGAAAATCTGGCCTGTAATGTTTTTGTGCTTCTGTACATATTAATATGTTCTTTATTTAGGTTTCACTACTGCAAGATCATTCTCAGTATGATAGAGGAAGTGCTCCACAGCACGCAGGATCAGGCCCTTAAACTATTTTCATCAGATTGAATGTTAGAGTTGTGCAATTAGAATAGAAAATTCTCTCATCCTCCATCACAGTGCTTCCTGATGCCGTCACACAGAGGTGATAAGTCTGGTTTAGGGGAATTTCCCTTTCTGAAAGGGTATGTATTTTCCATTAGTATCAACAGGAGTTGCACGCATGAACTGAAAGGAACATATAGCCCTTGGTGACTAGTTTGGTTTAACTACAAATAGCACAGAAGTAAATGATGTGATCTTTAAAGATCATTAACAAGTCTTTATTCTCATTTCGGTGTAACTGTTAAATCACCCGTGTGGGTAGTCAAAATATTAGACATGACTTCATTTTACAGGGCACAGATAACACTTGATTATGTTCAGCAAACTGTGTAACAATTATCTCAGAAATTAGTGTGTATACTACAGATTGGTGAACTGGTTTAAAAAAATTCAAAAATTACCCCATCAGTTCCTGCACCTTTGCCCATTTTTAGATACAACTGATTCTTATTTGGATGTTTCAAAATATTCATTCACATTTGTACCCCATATTACTTCTCACTTTTGTGGTTCCACATTTCCAGATTCCAAACAGGATGAAAAGCCCCAGAATATTCTGAGAAAGACTATTTTAATAAGATCAACGAGGCGAATTTGAAGACCTATCCACTGAATTAAACTGTGACACTGTAGACTTTTGTCCATCTGCACCCTGCAGCAATTCACTAAAATCATGCTGGTGTTCACATGTGGATAGCGCTTTAGTTCATAAGGCAGATATAACAAATTACATACTATGATGAAAGCTCGTCTCTCTCACCAGCCGAAGCAGGTCCAAGAAACGATATTACTTCACCCACCTCGTCTCTCTGATATCCTGGGACCAACATGCTGCAACAGTACTGCATACGCATTACAATGGCTACTGGGGCTTGTAGCAGGTTTGCGCAGGGCCATCCTGTTGCTTGGGTCCTCTGTGCCCACAGACCAATCAGAGACCTCGGCTTGGTACACCCACCAGTGACATTTATTTACAGTTTACTTGCCTGCCACTTTCTATCTATGACAGTTTAGCTTAAGCTCAAGCTTAACAGCCTCAGAGTCTCAGCCACCAGCCGAGAGGAGCTTGCCCTCCCCCTTGGTTGGTTGGTCGGTCGGTCAGTGGCTGGCTGGCTTCCTTTCTTCCCCTCTTCACTGCCTTCCTGAGAGCCTTTTGTAGCCCCTGGCTAATGAGGCTGGCAGTTGCTCCCTATCTGCCCATTAAGTGTAGACTTACTCCTGAAGTGTGGCTCACTTGACAGACGGCTGGCTCAGCTTTTCTTTGCCCAGCACCCAGTCACAGGGCTGCATCAGCTGTTTTCTAGTGGATTGAGCATAAGGTTGGGAATTGGGAGACCTGAATTGTAATTCCCAATCTTTCCCTGGCTGGCTGTGTTAATTTGGGCAAATCACTTCACCTCCCTATACCTCAGTTTCCCCATCTGAAAAATGGGGATAAGGATGCTTACCCACCTATGGATGAAAAGTGCTGAGTACCATTACTTCTGGGGGCTAGTTCTACAAAAATGCTCAGCATCCAGTAGTGCCCATGGCTTTCAAGTCCTACGCTTAAAGTTAAGCAAGTGCTTAAATGCTTTGCTGGATGTGGGCCAGAGTGATCAGCATCTTGCAAGATCAAGGTCTGAGCCTTTAAGGTATAAAGAGAACCATGTAAATTGATCTTAAAGACTAATCAGGTGCCAATCTCATGCATAACTTTTCTCAAATCATTCAGGCAATTGGACTTTCTGGAAGAGTACATTGCATAATGGATTTGGAGGAATATATACTAAATGTACATTTCTCCAGCACTTTTCACATCATCGTATATTACCAAGCGCAAGCCTCCAAGCAACTGGCAAAATTGTATGTTCATCAAATGCTCTTGTCTTCCACCTTCCTTCCTCAAAAGGGCAGTGAGGGAAATCAGATTTGATGGCTGCCGGAAGTAAAGACAGATGATGAAAAATTTCTGCTTTGTCACTTAAAATGGGGGAGAGGAGGTTGTGCTCAAATAAATACTTTTGATAGAAAGGCAGTGAGAGTTTATAGTTGCAGGATGAAACTATAACTTTAACTGGGGTTGAAATTGATTAATGCGTTTGATTCCATAATCATTTTACTTAAGGGAATAAAATCTAATCTGGCAGCTATTGCATGGAAGATATAACCCATTTTGTTTGGTGAAAAGTGCATTGCATCAACTGCTGATCAAATATAGATCTTCTAAAAAATGGACTTAGAATGTGCATTAAACATGGACATAAAATTTTATAGATATTCCCCTGGACAAAATAAAGCTATCACCATTAGGCTCTCATATAGTACAATTATTGTTAAAACAGAATTTTATTAAACTAGGCAGATGCCAAAATGAAGCTGTGATTTACTAAAGTCCACAGTTGATATTTTAAAATAAATAAATAGAATAAAGCTACTTTGTGTGTGTGTGTATAATTACAGCATCTTACAGAGTGAACACATCCAGAATACACATGTAATGTCTGACCCACACCAATAGAAGGTACTCTTGCTATCCATCTCTTTACAAAACTGTAGTTCATATGCAGTATCATATTAATGACAATTTCACTTGCACGCTACCTCGGGGTTGGCTGGCAGCCAGTGTGGGAAGCAGCATTCTACAATGTGGTTAACATGTTTATTGATAGCAATTACATATCAAATTATATAAAAAAGGTTCATATTTCAGACTAGAATGAGCATTGTCTCATGGGGTTTTTAACAGGAATCACATAGGATTCATTATAGGCTGCAATCATACCAACTTGGCTTGCCGTTTCAGCATTTCTAACAAGCTAAGCTGTAGAGACCTGTCCACTACAGACATATTAAATATAAAAATAAATAAAACCTCCAAGGAGAACTTCTAGCTGGGTTTGGTGATTCAGGAGGTGGCCCTCTTCCTTCTGAACTGTGTACTGAGCCAATTCCTAACACTGTATAAAGGGAATTGTGTTCTTGGAAATACCATCTTTCAGATGGGTACATTGGAGGTCTTGACAACGCATAGGGATTGGTAGTTACAATTATAGGGCCAGAAGTCAAAGGGAGATGGGGTCACTAGACTCACAGGATCAAGACTAAAGTTGTCTTCTTTTGTTTTCTGTCCCAAAACGATCATGTATTTGTTCTGGGCACTGTTAAACAACAGCTGCATTCCACTCCAATAGTGGCTGCATTTCAACGGTGGGTGAAGTGATCTCTCTCCACAGAAGGTTCCTTCTTTCCTCTGAGAGAGCCAGAAAAGGGTGAGGAGCACACTGGGCTGCTCACCTCCTTCCTTTGACCCAGTGGATGTTCTGCAAGTGAAACGAGTTGGGGCTGGGACATGGCTGGTTCTGCAAGCACTGTGGCTTTAGAACCCTGCAGAGTACCATTAAGTACAATAATGCCAATGGCGTCTGCACGTTTCATCCCCTTTCAATGAACGAAATCTCACCCCAAGGTACAATTCAAGGGCAGTAGCAAGATGAAGACCTGTGCAAGATTTCTTCCCAAACCCACTAGTCCATTCCCACCCTTCCCCAACAGTGCTGACTTTCCATCTCCTCTCACCCTTACTAGTATTAAGGATGCCAACAGCAGACTTTCTAACTCTGGGCTGAGGCTTTTTGCTAATCCCGGTAACACCCCCAGCGGACTTTACATGCTTACTTCTACACTCATCTTTTAAACGAAGATACTCTTTTGTAGTTCTCAGTGGAGAAATCTTCTCCTGCCAGGAGTCCAACAAGTTTTCACACCAAATAGGCTTCTTGAAAACAGGTTTACCTTTTTGACACTGTCCTCATTTTGACAGATAAACCTGTATCAAATGCTAGATAAAAAACAAGCATATTTCACAAGGCAATTGGCCTCTAACACTCACCACTCAGAGAATCTTTACTATGGTAGGAAAAACCATTCTTCAAATATTTTACCCTCACCTGTGTTAACACCTTGGATTATTCGACTGAATGTAAGAGAATCTAACTTCAATGACACCATCTGTGCTATGTGAATCTCATTCAGTTCGGGCAGCATAATGAGGCCACTTTGTTTTTGTCAGCAGGGATGTAACAAATGTCCTTTCCTCACTGTTTGGGTGCATGTCAAACAGTAGCAGTTTGCACTGGCTGAATTTGAACCATGCATGTGAATAATCAGTAATCCCCAGTAGATCTCTATCTTTTTTTTGTTTTGCTGGAAAATTGGGGTTTTCAAGAAACTAAAGTTTTTGCTTTACAGAAGAAATTTCAAGTGTGCATCAAAAACCTTTCATCTACAAAGTTTTGGAATTTTTTTCAGTTTTTCAATGAAAAGTCAAAATTTTCCCTGATTATTTTTTATTTAAATCATTTTTTTCCACATTTTTGTCAAGATTTCCCACATTTTTCCCTTTGAACTCACCCTGCTGTTGAGCTGTCATGATGGTTCCAATAAATTACTAGTACAGACTGTGTTTGGCTGCACCCTCCAATACAGAGGGAAAGGATGGTATCGGAGAAGCTGCAGCCTTTCCCCATTGAAAACATTTGATTTAATTCAACTGCTCTATAAAGAGCAGCCTATGAATTAATAACCCAGGATTCAAGTTTCAAAAAAGCCCAAAGGGTGTTAGGCTCCTAAGCAACTTAAGTTCTTCTGAAAGTCAATGAAATGTAAAAGCACCTGAATGATTTAGGCTCTTTTAGAAATGTTAGAAATTTTATCCTAGGATTAAAATAATGTCCATAGCCTTGGAATGGGTGCAGAAGCCTGGGGAAAATATAGGGTGTGACTACATAGGATAAAAGACCTGAGGCAAGCCCGCAGCTGGCCTGGGTCAACTGATTTGAGCTCACAGGTTTCTGGCTCTGGGGCTAAAATCGCTGTGCGGATGTTCAGGCTTGAGCTGGAGTCCAAGCTCCGAGACACCCCTCCATCCTCACACAGTCCCAGAGCTCATGCTCCAGCCCAAGCCTGAACATCTACATAGCGATTTTTCAACCCAGGAGCCTGAATCAGCTGACTTGGGCCATCTGCAGGTTTTTTACCCTCGTGTAGACATACTCATAGACCAACAAGGAAAGGCAAAGTTAGATGGTCAGCTCCCATTGAATTTCAATGGCATCTGGGTGCCTAAATCCCTTAGGATCTGTTGAGCATTCCAACCTATGCATGTAAATCAGATGGGGATGGGAAGGGGGAGTATATGGCATTGAGGAAACGACTTCCTTTTTTTAAAAAAAAATCTTATAAATGTTTTGGGATGGTAGCGGGACTCCACTGAAATACCCTTTTAACATTAATTCTTGGTTAAAGGTTTCTTTTTGGGAACAGAATAGAAGTTGTGAGAACTATCTATACCCATGGTACTTATATGGCCCCCACTAGTATGGTATCTGATTGCCCCACAATATCCCTGTGTCCTCCCCATTTAAACAGATGGGGAACTGAGGCACAGTGAGACAAAGTGACTTTCCCAGGGTCACACAGGACGTCCGTAGAAGAGCAAGGAGTTAAACATAGATTTCCCAACTCCCAGCAAGCAGCATAACCATTGGATCATCCTTCCATTCGTGGCCTTGCTCTTTAAGCTCTCCAGATGCAGAGTTGACTTCAAGGTAGGTTTTGCATTCTATGACATTTGCAAGATTAGCACTCTTTTGTGCAGCACAAAATTCAGCACTCAGCTTTAGTGGGAACTGTGTTGGGAAAAAATAGTAAAAAATAAAATAGTTCCAGACAAGACTCCTCTTTACACAGCTACAAAATGGAACAAATGCTGTCATGCTCAGCATAGATCTCAGCAAATGTTGCGTCACGAAGTAATAGTCAGTATTTTGCTTGTTCATGAGAGAATGTATTTCAATGCTTTTAAGATTTGGATTCATGTCTGAATATAAATAAAAATATATAAATAAATATAAATGAATATAAATAAAAAATTCCCCTCTTCTCTCCTTGTAAGCTTCTGATTCTTATATACAAACACAAGGTTCTTAAATGTAGGTTGCAAAACACCAAAGAGGGAATACTTAAATTCACAAAACAATTACAGTTTTCACGGAGTTTGTTTTAGAAAAATCCACAGACATTTATTTCAAATTGTGGATTTTGCAAAAGATATGTATTTTGGAGCCTGGATGTCATGATAGTTTCCCTTTCAGTGTCTTTCAACTCTTAAAACCATTTAAAAATTCATAAAACACCGACTTCAATAATAGATTTTTGTAACTTTTTAAAAAGAACTCCAATGTTTTGGGCCTAGGTGATTTCAAAGCTTCCCTTCCAGTGTCTTTCAAACATTAAATCCCCCAAACAGAAGGGAAGGAATTCTAAGAATTAAAGAGACACCTGTTACACTGAAGAGGATAATAGTAAAGAAATAAATAAGAAACAAGAAACAACATTAAGGGAAACCTACATGAAAACATTCCACAAAATGTACCCAGCATTATTTCTTTGCAATTCAGCAGAAAACAAACAACCTGTTATGCAATATAAAGGCAGATTCATTCACTAACCTGGCTGTAAAAAAACAATTGATTATACAGTGCAACACTTTCAAACCCATTAACCACAAAGTAAATTTAACATCTTAGTAGTTTTTTAAATGTTGTTTAGCATTTCCAAGGTACCTTTTATGTAAGGACCTCAAAAGTGTTTTACAAACCTCATTTAAGCCCCATAAAGCTCTTTTTCAAAGGGAAGCTCACCCAAATTAGATTACTTTTATATAGTGACGCAGATGTGAGTAGAACTCAGTTTTTTGGGAGCAATATTATTTATTATAGATAGAGCTCAGACTGATATTCATTCAAGCTCTCCAGGCACAGCTTGATTTTAAAACATTTTTACAAACATGGGTAGAGAATGTTCATACAATGGGAAACATCCAAAACCCCTCTGAGAGCATAGCCCTACTAGCCAAAGTCTCCCTGCCCATCTCCCCCTTTCTCAGTAGATCCTGTGAGCTTCTGAATGACCACTTCTGTGTTCTTACTTGGCTGTCTTTGGGATCCAGCCAGTTAGGACCACTATCCACTCCCAATTCACTGGATTTTCTAGGAGGAGGTCTGGATATAGTCTCAAACTCCTTTCTTTCACTTGCCTTCCTTTCCTCCCACAAATACAGAGGGCAGAAGAAGAAGGAAACATATCTGCTTCCACTGCAGTGACTGCTAAATTAAAACCAAGGAGCATCCTAGCATGCCTAGTGGAAACAGGATTTTGGGGTTTCACTTCATGGGATTTAGCTGTGAGAGATGCCTTTGGATTCCCAAATTACTTTACCTTACGGGTAGTGTTACAGTTCAGCACAACTGCACCTGTATTCCCCCCTCCGTGGTCTAGCAAGGACACTCACCCGTAGGTTCTTGGATCTCCAGCCATCACCTCTCTGAGGCAGAAATACACATCTCTCTCTACCTCCTGGAGCATTTCCAGGCTGCACAGCTCCCAGCCTATTCCACAGTGAATTTCCTAGCAAAGTCAGATTGCCTCAGCGGGCTTGTTTCTTTTCTCCTCAGAGAAGTAAACAGTATAATTGCCACAGTTAAATTACCACACAGCTCTTTCTAAGCAAGCAAATTTATTCCTAAGGTAAAAGCATTACAGCAACAACACATTAAAACAATCAAAGAACCTACACACATGCTAATAAGCAGTGATCATATCCAACCAGTTCGCACCGGTTCACGCGAACCGGTTCTTAAAATTGAAAAAATGCAGCGAACCGGTTCTTAGCGCCGGTTGATTCAATGTAAAGGCGGAGTAGCGAACCAGTTGTTAGCGGCGGAAGAGTTAATTTCCCGGCGGAGAGTGTCTCCTGCGATTCTCCCCGCTACCAAAATTGACCAGGGAGGGTCAATTTCACTGCGGAGTGTGTCTCCTGCGATTCTCCCTGCCACCAAAATTGACCAGGGAGGGTCAATTTCACGCGGAGAGTGTCTCCTGCGATTCTCCCTGCCGCCAAAATTGACCAGGGAGGGTCAATTTCACTGTGGAGTGTGTCTCCTGCGATTCTCCCTGCCACCGAAATTGACCAGGGAGGGTCAATTTCACACGGAGAGTGTCTCCTGGATTCTCCCTGCCGCCGAAATTGACCAGGGAGAGTCAATTTCACGGCGGAGGGCACTCTGAAGTTCTGGGTGCTGGGTTGTTGGGGTACAGTGTGTCGGGTGCTGTGTGCATGATGTTTAAGAACCTATTCAGAATAGGTTCTTAAATATCACCTGCCTTTATAGAACTGGTTATTGGAAATTTGGGATATCATCACTGCTAATAAGCTTCCCAGAGATCACTTGAACTCAGGCTCTGGCTGGTCAACTGTCTTTCAAATCCCACTGGTAGTTTTTTCTGTGGTCATAAGTCCATAACAGCTGTTAGCTCATAACAAGCACATAGAATGAACCATGACCTACTAATTCTTGCCAGGCTGGATCAGGGCTACCCTTGGGTAGAAGATTCAGATCATTTGCTGGATTAGAAAGAAGGTTCTCAGTCAGTTTTAACTCACTCTATTTAACCAAAAATCCTTTCTTTGTCTGTTGGTCCCTATAGAGTCCAGTTTGAACCAGCATATGGGAGCCTCTCCAGATGGTGTTAGCCCTCTGGAGGTGTTACAGTCTGAGTGAGTCATGGAATGGATATGAGCGACACATCTTGAAGAAAAACCAGTTACAGAAGATTAGCAACCATTTTTTCTTCTTTGAATGATTGCTCAGGTCCCTTCCAATGTAGGTCACTCCCAGTTGGGCAGGTGGAGGGTTCAGAATTCATTGACAACAGACTGTAGTACCGCTGTGCTAAATCCAGCCTCATCCTTAGCCTGCTGAGTGATGGCATAATGAGATGTGAATGTGTGGACTAAAGACCACGTTGCCGCTCTACAAATGTCCTGGATAAGAGCCTGTGCTACAAATGTAGGTGAAGATGCTTGGCTTCTTGTTGAATGTGTTGTCAGGGCAGGAGAGGTAGGGCCCTTCACCAGATCGTAGACTTTTACAGATACAGGAAGTTATCCATGATGAAATTCTCTGGGCTAAGCCTGGAGACCCCTCATCCTGTCTGCAGCAGCCACAAAAAATTGTGTAGTTTTCCGAATGATTTAGTCCTTTCTATGTAGAAGGCAAGTGCATGTTTTACATTTAGTGAGTGAAGTCTCTGCTTGGTTTATTGGCATGCTGTTTCGGATCAAAGACCGGAAGGAAGTCTGTGCCTGGGGGATGCAAATGAAGACTCTGTTGGAGGCTCCTCCTATAACCCCTGCTTCTCCTCCTGCTATAGTTTTATCAAGAAGGTTTCAGAGAGAAGCAAGCCATCAGCTGGGACCTATAGTGCTTCCTCACAGGGGCAGGTATATGAAGACCTAAGGACTTAAGTGTGGTCTTTGAGTCCTTTAAACTGTGTACTTTGGAATATCCCTGCTCAGAAAAGAGTGACGTATCCTCAAAAGGGAGGTTCTGCAGTATTTGTTGGACGTCATGCAGTAAGCCCAATAATTGAAGCCATGAGCTTCTCAACATAGTCACATTAGAAGCCAGGAATCAGACTGCCAAGACTGCCACATCCAGGGTAATCCGTAGGGATGCCTTTGCTATGGCCTTGACTTCCTCCATGAGAGCTGCAAACGCTTGTCTGGGTTCTTTGGTAGCAACTCCCAAAGTGTAGCTGGGATAGTTCCTTACTAAGGTCAAAGTACTCAGTGTCAAGTTTGAGTGACCTGGCTCTAAGGGAGGTCAGAATGCTGCCTCCATAAGGGTAGACTGGCATCTGTTTCTATCCTTTTTGGTGCAGGGCTTGAAGTCCCTACAAATCCTGCATCACTCCTGCAATTGGGTGTCCCACCGACACTTGAGGCAGCTGGAATGGGGGTCACTCACAGGCATAGGCTTGTGATAAGTATCACAAAGCTTAAAACCTGGAGACTTAGGATGCTTGGTGCTGGGTGGGCTAACCCCACTTAGTGAAGTTCGCTAACCCTTAACCAACTATTAAATGAAATGTAACTACTACATTTAATCAACTACAAACAATACGACAGAGAAAAGTCCACTGAGGAGTGCTTCCAGAAGCAAGAACAAGTCATAGTTCCAGCGACCGTCATGAATGGTAAGAAGGAACTGAGGGGACGGTGAGTCGGTGGAGCCCTTTATGTCAGCACTATGAGAGCACGACTCCAGGGGGCATCAGAGCCAACACAAAGCATACCACTAAGGGAAAAAACTTTCCAGCGGCAGTGCTTGGAGCAAGCACGTGCCCACATTGGAATGGACATGAGCAAGCACTTGAAAAATAATTAAAGGTGTCCAGGCCAACTATGTGGCATTTGTAAGAATATGCATTTTCATTTCACACTTCATAGGATATAGCTTAATTAGTAGGAAAAATTGCAGAAGTCTTCCAGACTTCCAGAAGTCTCAGAAAAATTCATGAGTTTATCTCAACTTTATTTTTTGAGCAAGTGAAAAACTCTAAAATTCATTTAGAACTCATAGTTTTCTCTCATCCCTGATAGAAGCTGTAGGCATTTCAGTTTGGAACATACATATTTTAAAATTGACCGGGGGTATGACAACTATCATGTAGCCATTGAGATGGAGAGGGGTGATTTAGCATTTTGGAGGCACTTGTCATGTTTGATGAATGTGTCTGGTGATGAAGAGCAATGACAGGGCTAGCTCTCTAGCTGGTGTGAGATGAAGGGTATTTCCTGATGTGTAGAGTAGAAGTGGTAGCTACATACATTTTGTTTGTTTCTCAGCTCTAAGGGAAAGTGAGGAAGCAAGACACCCCTGAGTCAGCTTTCTGAGGTGTAAATATAAAGTATGTAGAAAGTTTTAATGCTTTGACAGTAATACAACAATGCAGTGCTTAAGCAGTTGGTGAGCTGATTGAGATTGTCTCATTGTTTCCTGGTGTTCTTTTATCTGTCTCCTACTTTGTCTCTTATCTTATATTTAGACTGTAAGCTCTTTGGGGTAGGGATGTTTTTTGTTCTGTTTGTACAGCACCTAGCACAATGGGATCCTGGGCCATTCCTAGGGCTCCTAGACACTATTACAAAATAATAATAAATAATAACAAGAATAATGCTGGGCATTTCTACAATCAGCTAATTACATTGTTCCTGCCTAAATTACCCATTATCGTTTCAACTGTAAGGTATTCATCACTTCCAATTCTAAATAGTTGTCTATGCTTTTCACACCAGACGAGGCAGTATTCCAGTTTGTCAAATTTTGGGATCCTATGGAATGGAAAACATGTAAATGCAAAATATTATCCCACTGAAATCAACAGAGCCCCTCATGAAGTAAGATGAATGTGAATACGTGTCAGAATCTGACCCTTTAACTGTAAGCATTTATCAATGGCAATCAGTTTAATGGAGCTCCTGCCTCTTCATTTCATTTCAGTTTGCTGAAGTTTCTAGTATGGGAAGGAAAGGTATTTTTCATGTCAAAATGGAAGGTTTACATGCAACCATACCTTTACTGTAAGCTTGTCTACAAGTATTATGTGTCCACAGAAGCTCATTGCTTTTCAGAGGTACACTTAATACACACTTCACCTTCTATCTATAAGATCCACTGAGAAATAATGTCCACTAAATCCTTTTTTTATCTACTAAGCATGTCTGGTATACAGTCCCAATGTCATCAGTCAGTGAGAGAGTTCTGAAAATTTAATAACTGTTCAGTTGTCAAAATGAGTTCTTACTTGACAAAAAGGTCAGAGTATTTTCCCCTTCTCAAAGATTTCTAACTCTTTGCATTTCTGAGTAATACGTGTGACTAATGTGTGCCTTTCTACAGAATACAGTGCACTACAATGGATTGGTATTGCTAAAGTCCTTACCCAGGCAAAACTCCCACTGATTCAAAAGTCCTAGCCCTAAAAGGTACTGAGTGCTGACATCAACAGAAAAATTGTCTTGGGCTTTCTGGTAGCTAAATATCACCAGCTGTTAGTGTTATTTTCTTTAAAGGAATAATGCAGTGATCCAGCTCATTTGTTGTATTTTTAAAATAACACTGAATTAGAGCCAGATTCTGCCAGTTTTGCTCCCATTGAATAGTATCTTTCTCTCCAAATAGCCCCACTGAAATATATGGGACAACAGACTCAATGAGACTAAAGGTGGCAGAATCTGGCCCATAAGGAATACTATATCATGTACACCGGCTTTATCTCAATCAGTTTTTGAATATAAGGTTTTACAATTTTGCATGTACAAAATTCCACATGCATAGTGTGTATGCAAAATTGCTGCTATTGTGTGGTGCAGCCATAATCATTACATGCAGAAATAATCAACTGGCCATCTATTTGTACAAGATCTGAGCAAATAATTGGTGGCTGAAATGACCTGAAACAATTCCCTCACGCCCCCTATTTTTCCTTTTGTTAGGTTTTTGGTTATTTAATTTTTTTACTCTGTTTAAATTATTTTATAAAACAAATTTAGCTAAATTTCTAAATAAAACATTGTTTCAAAATGAAAAATTGAAATGTTTTGGGTTCTGAAAGTTTCAACGCAAATTGTTTCAAATTTTTGAATTTCATTTAAATTTTTTTTATTCAGTCAAACCACTTGCTGAATTCAAACCAAACTGATCATCCTGAAACTGCATATTTGAGCAAAAAAAAAAAAAAAGATTGTCCAGCTCTGATGTACACAATTGCAACTGCACCAAACTAAATATTTGTCCCTTTAACTCTAAAATATACCTTCTGTTATTAAATCATTACTGAATATGGTTCACCATAGGTATTTCCTACCTGACAGTCATTCCTATTTATCAATCTTGGGTACTTATGAGGCTCTCAATAAACTTAGAATTGTATTTATCCTCATAGCAATCCTGTGAGGCAGGAAAGTGCTATTATTCTCATTTGACAAATGGGGAACCAAGAGACTTGCCCACGGTTGTATAGGAATTCAGTGGTAGAAAAAGGAATTGAACCTAGGTATCCTAAAGCCTAAACTAGTGCTTTACCCCTAGGACTCTCTCCCTTAGCCCCAAAATTTTTATATCTGTAACAGAAATACATGCCACAAATAAGTAAAGTCTCAAAAAGGCCAGGTTCCAAGTTCTTCATCAAGGCAGGAGAGAGGAAATCAAGGTAGACGTGAACAAAAGGACTACATAAATTATAGGAGAGAAAAAAATAAAAATCAACCTGCTTATCATGCTGAGACATTCGTAAATAGAATATAGATGTAATAAGGCCAAGACCGCCTTCTTTGATTTCTTTAATCCCCACTCTTCACATACAATTATCCTCCAACATTCCATGTATTTTGCAATACCTAATCTTAACTTTGATTGTTTGTGACTTTAAAACAAAAACACATTTAATTGGTTTTCAGCTGATGAACAATCACAGAACCCTAGTCTCTGCACTGAGAAAGGCTTATATGCTGATGCTAGCTGAACTCTAACTGAAATTGAAGCATTCGTTCAACATAGCAAGTTATAGACACTTATTGAAAGTAATACACATAGTAATGCTTATGATGAATATATTGATTTTTTCACTGTTGTATGTTGGATGAAAATGATTTGTTTATATATTTAGCTACTAATGGAAACTCATTAGCAGAATTTCATTCACGCTTATTTGCACCTGCAAAACATTTTTTCTTGTCCTAAGGATCGTTTCATTAGTTTGCATGCCACAAATTCTATTTCTTGCATTTTAACAGATAACGTCAGCCAAAATTCAGTATTTATGGTCTGAAATAGCTCTGGGCCATCATCATCATCATCAAAGCATCAAATCTCCATTTGTTGTTTACTACTACACATTTTTTTAAAACTTTTACCTCCTAGTTCATTGGTTAATTTTCTTGGTATATTTATCTTACCTAGTGACAGGCTCTGATATCTTACTCTGTAGTTTCCCACAAGTTCCTTCATAGAACATCACAAGTCTGCTCTACCATCCTCTTTAACCAGGCAGGTAGAACATACAATTTCATCTCAGCTATCAATTTTATCTCATCCATCATCATTCGGGTAAAACAGCGTCTCTATGTTGCTGGTAACCTAGGAAGACAAAAAGCAATGGGACCTGAACAACTTCCCCCTGTGGTCAGACTCTCACATTCCAGGAGCAAGCTTCCATGCAAGTCAAAGGGCACAAAGCTGCTTAGCCCCATTTACTTCAAAAAGCCATGCCAATTTACACCAGCTGAGGATCAAGCACAATGAGAATATTTGTATAAATACAGACAGCCAGGTTTTATCACTGTCATTACTATAATAGTAATAATTATCCCAGTAATAACCCATTACTCAATAAAACAGTGCTAAAACACGTCTGATGGTCAATTGTTTTCTTTGAAGGGAGATATTTGAAGGGACATGTTCTTCTATAATTTTAATACAAAACTAATTTAGCTACTATGCCACCTGCTTCTGTTTATTCTTATAACAAATTTTGTGTGTATCTATTATATATCCCAGAGGAATGAATTATTGACCTTAAGCGTATTAAAAAAGAAAATCACACAATGGTTTCAGTTCTACATCTACTAAAGTTAACTTCAATGGAAACAGAATATAGCTCAATACTTGGACAAAGACCAAAGCAAATCATTCATGTCTTGGCACACTTTGGTTCCAGTTCAAAGAATAAGTGGCTGCAGCAGCTCTGACCTCAGTGGTGACACAGCCAAGATAGGAGTGTTATGATGCAGCACATTTGGATTTTGAATGCTGTAGTGGGCTCAATCAATAGACAAAGAACCATAATTCTGAGACCATTCCACGGAGTATAAACAGCATGATGGATAGCTGCCTCTATGGAACAGCCATCTAAGGGTGTGCTTGTTTTGGAAAGATGATGCTGAAGACATCTTAAAGTCTCATGGTATGAAAAGGAAGGGATGAAAACACCTGTGCAGCACTCTGATTTTCATCTCTAACAACTCGGTGGAATCTAGGAAGACAGGAATTGCCAGACTGGATTAGAGTAGTGATCCACGTAGTCCAGCATCCCTTCTCTATCTGTGGAAAATATCAGATGCTTCTGAGGATGGTGCAAGAAACTTTTGAAAGGACAATTCTAGCATAATGTGTTCCTACAGGAAATTTCTCCCTGACTCCTTCAGTTAGTGGTTCGGATGACATTTTCTTTAGTTCATGACTTTTCTGAGAGAAGATAATCAGTGTAAAAGCATATTTAACTTTTTAAAAATAATGTATATAACTGAGTAGTGGATTTGGATTTCTTTGTTGTGTTTTCATCTTAGTATTATAACAACATTTCTGTAGATTTGCACTGAGATTGTAACATGGAGTACTCTAATATTGGGTCTAACCCTGTTCTCAGCATGTGACAAACTCCCATTAACTTCAGCTGGGACAGGATTAGGCTATTCCTTACTATTGAAACATGGTTTCCCCATAATGTATACAACTCATAATATATTTAACCACATTTTTTTTCTATTTTAAATATTTAAAAAGAACCCAAAACATTTCAGTTATAGAAAAATACAACACCAAACAAAGCAAAATGCCAAGACATTTGAATGGAAACTTCATTGTTATCATATCACAGCACAAAAGGAAGTACCATGTAGATATCTCCCAGAGGGACACATCCACTCTCAGCATCTGGCTGAGTAAGTGGACTAGCTTCTGGGGAAGAGAGCAGAAACCCTCCTTGCAGATGGCCCCAGAGCAGCAGAAGTGTCTTTCTGTAGCTGGTGTGAAGGATGATGGATTTGCCTTAGTGTCTGGTTTTTTTTTTTCTTGAGGAAAGAATAAAACTGACCCAGGAAGGGTCCCTGCTGGATTATAAATTCCCCTCATATTAATTACCAATATGCTATCACGTGCATAACCAAGAGCTATGGCTTCTTCAGAGAGTCTGAACTAATGTCTTTCGTCAGCATGGATCCTTGTAGCTCATCCTTTTGATATGTTTATACCAAAGGGCTGTAAGGCAGATGCAGCAGTAGGACGTCTGGTTTTAGGTGTAGTGAATAGTAAGTAGTTTATTTCGCAGAGTGCTGGCCCATATTTTAGCTGGCTCTACCCACATCTCATATTCAATAGCACTACCCTGATAGTTCTAGACTAACAACGTTTTCCTTCCTATTCTTTCACTTACCTCTTGTCTTGCCTTTGGGAAATAGGAAACTAGGTTCAGACCAGCCCAAAGAACTATAAGAAAAAAAACCCCAAGCATTCCCACCTATCCAGCCACCACTCTTCCAAGCATTTACAGTTTAAGCACAGATCCCATTGATTTATGTGTCTGAATCATGGCCGGCGGGAGACCAACTTAGATCCAGTGATTCACTGGTGTAGAGCCCATTGTGCCTCCTGCCCCTGCTTTTTATGGGCAGAGTTTAGAGAGCCTGGTAGGGGCAGTGGGTGACCCCAGCTGAAGTCTTGTACCTTTTGTGTTTGATTTTAGGTGTTGGATTTCTTTATTTATTTGCCAGATTGCGAAACAGTGTACCAGAATCTGATCTCATTTGGACCAGTGTAAATCAATGGAGTTCCTCTGAATTTACTCCAATATAGCAGAGATCGGAATTTGAATCAGTGAGTTCATGGTGGATTAACAATATCTTTGCTTTACAAACACCTATCGACAGGCGTCGCTTACTGAGGATCTGAGTCCATTCCCACTGGAGGCAGAAGTAGATCCTGAATGTGTTTGTTAAATGTTCATGACCAATAAAATCAATTTTTCACTTAAATAGAAGATGTTGGCGTACATGTACTGCCTCCAGGCCAGAAGAGATTCAAGTGAAACCAGATACTGAAATATAAAGTTGTGTGATTTTTACTGTCTTAAATCAGACATACCAGTATGCAATTGCAGATCTCGTGAACTCTGTAAATTACATTTCCTTGCTGTAATGACCACTAGGAATTAGTGAATGTTAATCTTCCTTCCACCTGCTGTGTGTGTGATTATACACAACCAACCTGGTTCTGAAAGAAAGCAATTCCTGTTTTTATATTTCTTTGTTGTCTGCTTTACTTTTTTTTTTTGGGAGGAGGGAGAAATGGTAAAACTCCTTACCCTACATTTTAAAGCAGAAATAATAATTCAATTAAAATGTGTAAGGGGAAGCGATGGAAGCTGATAGTAATTGCTTTACCACGGATTGATGTAATTGATGCTCTGCAGATTTATTTTAAAGTAGAGAAGTCAAATTAGAAACCTAGCATTATCTGGATTTGAGTTGCTTTGATGAAGCTACTATATCTTTGCGTGTCTTGGTTTTTAGCTAAACTGTTTTTAACGAGAATGCTAATAATTACATTAACACTAAATCATTTTATGGACACAAGAGGATGAAATGCAAATTCTGCCTTTCACTTAAAGATGTACCACAAATGCATCCTCCCTTTTGCTATAAACTATTTGCTAAGAGTTCTAAAACCCATTACTAGGGAAAAGAGGAGAATTCATTCATTGTACTAACAGTGGATAACATACATTACCAAATTCAAAGACAGCTATTTAATATACTAAACACAGACTAAGAGGGGCTAAAAAGTCTCTGTCTAATCGTATTTTTTTCCTGTTCGATGTGTTTAATAAGTGTATGGAATTTCTGCATGAAAATGAAGGTGAAATGAAGGTTGTAAGCATGTAATAGTTGTTTGAATGTGTTAGCTAGAATGCAACAATAGTAAAGTTCCTTTTTAAAATATATGTTAGAAACACTGGAAAGTCAGAGTTAAGGTTTCAAGAAAGCCAAACTTTTGAAAATATGGGATTTCATGTTTTTGAAAACCACATTGCTCAGCTCCCATAGCAATGTCCTCAAACCACTGGAAAGTCACACTACCCTATCTATCCATAAGGAGCAGTTTCATTTTATCAGTGAAAACAAAAATGAGAATGCCTTCATCTTAATTATGTTGTGGTTGTGTTGCCTTATGACCTGTTTTATGGTTATACACAGTGCACATTCAAGAATTTTACAACCCACTGATCAAAGAATATACTATCCGATCATCTAGATTCTATGCGGCTACCAATTATTATAGTGTCATTAGACACAGAACTAATATTATTCCAGAAACACACTTAATAAGCCAGAGATGTAGGAAGCAAATTATAAAACTAGTGTTCTGTGGTGCACATGTTCAATATTCTGCATGCAAAGAAGAACAGATGATATGCTGGGACCTTCATTGAGGCAGAGTTAAGGTAGTTGAGCTACCTGGAATGTGAATTTCCTTACTTTCTACAGTCTGGGCTTTTTGTAAGTTTCATCCTGAAATCGGAATTTCCTATGTTTCTAATTTTTTACATTTTTGAGTCTAATATTCTTCCAAAAAAAAAAAAAAATATAACCCAACCGACAAAAAAAAAAACCACTCAGTTCTCTAACATAAGCTTGCAACTTTATTTGACTTAAAAAAACCAGCTTTTTTGTGTGAGGATTTCTTTATTTTCTTTGAAATTCTCCTAAATTAGACTGGAACTTGAAGGTGGCTACAGTGCAGGGGAAGAGGGTGTATTCCTGATGAATGTGGGATAGGTACCTCACTGAAGAACACTTCTTTAAAAGGAGAATCTGTTTTCTGTGAACACCAAGATGTGCACAGGAGTAGAGTTCTGCCTCAGTAGATCCAGCAAACTTTACTGGCCCACAGCCTCCCTGCCTCTGCGCTTTAGTAGACTAGTGGACCCAAGCCAGAGCCTTTGGAGGGTCTCAGAGGCCTCCCAAATTGTTATCCCATAAGCTGCAGGAGACATCAACTGTTCCCAACCCTAACCCTAACCGCACTTGGGCTCTATATGTCAGCGAGGGTCTCTAGTAAACTAAGTCATCTGACTTCTAGTTTCTTAAATTAATGTGCATTGATATTTATGGTATCATAATTTTTAATGCCCTCATCTAGGTCACATCAAATTTTTTAGACAAATTCTACCTAGGTCCCAGAAGTAATATATCACTTTTGAGGCTAACATGACTGAGGTAGATTTCAGAAGGAGATGCTGCATTTGGACTTATAATGGAAACTCAACTGTAACCTTAACTCTGGAGTGGCTACCACCGCTCCATGTCACTGCATTCTTTAAGTGAAGTATCCATTAGCAAAGTGGAACATTTTTCATTTTTGTTCATTAAATTCTTTAATAAGATAAACATTCTTGTTTCTATGCCTCTTGAGATTCCATGTGAACATCTTTTGAAGCTGAATCACAAATCTGTCAAAGGAATCACAGAGCTCATGGCTTTAACCAATATTCTGATTTAAGTAGCTTCAGCAAAGCAACTCATTTAAGTAGCCTTAATAGCATGGGGCCAAGAGAAAGTGCAGGTCCCTTTTGGGTGAGCAACATGAGACACTGCCCAGGGTGTTGTGATCAGGAGGGCACGGTGGTCAAGAGACAAGGAGCAGGGTGGGCCTGGGATGCAGCCTGGGGAAGGGAGCTCAGAGTAATAGAGTGAGGGAGGCCAGGAAAGCAGAGGGTGCCATGCATGCATGGGGAGGCAGCAGGGATGGGGGGTGCTAAAGTACAAGTTTGCCCAGGGCACCATTTGCCCTAAGGCTGGCCCTGAGAAAAAGTGGCACCACCACCACCACCAATAGAAGCAAACATACACGTTGCAAACGCAGTAGTAATGTGTGTTTTTATTTTGGCCAACAACAATCCCATGCCCTGCCTACACTATTTATATTTCCTCCTTTCCTCCCTCCAACACCTCAAGACAGATGACTCTTGCAGACACCTGAATAAATTCTCCATGAGGCTATATACAAGAGTCACTGGCAGGTCAGGACCATATCAGCAAACATATGGATCACCTGTTGGTCTCCTGATGCGGAGAGATCCCATGGTTTTAAACTGGAGTTCCATGCTCATTAAATGACAAATGATCTTCAGTTGCATTTGTAAGCTTTGTAGATGAAGTGTCATAAAACTATGCTTGATACACCCCCAAAACTCCTGTTGAGGTCAATAGGCATTTAGCACAGAGATAAAGAGACCTTATTCTTACTCAGGCAAAATTCCATGGAAGGATTGTGAAACTGGGCTCCCAAGATGGAAATGGAAGTAGTGTTCCATGTCAGATAGATCCCAGGGGTGAAATACCTGCCCCATTGAAGTCAATGGAAAAACACTCCCACTGCCTTCAGTTGGGCCAGGATTTCATGCTGCCAGTAGTTTAATTTTCTTTGTAATTGCCTTCACAGCTTTTGAAAAGTGCACGACCTTGTCAGAATTCTCTCATTTCCTCAGTTTGGCATGGGCAATAAGAAACTTGGTGTCACAGCTGCATGCTATTACTCATGACTGTCACACTGACAGCATGACTGCTTCCCCTAGCTCCAGAGAGAGAAACAAAGGCTGGTGACAATAGCAGCACAATCATCCAATTAATTTGTACATTTCATTTTTCAATCTACTTTGGCTTATTGGCAAAATAAATACAAAAGATCATTCATGATGCATCTCTTAATGATACACAATCACCATTTCCCCCTTTCAGACAATTATTCATTACGTAAAGGAGATTTAAGAGGAATGCATTTCTAAATTCACGCATCGGTGCCATAAACGGCTTTTTAACGTAACAATCCCTGATCAAACTTTAACACAAAAGTATGTTTAGAATCAAAGCATACTTTCTCCCCTCATTTGAAACAAATAGGATTTATGCAAGGAACAATACGAGCGATAGGCAGGATTCGTAACAGTCAGCAAACATCGTGGACAGTGGCCAAGCTGAGCTCAGGGCAACCGAGAAAGGCCAGCCGCCAGATGGACTGTGTGCTACCTGAATGCCCCCTCAATTCTGGAGACACAGAGGGAATGGAGCTGCTCTAACTTTTTGCTGTGTTGCAACAGCTTCCTTCAACTGCAGATATCTCCCAGTTGGAGGACTAGTTTTGTAGTTACTATATACCTGCAGAAGCACAGGGACAACATCATAGCACGGAATTAGACTGATAGGGCCCAAATTCCGTGCTGCTTCACAAACTGCTTAGCCCCATTGATCTCACTAGGGTTGCATAAGGCAGCACTGAATATGGCTTACTGGGCTAGAGTTCCAGTTATGTGATTGCAACATGTGTAGGTTGAGCCCTGCAGGAATAGCATGGACATTGCTGATAAGGCTTGAGAGGCGTGCAGAGCAGTTTGCAATGCACCTGTCTCCCTCTGTAGCCTGTTTATAAAAGCCACAAAATTAAAGGCAACTTTTTAATGTTAAAATGTAGTGAAATATCTTCACTTTCAATTTCACCCAGCAACTATTGCACTGGCAGTATATGCATCAAAATTCCTGTACATGGGCCCAAAGAAGGGGCACACTGTGACCAGTAATTCATAATTGTTTCTTGAACTACACAAACTGGATGGTAGGAGTCAGCTGTATTAAATATGCTATCTAATCCCCAATAGGACGTTTTTGAGATTCATTGCAAGAGTCTATCTATAACTGCGTCCCAGAATACTCAGATTCTTAAACACGACAACAAAAAATGCAGCTATGTAGCCTTTCCTCATTTAACAGATATTTCTTTGCTTTGAAGACCTATTACAGCTGCCATCCTTTAACAAGCTAACATAAAACCTTTAACTGAGTTTCCCTACTTGCATTTCAAGCTTTTTCCAAGTTGTTCCCATATATTCTGTCTTCTAAAATAACCTGCACATGTTCTCCCATTTCAATGGTCCTTTAAATTTAGAAAATGCTGATATGGGCTCTCAGACACTTCTGCTTCAGTGGTCTTTCTACACAAGTATCTGAGGCCATATTAATATTTTATAATCCTTTCTGGGATTTATAAAAACATAGTGTTACGGAATTACTTTATTTCTGTATATATGCAAATAGTTAATAAATGAAGTGGCAGAAAATGGAGTTCAATAATATGCACATTGTTCTTGGATTTGATAGGTGCACTAAAACTTGGTGTTGTGAAATACAAAAGCCTTCTTCTGTGTAACTCTTTACACAGAACTCGTAACAGTCTTGTATGTTCTCAAGTTTGTCCTTTGAAATGTACAATGACAACACAGCCTGGGACAAGAATCTGTGCATTTCCAAGAACCTTCTCTCTCTCCTTTCCTTGAAGACTATCAGTTATGCAGGACTATGGTTCATTAATAGCAACTGAAATTACTCCTTAATTTCCCAGCTACTTTTATCCATTATCTATAACATCTTAGACAATGAAATAATAATATAAGATAAAATACAGTTTATAATGATGTCCTTAGGTAATAAATGTACTAAAAGGCTACAGATGTAATGGGAAAGTGGAAGTATGAACATGATTCAAGACCTCTGCCTATAATTCTGACATCTTTAACTTTGCCAGCTGGAAAAGATCCTTTGCTTGCCCCTTAGATGTAAAAGATGCCCTGCCTCCATAATTTCTATGAAACACGTGTATATTTGTGGGCATTCCTCAATGTACAGAAATGGCTCCAGTTATTATCATGCATTATTTGTACTGTGGGCACACTTAGACACTCCCAAAGCTCAACAGGAGTTTTGCCTGAGTAAGAGTGAAGAAAAGATTCCAAGATACGGCCCATTGGGGGAAAGAAGGGTGTGGACATCCTTAGCAATACCGCATCGCTGTTACATAAGAAAACATAACTGTATGTTCATTGAGATGCTCAGCCTTACCTTAGAGTCTTCAGGGAAGAGGCCATGGCACCTCCTCTGCAGGCTGGATGTGTTGCGTCTTTTGCTCTTTACAAAAACGAGGAAAGTGAAGAAGCCACACGGTCACAGCTGGTGCCAGAGAACTGTATTTGCTAACTGTACACCACCATGCAAGGCCTAGCTATACACATACTGCTGCTCTGATCATTTCCTGGCATCTTCTAAGACAGAACATGTTGTGTGCCTTAGAGGGCTCACAACTATTTATACACATACTTGCTGGGGTTCTCTGCATTGTCTCTCCTACTCATGTACAGGTGCGCTAGTCATCAGTTTGCGAACACATTGTTCATAGTGATGGATTGGAAGTGAGACATACATGTGGATTTAGATCAGTGTTTCTCAACCTTTTAAGTAGCAAGTACCCCCTACCTTCTAAAAATTTTAATACGTACCCCAACACTCAATTTTCCATTGGATTTTATATTTACAGACTAATGTGAGCCATAAGGCTGTGATATGACAGATGTCAGATCTAGTGTGGATAGGGTTACCACCTTTGCACCAAGGGTGCACAACTCAAGTGTGTACCTGGGCTAGAGATGATGATGGCCAAAGCTAGGAGGCTTTGAGTGTCATGCCACTGCTGGGGAATATAAAGCGCCGTGCCAAATTTTATGCCATAGATTTGAGAGGAGGAAGGGGTGAGAGAGAGAGAGAGACAGGAAAGAGTGTAACTGGTAAAATCTGGGGCTGTCCTAGTTGTCAATTTCACTGCTCGGCTTTGAGCCAGGGAAGGGGGGCTGCCACCGGGTGGTGGGCAACTGCCACCCAGTCCGAGCTAGGGCAGAAGGGGCTTCCATGCCGGCTGGGACCCAGGAATGTGGGCAGGCGGCTACCGCCCGTCTTCGAGTTGGAGGTTGTCCTTTGGCTCGGAGCTGGGGTGTGGGTGGCTGCCACCCAGCTGCAAGGCCAGCTCGCAAAATACAGGAGGCTGCCACCAGGATCTCACCTTGAAGCTGGGACATCTGAGAGCTGGGACCGGGTGGGAAGCAGGCTGCTGCCATCCGGCTTCCCCAGAAATTGGCAGCTGCCACCCACCTCCCTTTCACTCTGTTTTTCCCTGGGTACCCTGAGCCTGTGTCTCGCATACCCCCAGGGGTACACGAACCACAGGTTGAGAAACTATGATTTAGATAATCCCAAACACAAGGAACTGAGATTGAGTTTCACACAAAGATGCCACTGTATCTTACAAATATATGGATATAGATTACATATCTGGATACGAATTATATGCAAAGAAAACAAATTATCCTCTACTGAGAATTTATCATCATGTCACCTGTTTCTCTTCCTTCCCCACCCCCACATACACACTTCTAACTGAGAAAGTAGTTGTTGACATATCAGTGTGTTCAGAAAATGTCAGGCACTCGTTGTAATTGTACAACAAATGGAGCTTTGACATACCAGTACAGATTGAGTTCTTCTGCTATAATCACATTGTCATTCCTATTTTATGCAACTTAGTTCACAGTTGTTAAAACAGATTCGATTTTGTACCTCATATTAAAATTAATCTGAATGATATTAAAACTGACCTCCCTCTGGAGTGTCAGAAATATTTTCAAATATAAAATTTGCACTAAGCAATGATAATCTCTGCAGTATGGTTTATGACCAAGAACATGTGTGTTAAGATAGCTAGCTATGCCATTTTAAACACCACTGAATCTTTCCTATTGATTAGAGCTGGCTGAAAAAAGGCACTTTTGTGTGTGCAAGTTCCATATTTTACAAATTCAGGATTTTGAATTTGAAAGCTTTCAAATTTTGTAAGGAAAGTGGCCTTTTTTCCCCTCAAATTTCAAAATGTAAAATTTTCCAAAACAGCTCTACATTTGACACCCAGCAGCTTGGCTCAAGTACTTTTTCTCTTTCTGAACCTGGGCAATTAGTAATTAAGAGAGAAATAAACATGCTGTATCAGTTTGTGAGAACAAAATAGAATTGCTTGAAGGAAAGCATCTAAGAAGCCGTGAAACTGGAATTTGGATATGACCAGCACAGACTGGTGATGAAAGAGGGTCCAGTCCAATTCCCACTTAAGTTAATGAGAATCTTTCCAGAGGCTTCAGTTGGTGTTAGATTGGGTACTAAATACCATCTCATGACTTTTAGAAGCCTCATAGCTAGGCTGAAAACAACAGGGTAATTATCTGGAGAGATAAGGGGGAAAAAATTGAATGGGAGACCTGTGCAGTCCTCTCCAGCAAATTTTACAAGTGCATTTTAGACAAAGATTCCAGTAAAAACAACCTCTCAAGCCTACCTGCTATTTGTTTAGAATTGCAGAATAAGTAATCAGTGGTAAAGCATGCTCTATTAAAAACACCAGCTAGTATACATTAACACTCATGAGCCCCAGACGTTCACATGTATTTCCCTCAGACACCAAAAGAATATTAAAACGTTGTAAAAAATACAGTGTTGGCATTTTGTGTGGTAGATTTTTTTTTTAATAAAGAAAGTTCCTCTCTTCTCCATATGTGCTATTGGAACACTAGCTACTCCTTGTCCTCTCTCACCTTACCTTTTCCACGTGCAAGATGGTATGCCTAGTCCTCCACTGCAGCAATGGGCCTGCTCTGTACTGACCTGCCAGTTGAGCCTGTAGAAAATGAGCTAATGGTGTCAATCATAGTACGCCAACGTCTATGTTATGAGGAGCCCATCTTGAAATCTCAGCAGAAAGCTCAAGGAAGGAATGGCCCGCCGAGAGCAACCTATGCACTATATGCCCATTTCCCAAGTTTTTTGTAAATAATTTGTATTTGTTACAAGCTTTGTTATACAGGAGTTACACCTTCAGAAGTTTTCAGTTGTCTATGGAACTGAACAGCTTTATCCATGAATACACTTTATAGTCTAAGTGTAGAGGGAATAGCATGGCCATGTTATCTACTTATCAGTGACATATTTATTATTATTTATTTGTACTGCAACAGTACCTAGAGGTCAAGACCCCTTTGTGCTAAACACTCTTCAAACACTTAACAGAAAGAGGGTTTCTGTCCAATAATGTTTATAATCTATGAAGTTTTTATGGGTGACAACTCTTGAGGTCTTGGTTAATAAAAGTATCTCAGTCCTGCTCCCACTGAAACTAATGGCAAAACCTTCATTCATTTTGATGAGACCAGGAAGAGAAGCCAGGCATAGGTTGTACTGAACATCCTGATCATATTGAATACTAATACTAAGCAGATATAGCCTCCTCATTCAGTAGATGTACTGTACTAAACTTCTGAGGGGCATTGACTGCCCACAGGTACACCCTCTGCCCTGACCCCACAACCCAAATCCCATCCCAGCCTGCCCTGCACTCATCCCATAGCAGCAGCTCCTGTCCTGTAGGGTTGGGCCCACCTGCCCACTCTAGGCATTGCAATCTGGCTCTTGGGGTCACAATGCCACTCCAAATTTGGCCTAGCCACTCCATCACAGAATTATAGAAATGGAGGGCTGGAAGGGACCACAAGAAGTCACCAAGGGCAACCCCCTGTGCAGAGAGAGGACCAAGTACACCTAGACCATACCTGACAGACCTGAGATAGCGGCCCTGTTCAAGTGCACACAGTGCAAATTGGTTAAGACAGGCTTGATTTCTGTGTGTGCAGTTGCACCCATGGACCCTGGCTGTAGCTATCCTGGCATACTATTTAAATACATATTTATGATTTTTGAACAGATGTCTTCAGTTTATTAGGATGTGGGACCTCAGAGACAAGTGCAACAAAAACCATACGACATTTCTTAGACAAAGAAAACTGAGTTTAGGAATTATTCATAGATTTACACACACTTCTTTGGACAATGAAGCTGACTTGGCAGACTGAAGCCAATTGGGTTTATACTGGAATGGAGCTCTGATAGAAGTGCCTAGCTTTTTAAAAAAAGAGTCATTTATATCCCTGCACACGTACCAGATAATAAGCATGTACAAAAACCACCCCACAGATTACAAACACACAAATGTAGGGCTTTGCTGGTGTTTTTACAAACCAGAGCCCCACAACTATTTTGACTGAATAATTTCTCAATGTCTGATGAAGTGCCTTGTGATCCATAATTTAGCTGTTGCAGAAAGGCTGCGTGCGGCTGACATTTCAGTTTGCTTTTGTAATTCATGAAGTCCCTGCAGTTCCCAGGTGGTGGGACCCTGCACAGGAAGGGATGCAAGCGAAGGTGGTCAGAGTCTCCAGAGTCAATGCACAAGTTACAAAAACCCAGAGAATGGAAACTAACATTGCCCCAGGTTTACAAAGTAAATTATTCAAATTCTACTCTGGTGATTTATGAAAATAAAAAAGGACATATTTAGCAGGCCCAGCAGGCAGGAGGTGTTTCCATTTTTGCACATTAACATCAACCAGAAAAGGGCATGGGATTCTGCTTCATCTGTGTTGTTTTTTCCACTTCGCTGTTACAGTTTAAAGAAGAAGTGTTCCAATATGTTATGGGGCTATGTGCTGTTCAGCCATTTTGCTATTCAGTGGGTCATACAAACATTTCCTTCAGTGTTTTCCCCCATGGGTTTGGGCTTCCATCCCACCAACTGGAGTTTCACTTATGGCCAAGTCCAAGAGAAGCAGAAACAATGAATGGGGTTCCATAGAAATTATTTTAAAAAAATCTATGTCTTCTAACAGAAGATGAGATCCAGGCTATAGTCCTGTTCAGGACCGCACTTAAGCGCATGCTCAAAAGTCAAGCATACACTTAAGTGATTTGCTGAATCAATATCTATAGTTTTTTGAGCCATTCTATAGGATTCGATGCAGGACTGTAATTCTCGATTAAATTCTGTAGAAAGATCCAAAATATCTATGCAACAGTTATTTTCTATTAGGGAATGTAGGGAAAATGTGGAGAAAGAAAAACATGACAAAACGGTATTGGAACTTGACAGGGGACAGGAATGGGACCAGTGGAGGAGGGAAATGGAGAGGACGAGTGGGAGATGGAAAATATATGAGTGAGAGAGGAATGGGTAAAAGGAAAAGAACAGAAAAGGGAAATAAGTGCAAATGGATTCCAGATAGAGGAAAACAAGAGTACACTGGAAAACACACAGCAAAGCCATCAGGGATGGGGAACCAAAGAGGTTGTGTTCTATTGAAAAAAAGTTGGGGTTGCCGAACAAAAACGTCAGGTGAGTTCATTTCATATGACTCATGATCCCATATTTTACAGCCTTCCCATAGGAAACAGATTTTTTAAATAAAACAAATGGCGATGAATTGACGTTGAAGCCACGTCGGGGAACCATCCAGGAATCGTTCTGCCACTGCAGGACTTGCAGTTGAAACACAGCCACTTTGAGGGTGTAAAATAGCAGCTAGTGATAGCAAAAATAGCCTTGGGGAACCAAAGAGAGTGAAAACCGGAGGTGGAATTCCCAGTGACAAGAGCAGCATTAAGTTATGAAGTGAAGAGACATGCTGCACTTCTTGATTTCCCTATTGTCTTCCTTTCCTTATTCATCCGGTGAGTTTTAAAAAAAAGTTTTCCCATTAAAAATCCAATCTTCAAGGCCAATCATCTACCCTTCCGCCAATTTTATCAAATCAGTATACACTTAGCTGGTCTGCTGCAGGTCAGTCAGCCTGGGAAGACATAAAAATTCACCTTCCTGACTGATTCTCATATGGTTCATTGTAGGAAAATGACTAATTAAGAGAAGATGCCATTTTTGAAAGTAAACTTTATGACATTCACTGCTAAAAAACCCTAGTGAAGCAAAGAAGAGAGATAGGCATGATGTACACATCACAAGGGATGTTCAAGTACATGCAGGAGGAGAACTTTGAATGTAAACTGGTGCACATTTCATGTATCATAGGTTTGCTGCTGACAGCAGGATTCCCCCAGAGAGGTCAAAAAAAGATCCTTGCAGTACTCCCCACAATGCTATGTCAGATCAAAAAATCTGCTAGACAGTGATTGCAGATCAGAGATGCTCAGAACTATTAAAGCTGCTAATTTGCCACTATCCAGATGCAAAGCAGAATAACTCACTGCACATGTATTAATGAATAAAGCTGCTATTTGAAGGCTACACCACATGTAATGGCATGGAAATTCAAATTTTTTCCTTGTAATCACATGCAAAGTAACATATGAAAAGACACCAACAATCACCTAAAGTATTCTGTCTAACAACAATTATAAAAAGGCCCCAGCTAGTTATCAGTTAATTAATAGTCAAAACACTATAAAAAATTCTGTGTCATCAAGTGAACTAATGAACTAACATTATAACCTTTAGGACATCACTACTGAGGAAACCCTAGAAACCAGTTGCAATGATGCCCAAATTGCCAGAGTCACAAAATGGCAGAGTAGGAGTCAGAGCCAGGGGTATAAGATTACCCTGATCCACTTAAACACTTATGCTTAACTTTAAGCATATGAGTGGTCCCATGGAAATCAATATGCTAGATCAGACTAACTGAATTCACCCAAACTGCTCAAAAATGACTGCTTTTGGTTCAGTTCAAGGGATGGGAACTAGTCTTTTTTTTAGTCTTTTTTTTTTTAAATGAACTTTGCCTTTCACTAAATAATTTACCATAATCTCTACATTTAATAATTCTCCTGCTCTGACAAATAAATATTGTATAACACTGAGCACACTAATTACCCTCAATATGTGATTAAATAAACACATAAATAAATAAGATAGGTGCTCACATGCACTTCCTATTGAATTTAATAGACAGTGAGACCCTTTCTACAGAATTTTTAAACTGATTTATGTAATCACATCAGATGGGTTAAAAATTCTATAGAAAGGATCTAAATTCAGTGGGTCAACTTATCTACTGGTGTAAATTAACACAGTTACATTGATTTCAGCAGAGAATTTACATCAGTGGAGAATTTGGCCAGACCGGCTTTTGGAGCGATTTCTATTACCCTATTTCAGCCCTAGTTCAGTGGAATGTTCAGCGAGATAACTCACATGCTCAATGTTAAGCGGGATATAAGCATCTTGCTTTCAGATTTGGGATCTAAATTTCCATTCATGATGGGCATGAAGACACGTTTCCTTAAATAATGATTTTACCAATGCTCTAACATCTAGAACTGGGTAACTCAGTTATCTATGTAAAGAAAAAGATTACTGTTACCAGAAGAGCACAATAATCTTTTGATACATACTCTAAGCATAGTAAAATCCAATGGGGCTTCTCCAGAGAGTTTAGGGAATTTCATTCTGATGACCAGCTGCACAGTCACCAACAGTTGTTGCTGTGGCAATTAGAAATAATTTGGGCAACACTAAAAATAAAGAAATAAATACATTTCTATTACAGAAAGCATAAAATGCCTGGCTGCTGCTGGGAATCTAAATTTGGAATGTTCAGTTAATTTGATTGGATGTTATGAGAGATGGGAAGATTTGAAACTACGAGTCATTTTTCTCCCTGGAAGAGTTGATAACTGAGTCTATTAATCTGAGAATACATTTAAACTGAGTTATTGTGACAAGGTACTTCCATTATCCATTTCATCTTGTTGCAAACTGTCAGAACAAATCTCAAATGGTTAGGGAAAAAAGCTGCCGTCCTTTGTTTGCAGTTTTTATATGCCACAATAGTTTAGATTTGGTTCACTTTAACTCATGATACTGTACAACTGTACAAGATGGGGGTTCATAGCAAGCCTAGTAGAGAAAGAAGTTTACAGTTATGGGAGAGTTTGCACTAAATAATTCTGATATTTTTTCCTTCAAGATATTAGTTAGTATTTTTTTGGTACTAGAGGAGCCCTTAGAGGTTGGGTATTATATATGCACCTGGTGAGAAACAGTTCCTGCTCTGAAGAGTTTACAATTTAATTCCACAAGATAGGCTAAGAGTGGGAGAAAAGTTATCAGCATCCCCATTTTATAGATGGGAAATACAAGGTCTAACTGACTTTCCCAAGATCACATAGGAAGTCTATGGCAGAGCCAAGATTTTAATTTCATTTTGATGTCTTAACCACAACAAATCCTTCCTCTTTTTGGCCTTAATTTGGTTCATTTCCGCTCATACAAGTTTTAAATGTTTACAAGCTAAATAAGAGTAGTGACAGCTTTGGGAAGACAAATTTTTTCATTTTGAAATTAATTATTAATTGTTTCCAAGGGGAGAAAAAAGGAAGCTATAGATAACATGCAGACATATTTTCTAACAAATAGTAACTGAAATCACAGTCCAAATAAACCAATAATAAAGATTCAGATTCTGTCATCCTTACTCATTTTGAAGAATATCTTACTCCTTGAGATTCCATGGAAATCAGTGGGACTACTTGGAGGGAGAGAGGGAGGGGGAGAGAGAGAGAGAGAGATTGCTTCAAGATTTTATTAAAACATAGGAGCTAAAAATGAGTCCCCTAAATCCATATTAAGCACCTCCTAATTTTTACAAAGATGAGCACCCGATAGCTCCCAATGAAATCAACAAGAAGCACAGAAATAAACAAAACATCCAAACAAAGGATCATATTTTAGCGTCAGATCTATGACCAGGGCTCCTGGTAAAATCTGCTGACTGAAATAATACAATGTTTAATGGGAAACTACCATAAACCACCAAGAATGACACAAAGTTGGAGATAGTGCCTATACAGAGGAGGACCAAAATATCATACAAGAAGATCTGGAGAACCTTGAAAACTGGAGTAATAAAAATGGGATAAAATTTAATAATGCAAAATGCAAGGTTATGCATTTTGGGACGAACAACAGGAATTTTCACTATAAGTTGGGGACTTATCAGTTGGAAGTGACAGAGGAAGAGATCATATTAATTAATCATAGGATGGCTGAGTCACCAATGTCATGCAGCTGTGAAAAAGGCTAATGCATCAGGCTAATGCACCTAGGATGCATCAGATAAGGTATTTCCAGCAGAGACAGGGAGTATTAGCTCCATTATACAAGACACTGGTGAAATCTCATCTGGAGTACTGTGTGCAATTCTAGTCTATCATGTTTAAGAAAGAAGAATTTAAATTGAAAGGGGTGTAGAGAAGAACTACTAGGATGATATGAGGAATGGAAAACATACCTTATGAGAGGAGGCTCACAGAGTATGACTTGTTTGGTCTAATCAAAATAAGTCTGAGGGAGATATAATTGTTCTCTCTAAGTATCTGGGAGGAAGAGGAGTTAATTAAGTTAAGCACCAATGTGGACACAAGAACAAAGGGCCAACAAATTTCGTCTTGAAATTATGAAGATTTCTAACCATCAGAGGAGTGAACTTCTGAAACAGCTTTCCAAGGGGAACAATGGTGGAACAAAAAACCTAACTTGTTTTACGACGAAGCTTGATGTTAAGTTACAGAGGGGATGGTATGAGGAGACTGCCTACAATGGCATGTAGCAGATCTGCGACTGCTAGCAGCAAATATCTTCAACAGCCAGTGATGGGACACTAGATGGGAAGAGCTCTGAGTTACTACAGAGAATTCTTTCCCAGGGTGGTGGTTCTTGCCCACATGCTGAAGGTCAAACTGATCACCCATATTTGGGGTCAGGAAGGAATTTTCACATGGGTCAGATTGGCAGAGACCCTGAGGTTTTACGCCTTCCTCTGCAACATGGGGCATGGGTCACTTGCAGATTTAAACCAGTGTAAATAGTGGATTCTCTATAACTTGGTGTCTTTAAATCATGATTTGAGGAAATTCAGTAACTCATCCAGAGGTTAGGGATCTATTACAGGAGTGGCTGGGTGACACTCTGTGGCCTGGAATGTGCAGGAGGTCGGACTAGATGATCAGGATGGTCCCTTCTGGCCTTAAGCCTATGAGAATGACTTATATAAAGTGGAACAGAACCAGAAGTTTCAGGAGACCACACATTCCATTTTTGGCTCAGCCACAGACTTCCTATGGGATCTTGGACAAGCAGCTTAGGGAACCTGAGCTGCAAGGTATAATTCCCAGTTGATATATGCATAGTACCTTTTTCAAAAGAGCAGGCTAAAAATAGCAGCGTGGCCATGGTGGCATGGATGGCAGCTTGGGCTAGTCATCCAAGTAAGTACCTAGGATTTCAGACAGGATTGTACTTAGGCTGCCACCAAGGGCACTGTGGCCTTGATATTTTTAGGATAGTATCTTGAGCAAAACTAGCACGTGTATGTCCACTCAAAGTGGAAATTATACCTCCAACTGCAGTGTAGACGTGCCTGTAGTTCCTCTGTTCCCTATCTGTGAAATGGGGATCAATAATATTTCTTTTCTCCCACCCTTTGTCTGCCTTGTGTAACTAGAGTGTAAGTTCTTCAGAACAGGGACTGTCTACTACTGTGTGTGCATATACTGTAATTACTGGTGCTGCTCAGTGCTGAGGTACACCAAATCCTAAGGTGTCAGTAGCATGCCAAGTGTACCCCAACTCAAAGGCAAGCACTGTCAGTGCCTCAGTTGTGGGTCCCAATAGCTGATCATGCCTAAGGGAATTAGTGTTTTACTGGGGCTGGCTGGGAAGGAAAGGATGCAAATACCCTTGGTAGAGAACACACACACAGCCCAATCTCTAAGTGCTACCCTAATGCATATAAATCACATCATCAAATATCATCTTGAAGGAGAAATCTCAGAAGTATTTAGAGGAATACTCCCCCTTAACTGCAAACTTTTTTTTGCTCTACTAGACTTGCTGCAAACCTCCGTTTTGAGACTCTGCAAGTTAGTTCTCAAAGGGAGAGCATTTGACACCCTGAGCCAGATTCTCAACCCTGCTGTGACAGCTGCTCCCCATTGTGGCAGCACTCAGCTCATCTAAAGCTAGTTCTCGCAGAACATGGATGGACTATCCCTATGTAATGCAATCCCCAGGCATGGTAGAATTACTCTAGCAATGCCGAGCATGTCCTTCCAGCCCCTGACACAGGTGACACAGATCCTAGGGACCCCACAAATAGGGCCGAGCATTTAAAAAAATAAAGGAGTACATTCACCGAGAAGTTCAGTTTGGGGGCTACTGAACTTATTTCCAAATTTGGGTCAAATTTAGAGTAGAATCTTGACTAAAAATCAATGGGTGGGAAAAAAAATCAGAAAAATCTAAACAACGTTTTGACTTACTTTGAAACATTTTCATCTGGAAAATTGCCATTTAAAAAAAAAAAAAGGCAAAAAAGGTTTAAAAACCTCAAAATGTAAAGAAACACTGTTTCAGGTTGAAGGAAGTGGTTAGTTTGACCCAAGACAAATCTTTTTGTTTTGCTGAGAAAATAAATTTCCATGTATTGGAAATTCCATTTCAGGCGGACCCAATATGATTCCCCCCGCCTCTGATTTGGCCACCAAATTGGAAAAAAAATAATGTGCTAACCTTGCTCTACTAGCAGTCCCTGGTTGCTGGAATAACCCCTTTTTGGCAACCAGTTTGGAGCAGCCTTCAGTGTATAGTTTAGTACTGAGTTGGCAAACGAGATAGCACTAATGGCTTCTTTATAACTCCTATTATGTTCTTCACTGAATGCTCCATGGCTGCATCTCCACCAGTGGATACAACAGAAGAGTGCAGACAAAATCATCAGGTGTTTTTATCAGAACTGTGTTGTCCATGCATAGACAACATGGTGCTGGTAAAAGCAACTAAGTCCTATCTACACTGCAGTTTCCATAGCTGGTACCCCAGTGGAGCTATATCTGGTGAAGTACGGCTGTAATATCTGTAGTGGTGATATACCTTAAGGGCCAGATTTTGCCATCTTTACTCACTTAAGCAGTATGTAACACCAGAAGTGGTCCTACTGATTTCAGAAGGATTACTCACAGAGTATGGTACTACTAAATATGAGTAACAGTGGCACGCCAAAATCTGGCTTAAAGTACGTCTCCTCAGGGCTATTGCAACAGCACGCAATTTTTACCCAGGTTATTGTTTGCATTTTCAGTACCCTCATAATATGAAGCATAAACCCAATGTGCCTTCTGCCTAGGACTTATAAAAATCCTAGCCAATACTCCCATGGGATTGTGCTTAATTTGGGAAGCCCACGTAGAATTTAGGCTTGCAGTCTGCACATGCAAAATACCCATTGAATTCAAGCAAATCTTTTTTTTTTTAAGTAAAGAAATAGCTGACAGCTTGCAAAGCCCCATGAGCCTGCTTAGAGAGCTTGCTTTTCACCAATCCCGAAGGACCGTATTACTTGTGCCAGCCCTCACTGATCCCCTGCTGAATTGGAGCTTTGAAAGTTGCTTCTTGCGGGAATGACAATTTCACTCTCACCAGGCACTCAGTCATCAATTACCCACCTTTAGCTCATTTCAAAGCCTTTAGAAAACCCAAGGAATGGCAGATATAACGTGCTGCAAACCTACTTGTTTATGTTAATTACAGATAATGTTAATGTTTAACAATGAACCAGAACAGTTAAAAGAAATGGTAAAAACTGACTGATTCTATCGTCACTGCACAGTTCTTGTGCAACAGTGAAAACTCTCATTCATGACCATCCCCAAAGTTATCATTTGGTCTCAATGGATGGTCAAAAAGCTAAATACAAAATATTTACAACTTCACAGCTTAACACTGTTCTTTGATCAAATTTGGGAGCAGATATGCAATATGCCTTACTGCCTTACTGCCATTTCAGAGTATTCATTAGTTTTAATTACTTTTTAAATTCTAAAGGGACCCATTAAAAATTAATCATGAATGGGAAGAACGGCAGCATTATGTGACCATAAAGAAGAAAACATTTTAGGATACACACTCTTTTGATTTATACTCAAAAAAGGATTAAAAGTAACATGCTAAGTGTCATAAAGTAACATTTACTATAAAAACATGGAGATTCATTGTAAAGGTCAGCTGAGTTGTTACATGTAAAGAGTTCCATTTACCGTCACTTATTCAATTTTTTGCCATGATACCAAATTTTTGTCCATTTTTATGGGCCAAGTCCCTGATCCAGCTGAGCACTTAAGCAGGTGTTTTCTTTTAAGCAGGTGACTAATTCGATTGGCTTCAGTTAGATTACTCATGTGCTTAAAATTCACACACATGCTTAAGTGCCCAGCTGGAATAGGTCCCAAATTCTGCACGCTATACTCAGGCAACAGGCCAATTTCATGGCAGTGGGAGTTTTGCCTAAATAAAGACAGCAGGATTTTAATCTATATATTTTTTGCACTCATTGGCTTCATTGTAATCAACGGGATTTCTACCCGTTTCACTAGACGTAGGATCAGGCCCATTATCTCATTATTATGCATCACTAAATGAGGATGAAAATGTAAAGAGACAAAGAGTCTGAAGGGTATGGATCTGACCAGATTGCCAGTCACAGGAGACATTTAATACTAGACCGGACAAAGCACTAGAAAATGTACTGCAAAAACAATCCTTCCCTAGAAGGGGGATGGGTTGGATGACCTAATGTGTGTTTTCGATTTTTAACTTGTAGGACTCTATTATTCACACATGCACCTTCCATCAACCTTTATATTATTGCCAGTTTCCAGGAGGAACTTTGCTACAGTGCTCCTGATTCGATGGCATGCTTTTTTGGGAACCCTTCCCCCCAGATACTTGGCAGCTATTCATTTTGCCATTTTATAATAAGCTTTCAACTCATTTGCTCTTTGTTAACTATGGCACTTCTTTTTCTTGAATATTTGTGTTCACCAGAATACCCAAGTTCAATGGCTAGCACTGCAAACCCATACTCAGGACAAATGGTCCTTATTGCACATCACATGGGCACAATTTGAGCCTTATTTTAGGGACTTGAGTGGCACATAGACTTTGTGTGGCTCATCTGCAAAAGGGCAAATTTTACCCAGCTGAAGAAGTCCCATTTTTTCAAGAGGTCTGCATGCAAGTAAGGACTAATCAACTGAGTGAAGGCTTGCGGGATCAGACCTTTGCTGTGGCTACAGCATCTCAGACCTATCTGATTTCAAAGCTGAATACTTATTATAACTAAAGGGAAACATAATTTAAAGCCAACAACATATAACTTTTATTCACTGATTAAACCTATCATTTGGGGGGGGGGTCAGAAAAAGCAGAGATTTACAGGAGTGAAATATTTCCAAGAAGGCGGCGCTAATATTTTGAAGTAGTCCTATTAAAATCTGGAAATCATAAAACATTTATATAAATGTTATAGCTTTCATACTGTATGTCTTGATGAATACGACATGATATATGCTGGAATTATGTGAAGAGAAGAAGCAGAGATAGCTCTGTATCCTCTATAGTCTTGTTAGAGAAGATCATGTTAACTAAACGGGTTAGTATAAAGCAAACTGTGGCTTCTCCATATTTCTCCTCCAGGAACCTCTACCACCATTTGTGATATAAACCATCATAAATCAGGGCAATTTGGCCCCTAAAATCAATATGAATTATACACGTTCATGCTTTATTATTATAATCTATTATTAAATACACTGAAGGCCTGATTCAAAAGTCCATTAAAATCAATGGAAAGATTCCCATTGACTTCAATAGGTTTTGGCTTAGCTCCCTAAATACATTTTCATTATAATTCTGGATAAATGGGCTAAATGTCCTAAACTATTCTGTCAACCACCCTTCAGGGTTACAGAAATGAAAATATAAATAAGAGCATAAACTACTGTAGGCAACATTTTAAAATAAAATAAAATCCCCTGTAAATGTATTGTTTCTTTGGCACCAACAATGTGCTTCATGCTGTACAATACACACAAATAAAGACAGTCCCTGCCACAAAGATTTAGGGTGGGGTCTTAATGCTCATTATTTGTCTAACTGTCCTTAGTGAAATCCATGGGAGTTAAGAACATAACAATGGCCACAGTGGGTCAGACCAATGGTCCATCTAGCCCAGTATCCTGTCTTCTGACAGAGACCAATGCCAGATGCTTCAGGGAGAATAAACATAAGGCAATTACTGAATGATCCTTCCCTTATTGTCCCCTCCCAGCTTGCGGCCGTTAGAGGTTTACGATACCAGAGCCTGGGGTTGCATCCCTGGTGATCTTGGATAATAGCCACTGATGGACCTATCCTTCATGAACTTACCCAATTCCTTTTTGAACCCTGTCATAGTTTTGGCCCTCACAACAGCCCCTGACAATGAGTTCCACAGGTTGACTGTGTGTTGTGTGAAGAAGTACTTTGTTTATTTTAAAAGTGCTGCCTATTAATTTAATTGGACAACCCCTGGTTCTTGTGCACACAGTATTCAAGGTGTGGGCACACCATGACTTTATATAGTGGCATTATATTTTTTGTCTTATTATCTATCCCTTTCCTAATGGTTCCTAACATTCTGTAAGCTTTTTTGACTACTGAGTTTTCCCTCATTAATGTCAATGGAAGCAGAGCAAGGCCGTCAGTCTGTACTTTTGATAACCCTACCATAAAGTTTATGAGCTCAATCCTACAAACACTCGTGTCTGAGTAACTTTGTTTACTGGAGTAGCCTTGTTGACTCAAAATAGAGCTTAGATTCGCATTTAGGTGATTTTAGAGGCCTCACACTGGAGATATTCACACAAGTGATTTTCACCCAAAATAATAGTTAGCAAAGACTTTTTTAAAGAATGAAGTTTAACCATGGAAGCTATGTTAATTCCTGCAGTTAATCCCCTTGAGCTAAATCAGTCCTGATGTAACCCTATTACAGTGAAAATGAATTTAGCCTGTTAGTTTGCAAGATGATAAACATCTATGACAAATACTGTCACACATTACTATCTGATGTAAATATTCAAACATACCAAATGAAAGACATTAAGGGAGGAAAAAACAAAGCAACCAGCTTGTGTTTGTGAGTTTATAAAGGCTACAAAAGAACAGAGTGTCTTTCTGATGTTGACTGTGAAAGGATAAAATGAAGCTTCTTTTCTAAATGGCCAGTAGAAATTAACAAAGAAAGAACACCTGCTTAACTGGGATTGGAAATAGAATATACATAATGGTGTTTGGGCTTTAAAACTCAGCATGTAGGCCTCATTTCCAACAGCCGAATATATATAAATAACTTAGTTCTAGACCTGCTTATAGAGAACAAGCACTGCCTCAAACTATATAGTGTATGGACACCACGAGGTTAATCACTGTTCTAATTTGCACTAAGGCCTTTCTGGAAGCATTAAAGGGCTTTAAAGTGGGTGAAAATGTAATTTATATCCATGTTATATCCCCCTTACACTTACAATGTGGTGTCTCTCTTGGTACTCACTGACAATAAGCAAGGTGAGGTAATATCTTTTATTGGACCAGCTTCCCTTGGTGAGAGAAACAAGCTTTTGAGCTTACACAGAGATCTTCTTCAGGTCCTATGTAAACTAGTCTCTCTCACCAACTGAAGTCGGTTGAATAAGAGATATTACTTCACCTACCTTGTCTCTCTAATATCTTGGGACCAACATGGCTACAACAATGCTGCATTTGAATTCCAAAGCCTCTAGGCTTTTAAGAAACACATCTTATAGGACTTTGTTATAGATTATGCTGTCATGTCTGTCATTGATTAAAAATGACACCAGTACTAAGTGTGTCACACACAGCATTGTTATTTTTCCTCTTGTAGAGCAATCCCCAAATTTATACTCTATTCCCTTCCTCCAAAGCAATCTGATGGTGTCTGAACCCTGGCATGGGCAAGTGTCCAAAGATGTTAAGTTCCCATTGTCTCCTCCTTATCAACCTCTCCCTGCTGAAGAGGAATTAAAAAGGTGTAATTTAACATTGTTTAAATGACAGGGAATCGTTTAACTCACTCAGAGGCAGGGCAAATGCATTGGTATATCAAGCCCTTTGCCTCTTGGTAAAGGTACCAGTTTCCATTGGTCCTGTCTTTGTTTTTTAAGAATTGGAAAAAGATGACTATCCTCTTAAGTTTCCTACTGCTAGTATTCCTCTAGATTTCCTTCATTCTTATATCTGCTCTAAAAGCTGTAAATAAAGTGCTAATGGACTTGGAAAACTAACTCATTAAGCCTCCTAACATTAAAAAAATCCAAGATATCCCTCCTTTGCAACTGGCCACATTTCCATTTCTATTCAGCGTGATACAATAAAATTAAGACAGCTATAAGAACCTATTTCATGAAGCATGAGAAAGTTAATCAGTGTCCTGAGGTTAAGCAGTGTCCATGCTCCTTTAGAAAAGTGTTGTGCAATTTTTACTCTCCCAGCTGGATGACCAGCACAGATGAGGACCTCATTTAAACATTTTGGGTCTAACCCTCAGCTGGTGTAAATCAATACAGTTGGTGTAAATCCATTGGCTTCAATGGAGCTGTGGTAATTCACACTAGCTAAGGATCAGGCCCGTCGTGTGAATGATGGCACCTTTAATAGAGCATTAACTTGATTTTACTACATTGCATTCAATGGCAGCTGCACTTCTGCTTTTCCAGGACAGAGTTTCATTTGAACCAGGTGAGGATAGTTCCACCTGCATTTCTTAGTGGTCCCATTGCTGATTGGATACAATTGGGATGAATTCAATCAATCAGCAAAATAGCCTGGGTAGCACATTATGGCCTTGTCCAAAATGAATAGAAATGTTTACTTTCACATTGAATGTAAAAATAACAGTTGTTGGGAGTAATTTGATTCAACCTACATTGCACTGAATAGATAAATTCATTTAGAAGATTTAAGTGAAGGCAAACCATAAATATATTTCTGTAATACCTGTTAAAATAAATCTGCTCAGCTAAGTGTGTTATTTTTTGCTTATGACATAGTCATAGCCATCTTTAGAGAATATTGCTATTTCATTCAAAGTGATTAATTTATTTCAATGAAGTAACAAAGCATCAGAGCCATTCAGGGTTACAACCAAAGAATCAGGTTATTTATAATTATTCTATATTACAATTGCACTGGCTCCTTAGCTCTGTATTGTAGTCAGACATTACATGAAATTAGGCACAATAGGGAGAAAGAATCAATCAGTCCTAGCTAAGGAATTGAGATAATAATGACTCATTTGACTGGATTGCTTTGGAAAATTAATAATGACGGAGGTAATTACTAACCTGGGATACCGACAGTGCTCATTATTTTCCTCTTATTCTATTGAATGTTAAGTATTATGAAGACACTTGTTGGAAATACAGGCCTGTCTCCAGGCTTTGAATCACAGAAGGGATTCCTTCTACAAGTGGTCTATTAGCTAGGCTATTTAATAGCAATATTTGAAATACACCACGCACAAGATAACAAATAAATATGTCACTGAAGTACGAAAGCAGGCCGATAGGGTTCTTGCAGCAGTGTTTTAAAGAGGTATTGGGCCAAATCAGGATAGTTCTTTCATCTTTGATTTACCTCTGCTGATAGGATCTCTGTATCTCTCAGAAGATCCCATAATTTCATTAACAGTTTTATCCCCTGTACTGCAGCCACCACATCCTTCTAGCTGAAGATGACTGAATGTGGCTCCTTTTCAATCCATCAAGCTGACTCCTCAATCATCTAGACAAGTCAATGTCAAAGGATACAAGCACTTCCTCTCGCCAGGGGCTGAGAACACTTTCTCTCCAATGGTCTCAGCTTCTGCCAGCCCAGGATGCAAGAATGCCAGTGTAAGGAATCAGACCTAGACTGACTGCGGATGCCTCAACGCACAATCATTAAACTGGTCTGGTGCTTTACAACTATAGAAAGAGATCAGATTATAAAAAGATGAAGGTGCCTAAAAACTCCCAAATAGCTAACAGATGTGCTTTCAAACATCTGTTTTATATCCCCACACAGTGCATTAAACTACTTAGGCTAGGTCTATACTGACGGTGGCAAATTCACCGCTGTCGGATTGATTTCTCCAGATCGACTGAGCGGTCTGTGAAGACCCGCTTAGTCGATCCAGAAATCGACCTACAAAAACCACCTCCAAAAGTGGCACGGTGCAGTATGGACAATGCGCAGAACTGACGCAGTGGAGTCGACGTGAGTTACACACGTTTTTTACGTCTCTTGCGTATCTCCCGTCGACTGCCACTGAATCTCAGAGGTAAGTATAGACCAGCCCTTATTTATATCTTAAGTGGATTGCTGAGTGTCTACTTTCTATTGAACAGCAACCATAGAAAGTAAATATCCTGCCCATATGCAGAAAATTTGAATCAACTTCTTCTGAACAATTGAAAGCAGAAACAAATTTCTAATTCTATAAAAAAAAAGTCATACAATCTAATGTCTTCCTGCTATTTCTCTATTTGAGCATTTCTTCTTAGAATAATCTATGACATAATATTTCCCCCCTTCTGCACTGATGCTTTCCCCACTAGAGTTAAGAGGGGAGTGCTTGTTGTGAAATGTAAGCAGTAAGTGACTACTTGGCCAACTCTTAACCGTCTCAGAAGTTATCCAAATATACTAATTTAAAAATATCTAATTTTAGTAGCTTCTATTTAACATCTTCCTGAGTTACTGCTGGATTGGAAATTATTTCATCATCATCATATGATAGGAATATTCATTGAGTCCCGCCCAAATACAGAACAAAACTATTTATTGAACACTTCAACCTTTTGTTCATTATTATTAGGCTTGGAAAGATTAGATTTTTATCAGTTGATGTCAGTATATGTTGGTTTCACCATACACACACAAACCAATGAAGAAATATTTCCATCAATAATCATCAAAATGTACAGATTGGCAAGATAAGAAAAATGTTACTTGAGAACTGAGGGTTTAATTCAAGGATAATTACTTTTATTTTGATATGTAGTATTGACAATTTGTATTTTAACAGTACAAAAGCTTTAACTTTTTGAATCTCATCATCATGTCATTAAACAATTATTGACTGACCTTCTCCTTCGTCTAATCCCTCTCCCTAATTTGTTGCAACTGTGAAAATTAAAATGGATAAAAACAGTAAAAAAAGCTTTCAAATAAATTCCAATACTATCCATCGAAATTAAAAATCTGCCAACCCTAATTATTATAGACTATTCTATCATTCTACAGAGTAATAATTCAATACCATCGTTAGCATCCGTTTGTTCCTAATATACTTTAAAATCATTTATTTTTTTGTCCGTAACTCTTCTAGCCATTGGTTTCTCCTTGGGTTCTTTTGCTTCTTTTATCAATATTCTACAATTCCTAACTTCTAATTTATCATTACTTTCACTACACCTCTAAGTCACTTTGTTTTTTAAATCAGAATAGTCTTCGTTCTTGATTATGGGATTGGGGATTTTGGGATATGTAGTAAAATATTTGTAAGCAGTTCCCAACTATGATTCACATTTTACTCACAGCTGATTTGGATCATAATTGTTTTCAGCTTTCTGAAACTGGCCTTTTGAAAAGCACCAAGTATATATATTAGTGGTTTGGACTTTATTCTGTTTGCACACAACAAATGTAATCAAGCCACAATCATTTGTACCTAAACAACCATTATTTTTAGTGCTGAGATAAATTCCTTTTTATCTGTCAAGATGAGGTCTAATAGAGAATTCCTCCCATATTGGATGAAACACTTTTTGAATGAAGAAATGATCATCCATATCTTTTAGAAATCCTGAGGATGTTTTAGTACTGGCAGCATAAGACTTCCAGCATATGTCATTCATTTTGAAGTCCTCCATGATAACACAGTTCCCCCCTGCCTTCGCCATACACATTATACATAGGGGCTTAAGGAGCTGGTCATCCTGGTCAACTAATACCCCATCAGAAAGCTTGAGCTAAGAGACCCCTCTCTGCTAGCCAAGGCTGTAGCAGGTTTCTTACATTTATTTGTAGCCCATCCACCACTAGAGGATAACAGAGCACCACACCAAATTAGTTGCATATGTATGTCTGAGGACAGCATTTAGGATTGCTTGATCTTTTCAACCTATTGAAGTCAAAGGGATTTTACCACATGCAGAACCAGTACAATAGGCAGGCAGTGGGCATTCTCCTGTGCAACTCCCAAATCCCCATGAGCCACTGATGTGAAGAGTCAAGGTGTTTATATGAACACCCGTGGTATCAGAGACATCATTTAGGCTTATGAATTAGCTTCATTATTGTTCCGTGAAATGGTTTTCAAATAAGCCAAGAACATTCCAGCTGCGTCTTCACTGAACATGTGGTAATTTCATGAAATGTCAAGAACAACTATGACATGAGTTCTGCTGTGGTAAATGAAGATCATTTTAATTGTTAACTGCAGCCAAAGATTTAAAGCTTCTTGTTTAGATGCATGATAAACCCTTAGAAACACTGTCACCCAGTCACACAGGAGACTGGTTGCTACACAGTGCACACATCGAATTATTCTGTTGCTGACAGCTGGGCATGACAAAATAAACAAAACCCTTTCTCTAAGAGCAGAAGGGGGAGATTGTCAGTTCATAGCCTGCTCCTTCTTCCTCAAAAATCAATGTTAAAACTCCCATTGACAGGATCAAATTCAGGGTGACAATGTGCTGCTGATTAAGGTTAAGCACAATTTAGGATCCCTGCTCTCCCAGTCGTGGAACCAGGTCTATCAAATGGTTGATTTGACATTGATTTGTATGGATTATAAAATGGACAAATTACCAAAGGCTGATAAGCAAGCGTTCATTGTACTGCTGACCCCGTGAACCATCCAGCCATTAAGCATATAACATGTAAGAGCCAGGTATCAATACTGCTTTACATCAGTAGATCTCAAAGTGCTTCACAAAGGAAGTATAATTTTCCCCATTTTACAGATGGGGAAACAGAGGGATTGAGAGGTGAATTGACTTGGCCCAGATCACCCAAAAGGCCAGTGGCAGAACTGAGAATAGAACTCATATCTTGATATATGTAATCCATCAAGGGCACAAAGTAGCCAATGGCCTAGTCCAAAACCCATTCAGACCAATGGGTACAAAGTCTTTGTACTTTAGAGACCCAACTGGGTTACCTAGCAATGAAAAGCATTTCAGGGTGCATGAGGCACTTCATACAACTATTCTGAAATTCAATAGACCACTAAGGCCAGATTTTCAGACGGCCCTGGCACCCAAAGATGGAACCAGATTTTACCAAAGAGTTCAGTATATTGGGTGCATATTAGCTGCTGAGTACTTTTGAAAATCTGGCCCTTATTTAATTGTCCAAATGGGAACTGAGCTGTTTTGAAAATCTGTCTTTTAATGTATATGCAGAGCACTTGAGCATCTGGCCCAAGTATACAGCATGTCAGCAATCTAGAAGCCTGCGGATCCTGAAACAGGATGAACAAATCAGTTTTGCAGAACAAGCACCTCTGACATTTTATCAGAACTGTAGAAACTTCTCAAATTCTCCATCTCCACCTGCAGCTGTCCTTAGCTTAAACACAAATAGTGATTTATACAGGCAGTTCCATTTAGGAATATACCCATTTCAGACACATTTCACAAGCAAGCACAAAATTTAGGAAACCCATGATCATTACCGATTATAATATTGTCAATGAGCCAGGTTTGTTCTGTGCTTTTCCTTTTTCAGTACTGATAAAAGTACCAGATTTCTGTTCAAAAGTGCATGCAGACTAAGGGAGTTAATTACTGTAATTATCAACCGAACAGAATGCTAATCCATTATCAGGTGGACGGCTCATTGGTGTTAAACTGCCATTAGGCTGCCATTTCCTGTATTATCTAACAGACCTGGAACACAGCTTGTCGGAAAGCCAACCTGCCTATAATTTCACATGGATTACAAATTTGGGGGGGGAGGAGGGAAGGGATTCACACACAAATTCACACTCACGTACACTGAATTAAGACTATACTGAAAACATGCTGAGAATAAACCAGAATATGATCCCATTGGTTTAAATGACAGTACTTCTATCTGATGCATATTGTACTATACTTTCTATTAAGGTTTTCTTACAGCAATTAAATGTAATTACTGCAAAAGAAAAAAAGAAGTAATTAGAGTGCCAGATTCTGATATTCTTAGTCACATTGAAGAGCATTTTACTCTTCAAGGAGTCTTGTGGATTTCACTGGAAATGCCCATGGACTGTGAGCTATTCAGCATGAAGTTGGGTACTAGAACGTATCTCAAAGGATACAGCGTATGTTATACTGTAACGATGTCTTGCTTTGAGTCCTGAAAAAATTAAATGTGAGGTAATTGCTCTGATTTATGCATTGCTCATGGCCATGGTTGCTGGCCATTTTTAAACTTCAGACACCCAAACAAAAAGGTCATTATCCCATTATCCCATTTTACAGATGAGGAAACTGAGGCACTGGGGAAGTGACTTGCCCAAGGTCACCCAGCAATCCAATGTCAGAGCTGGGAAAAGAACCCAGGTATCTTGAGTCCCAGTCCAGAGTGTGACTATCGGAGGAGTAAGAGACAGATTTTAAAAAATATTTAGGCACCTAGTGAGATTTTCAGAAGCGTATAACTTCCATTGATTTCAACAGTGCTAGGTGCCTTTGCACTTTTGAGAAAGCTCATGAGGCTCCTATTTGCACCTTTAGGCCTTAAGACACTATGTGAGTTTCTGACACAAAGCAATTAAGATAGCCTATAAAAATAATGCAATGTCATTTTCTGGTTTACTCTTATGAAAACTGTCCCATCATTATGCCCAGGAGATCAAAATCTCCAGAATTGAATATTACTTCTAACTCTTCTTGCTTCTCCCCAGGCTTTTTGCAATTGTACAGACATTGTTCTAGCTCATTTATGTTCTATTCTTCTTTCATTTCAGAATCCTTCTATCTTCTGCTTTGAATGTCAAATGTACAAAACAGATCATCTAAGCTAAATGAAAGCTTCTCTAGGAACTTGGTTTTCCTTTTTAAGTGAGGACTTTCTCATTTAAATAGGTTGTCGTCATCCAAGGCATTCCAATGGTTCTGGACCCACACCTTCCTACATCATCAGTGCATCTATCAGTGGGTCTCCAGTACTATTATTCTCCTTTTTTAAATTGTATTCTGCATTGAAAGGACACTTGAGAGGATTACCTGCATCACTCCCATTTTTATCTTTCTAGATCCACAAAGTTAGTCAGGGTCATATTGACTCTATCTTAATTGGTTCATGGATTATAATCACTAGGAAAGCCCAGTATATTTTAGGTCACTTTGGTAGGACTGACCCACTGATGGATGGTAGAACACCATCCTGTTTATTTTTTCTGGGTACCAGATGTGTTCAGATATTACAGAGCTGGTTGTGCAAAAAATGCCTAGATGGACAAAGTTAATTTTTTGCCAGCATACTCCATTTCAGTTAACTTTCCTGGAAGTCACCAGAGGACACCATCACAGTGTTGTAAGGTCTATTTCTCTGACTATATAGCAGATATGTTGGAGAAATGCTGTCAGCTGTGATGCAGGCTTTTTTTTTTTTTTGGTAAAAAAGAAGTGGTAGCTCCACTACAGTAAAGGTTCAGTCTCCCTGGACCAAAAAGAAATCACAATAGCTACAGAAAACAAAGCAAAGATAAAAGTCCTGCACCAGGCCTACCTGCCCCCAGGGAGTCTTTGGCATCTAGCAGTCTTTGATGAATCCTGGCCCAGCCAGGCCTTCTTCACAAGTCTCTGAATAACCCCTAGCCCCAGCCTGGCCTTTTTTAGGTCGTCTTTAGAAAAGCCCCCGCCCATCTGTCTTTCAAGGAGCTAGCATAAGAGCTTTACTTCCTCTCCCAGTCAGCCACTACTGAGCTGGACTTTCTCCCTTTTAACCCCTCCTTCCAGGCTCGACACCTTTTACAGGTGTAGTGGGTCTGGTCCGATTGAGCCCAGAGGCTGTCATTAATCCCTTCTTGACTAGTGTGGGGTCTGTATATCTCCTCACACTTCTTTGGTTCTGGTCAGCAGTTAGGGTGCTGTCAATCCTTGCCCTTTTCTCAGTCTGCCCTCCCACAAGCAGACTATATTGTTGGTGACTAGGTTGAGAGACTCACTGGACATTTACCCTCTGCACTTCTTACTATCCTTTCAAGTGACACATTCTCCCCCCTTTTCTCTTGTTCTTTTACCATTATTTCCATCCATTGCTTGCAAAGTCTCCAGTGGTTCTTTCCTTTATATTTCATCTGATTGTGCTGCCTTATTTTCTGCCACTGACTTCAGCTTCTACTTTAGCCCTTGCACATCTTCCTTCAGAAAGGAAAACAGCTGGTGCATGACACAAACATAGATCTTTTTTTGTTCAAGAAAATGAACACTGCAAAATTTCCACCAGGGAGAGAGAGGGAACAATCACTTGATAGGTTGGGAGACGACTGATGAGCATGTGATGTCAAATGCTGCTGGGAGAGTGCTGTCAAAACGGGTGATCTGGTCACTATATCTTACTTTGTGCTTAAGTCACTTATATTTGTTTTTAACCTCATTTTCCTCATGTAAACTGACATGCACCAGGCTGGATACAGGCATTGTAGTGGCAAAAAGAAACTGTAAATATCACTATGTGCTATCACTTGTGAGAACAGTAATAAGCATAATTATTAGAGTACATACAAATTATTTTGCAGTATGATAAGATAGCCCTCAAAATACAAGAGCATTAATAGGATAACATGTTAATCTTCTGGGTTGACCTAAACGTAGACAAAGCTTTGAAATGGGTGTGTCGCAATGCAGATTGTTCAATGGATACTGCTGCAATATTCCTCGTCCATTATCCAACGTAGTGCTAGTAAGCTACTGCACTCTGCCAAGCATCTAAACAAGATGGAGGATGTTTTTTGAATTCTTCCCTGACGTGAAAATGGTTTAATGTCATGATTTGATTTGGATTGGTGGCCAGAATAACCAGTACCACAGTCTCTCTCGTTCTCTCGTTTTTTGAACAATTGTTTTTATATTGGATAAAATTTGAGTGATGATCTCTCTAAATTGTCAAATAATAAATGCAACACAATTGAGTGGGAGTATGTCTACACGTTCACACAGGATTGGGTGGCATCATCATTGCCCATCCAAGACACACAATTGCACATTTCACAATGCAAATGTGGAAGTATATGCAATTAGAAGGCTGCATTCTGGCCCACGTGCACAAGAGGATGGGGAGGATAGGGTGCAAGAAGTACAGTACATCTCCCTGATCCATACTCCTGCACACGGGCTGGCCAAAAGCTTCTTGGGGAGCACCACCCCTGTTAGTGCTCACTAGTGCCTCCTAGTGTTCATGTGGTAGCAGCTGTTTGAAAGGGGCAACGAGTACTCATGGTCCCAATTCTCTGCACAGAAAGCTGGCTGTTGAAGCAGTACTCTGTGCAAATGTGGTATAGCTACCACTCTCATATGTGCATCATCTGCCTTTAGAAGCCAGAATTTCTAATGGGTACACCAGCTGCCATGCACTTCCTCTATAATCCCTTCAGCATGGCCATAGTTGCCTTACTCAAAGAAAACTGATAGGCAGGCTGGGAAATTCTTGATACTCTTATTAAAATCTCCTTCATTTAGACATCTCTATTGTACTTGTAAGGTATGACAGCTGTGGAAGATCAGGGTTAGAGCTGTCTGGGAGACCTTACCTATCAACATTCAGGTTTTTCATAGAATCATAGAAGATTAGGGTTGGAAGGGATCTCAGGAGGCCATCTAATCCAACCCTCTCCTCAAAGCACGACCAACCCCAACTATACCATGTCAGCCAGGGTTTTGTCAAGCTGCACCTTAAAAACCTCTAAGGATGGAGATTCCACCACCTCCCTAGGTAACCCAATCCAGTGCTTCACCACCCTCCTAGTGAAAAACGTTTTCCTAATATCCAAGCTAGACCTCCCCCACTGCAACTTGAGACCATTGCTCCTAGTTCTACCATCAACTACCACTGAGAGTAGCCTAGTTCCATCCTCCCTGGATCATCCTTTCATGTAGTTAAAGACTGCAATCAAATCCCCCCTCATTTGTCTTTTCTGCAAGCTAAACAGGCCTAGTTCTCTCAGTCTCTCCTTATAAGTCATGTGCTCCAGCCCCCTAATAATTTTTGTGGCCCACCACCAGACTCTTTCCAATTTTTCCATGTCCTTTCTGTAGTGGGGGCCCCAAAACTGGACTTCAAATTAGGCCTCACTAGTGCTGAATAGAGGGCAAAAATCACTTCCCTTGATCTGCTGGCAATATTCCTTCTAATGCAGCCCCATATGCTATTAGCTTTTTTGGCAATAAAGGCGCACTGTTGACTCATATCCAGCTTCTTACCCACTGTTACCCCACATCCTTTTCTTCAGAACTGCTGCCTAGCCAGTCAGTCCCCACTCTGTAAAAGTTTATGGGATTCTTTCATCCTAAGTGCAGGACTGTGCACTTGTCCTTGTTGAACCTCATCAGATTTCTTTTGGCCCAATCCTCTAATTTGTCTAGGTCACTCTGTATCCTATCCCAGTCCTCCAGCATTTCTACCACTCCCCCAGTTTAGTGTCACCTGCAAACTTGCTGAAGTTTCAATCCACCTCATCCTCTAGATCATGAATGAATATGTTGAACAAAACTGGCCCCAGCATCGACCCCTGGGGCACTCCACTTGTTACCGGCTGCCAACTAGACATCGAGCCTTGAGCCCGATGACCTAGCCAGCTTTCTATCCATCTTATAGTCCATTCATTGAACCCATACTTCATTAACTTGCTGATAAGAATACTGTCAGAAACCATATCAAAAGCTTTGCTAAAGTCAAGGTATATCACGTTCACCACTTTCCCCACATCCACAGAGTCAGTCATCTCATCATAGAAGGTAATCAGGTTGATCAGACATGACTTACCCTTGGTGAATCCATGTGACTGTTCCTGATCACCTTCCTCTCTTCCAAATGCCTCAAAATGGATTCCTTGAGGACCTGCTCCATGATTTTTCTGGGGACTGAGATGAGGCTGACCCGTCTGTAGTTCCCTGGATCCTCCTTCTCCTCTTTTTTTTGAGGATGGCCACTATATTTGCCTTTTTCCAAAAGAAATAAAATGCTCACTTAAGAGTTGTTGGCAACTCCCAGCCTCTGACAAACAGTAATCCCTGCCTATCCCAGCCAAAAGCTATTAATGGACCTAACTTCCTTGAACTTAGTTATTTTTTTAACTGTGTTATAGTCTTGGCCTTCACAAAAGTAATGGATAGATTTGCAACCTTCGTGCCCGATTACCAAAATGGCTTGGTTTGTTCAGTTGAAAACAGACTTCAATCAAACAGACTGCCAATCTCAAGGATTCAAAAATCATGCATCAGACCATCCCCACAAAGGATGAGATTGGCTTTAAAATCATGTGATTATTTTTAAAATAATATATATTAGGTTCTTTTTTTATTTGTTTTCTGGTTTTTGAGCCTTTGGGGTCCACTCAGGTCACATCTTCAAACTTTTCTCTGCAACCATGAGAGCTAAAAACTTAGGTTTTAATTTAAATGAAGGTTGAGATTCTCACCTACTCCCATGGCTACAAGAACTGAGGCATTAAGAAAAACACCAAATATCATAGAATGCTCAATAAAATTGCAGGAGTTGGCAATACTGCTAAATATCTACAAATTTGCCCACTAGGACTTACATTAGTCTCTCTTTAACTTAATACTTATTTTTTCTCTTTGCAGCTTTATGATATTTGTGTAACAGATACTCTAAAAGATAATTCTTCATTTGCCTTCTAATTATTCAGAGTGACATTTCCATATCACATCCAGTGATTCAGATATTTTTTGTATTCTATATATCATTGTTTCACAGCCAAAAGCCCAAGTAAGTGCAATGAACCATTCTGCTTTGGATACAGGTATCCTCACAGTATAGCAGTGAAATTAGTTTAGCATTTATTAGCACTTCTCATTGACACATTTTAAGGTCTCATGTGCTATTTAATGGGAATGAAGTATGATTCAACATACATAAAAGGAAGTGGCTCTCATATCTAAATATCCTTCTTTTAGAGTGTGAACAGTCAATAGAAAATCTTGTTGAACTGAGCTTTTAATTCATATTTGATCATTTTAATAATGACATTAGAATAAACTGATTTCATTGGGACCACTATACCATTGTGAGGAAGGGTATCAAAATCTGGCTTTTTGTGTTTTTGGACAGGCTGGACTAATTGCAAGTGGTCTCAAACATTGGTAAAAGAAAATACTGAAGGGAAAAAGAAAATCTGGAAAGCACTTCAAAATACAATATTATTGTAAGCTTTCTTCTATTTCCTAAACCTGCCACTCAAAAATCTGCACTGCTCCTTTAGCGAAGGTCTTTCAGGAAGTGCTGGGTTCTATTGAGAAATGAATTACTTTAGCAGAGCTTACATTTTAGCAGATTTCCATAAAAATCATCTTCCATGAAAAATCATTCTTCAGCAATGGTTGAATGTCCTTCTTCACAAGCATTTGTTTCTGATAATCAGCTGGAAAATGTCTGTTCCGAGCTGGGAGGATGAGAAACCCGAATCAATATATTTTTATTTTTTCCTATGACTCTTTTGCCAATGTAAAAGTGGCTATGGCTCTTTTGCCAATTTAAAAGTAAAGATGTGGGTAGGGCGTTTTGTGTGTGGGTACGTGTGCACGCATGCATTGGAATCCGTGTGTTGCTAGAGCCCAGGCTCTTTTTATATAAAGCAAATGTCCTTGAGCTCAGTGCATTATTCTCCTTTTCCATCCATGTAAATGGTGCATAAAAGTTACCAACTAATCTGTGTCTCGACTCTGGCTTCCATGGAAGATGATGGCTGAACCCATACTAGCTGCAATAGGAGCAGGCTACTCCCCGTAACTTTTACAATTCTGATTAACGAGCAATATATATTAAACAAAGGATCTGCAACTCCTTTTGAAGCAGCCAAGGATGGGAGTTATCATACGGTTACTTATTTGTGACTGTTCTATTTGCTTTGCCATGGTTTTAATGGGTCCCAGGGCTTTCCTCTAATATATATTGATTACAATGATTTATTAACTAGATGTTTTAAGAATCTGAGAGAGAAGCTGAATTTTAAACCACTCACTTCTACCTCACTCCTTTTTATTGTGACACTGAGCTGGATTCTGCAAACCATACCTCACATGATTAAGTCCTCTCTCACACTGGGATAGATTGTTACAGTCCTTACCCAGACACACAGTAGGCTTCCCTTTGCTCCGTTACTCAGATTGTGACTCTGGCTGTAGGAGTTGGGGAGAACAGGGCTATTTGCTTGATATGCTCTCCTGTGAGAAAGTGGAGTGGGAAGCAGTAAAAAGATGGAAGTTCCTTAGCTCCACACTCCCCTCAACTAGAATAGCTGTCTAGGGACACTCATTTCCTTAGAGCAAAGAGGGAGCAGGAGAGGAAGTGGGACTCTCAACTGTCCCAAATCATTCTTGTGTCTGCTCCTGTGATAGTGAAGCTATGTGTTTCCCCCTTACTCGAGGCAAGTTGTAAAGTAACAGCCTTGCCCATAAGAGTGAAGTATTCACCCTCATGGTTTTTTTTATCATGTAGTAATTTCCTAATTAACACTCATTCCTCTTTGAAGGCTCACACTGGGAAATTCCTTTTGTATTGAAGTGCTTTTCTCTAAGGTAGCAAAATTATTGATTGCATTTCCAAAATGAAAGCTCATTTTATGTTCAAGTACATGACGTCTGAGGTGACAACAAGAACCAGCTTGCTGTCAGGTTCGATTTATATGGATCCCTCAAATAAGGAGGGACAAAGATTGCTTTGCATACAATTTTGTTTTACTTGCAATAATTTATACATCACCAATTACAATTTAAAAATCACCATTGATTCTTATTTAATACAACGACTTAACTACTTAAAACAATTACAATTACAAATATACAATTATACTTACAGAGCTAGCTTACACTATAGGGTTATACTTATGCTATTATACTTACACTGCACCAGTGAAGTTCATCAGCAGCAAAGCAGCCTTCTCATTCTGCTGGTACAATTCCCGGGTTTTACATCTGAGTGGAACACACTGTCACACTCAGGTTACACATCTGAGTGGAAAATACTATCACACTCAGGTTACACAGCCCCACACTCTATACTTAGGTTTGAGCGGCAAGCTGGGGAGAGACAGTAGGTAGATCACACCTATATGTAGAACTATTCTGTTGTTCTTCCAAAAATACGGGACATCTCCAGTTTACTTCCTGTTTGTGACTACCTTTTATATTTTTCTTCCACACAGCAATATGCCCACTTAGCCAATTATGAAGTTTTTAAGAGCGATGAGGTGATTGGGGGCTGTACCCGGACACAACCTTGATTGCCCAGTTATTTACCAGACAGAATTTTGGCCCCCTGCTTGGGCAGTCGTACCCTTTGTGGATAAACTCCAGTTGCTGTCTGCTGTTGACAAAGGATCACTTATTGCAATACATGTCTGAATACTATTTAAATGAAGTTTACTGAGTTTCGAGTAACAGGTTTACCAAAACCTACAGGCCACATACTGAATTTCAGCACTTGACACCTTCTCCCGGTGCTTATCACAGAGATTTTTGACAAGACAAGGCTGGATGTTGTTACAAAGCAGTTAACATTTTACATCCAGGCCCAATGAGTTTATATTTCTATTAATTTAAAATGGAGTTGGGTCACTTTAATTATAAAATGAAACAATGTTACAACAACAACGTCAAATAAAAAGAAATGCACAAAGCCATCCCTCTCCCCAGATCAATGGGAAATTTCTTATCTTTGGCACCTGATGGCAGTTAATCCTGAATTTACAATTAGCAGCGCTACTGTAACGCCACTCAGTTATACAATTCCAAGTTCCGTTCTCAGCAATGTCTTCTATTGGCATTTCTGCTCTGCCCAGATCATTTGAGCGCTCTGAGTTTCCTTAGGCACTTGTTCCAATGAACGTGAACTGAAGCAGCACCTGACTTAACCCGCGGCAGCCTCCTGTGGTCGCCACCAGTTAGAAAATACATCTAACACTTTCGGTTAGAGCCTGTCTTGAGAGGAGAAGTGAGAGACGTGCTAGCTGAGAAGATTCAGCTATCTGACAAGGGGGCAGCAGATGCCTCCTGTGACACTTCCCAGGGTCGCCAGGCAACCACCTGTCTTTAGTGTGAGGAAGCCTTGGCTGTGCCTGCCAGTGATCTGCTTCCCTATGACACTGGCTGTGGGGAACACAAGCACTCCCCTCTAGGCCTATGCAGGTCCTCCTGTCCCGCTGCCGCTTAGCAACAGGCCCACTCCAACCTCTGAGCCCTCCAGGCATCCCCCTGGAGGGCTCAATCCCTGTTCCTCTGGACGCTCACAGGATTCACAGATCTGCTATTCCCAAAGGAACAGCACACCACAGTTTACCAGGAGCACCACTCGGCTCACCTCACAGCACTTAGATTTGTTCACAGTGAAAACAAAGTATAAAAGTTGATTTAACAAAGAGGAGAGATTCCAGTAATAGCAAGTAGGTAAAAGCACTGGGAACAACTGGTTACATTTAAAACAAAATCAGAAGATGCCTTCTAGAGCCGACAGTTAGTTAACTGTCGCGTAAAGGTTAGCTCACCCAAAGTCTTCCAACATTGCACTGCCTCCTGTGATCCTCCAATCATAAGACAAATATGCTGCAGCTTGTTCCCCAGTTGACGGTTACTAGGTGTCTCTCTGCATTCTCCTGATACAGGGGACTAATTCTTTGATCTTAGTCATAAACAGGACACCCTCCTTCTGGGAATTCTGTCCTGTAGAGTTTGTGATTTCCTGTCGACTTTCTAATTTTGATGAGCTGATAGCTCCATATGCAAACAGACTTACACTGTAAGGCTCACAATGGTCAGTCAGGGAGAGATAAGCATCTCCTAACCCCTCCCTGAACAGAACATATCTTTAGAACATAGCTTTCAGTATAGATACGTAACTCCTTAAATATCATCTCACAGCATACACACATCTCAGAGTGATTAGGAGCAATGCATTATTGGTTGTTGGAAGAGACCTCACATGCCAGCCTTTGGTGCTCTATTACGCAGAGATCAGACCCAGGGGATCCCTATAAACCACTATGCACCATACCCCTTAGGCCTTCAGCTGGTTGGCATAAAGGGGTCTCTGGGCTACACCTCCCTATTCTGCTGCCTTCTCAAAACTTCCTGCTGTCCAGCACCTTCCTCATCAGGACTTCCTAAGGTCCTCTCTTTCTATTAATATTAGAAAGTGTGTGTTGGTGAGGGAGAAAAGGAGAGGGGTTAAGCAGAACACATAGCTGGCAGGCACAGTAAAAAATAGAGGGGAAGGTGTATAGGCATAGGTGTATAATGGAGAAGGAGCCTGGAGGAAGCACAGCAGGGAGACAGTGAAGACGGCGACATAGAAGGGAAATTTCCATCCCTCTTGCAATCCTACAAGAGGCTCACTGAGGACCTTACTTACCAGGTTTGGATACCTATTCCTATGCAACTTTTAAGGTCAACAGGAGTAGATATCAATTATGTGGACCTGAGGAGATCCATAGGAACGGAGGAAGGAATACCTCCCACAATCCCTTGCTCTCCCACAATGTTGTCATGAGAACTTTTACCTTTAGGCCACAGACACTTTGATTCAACCTTAACGTCACCATAACGAAGTCTGTGTCTGGGATATCATTTATTGATTCCTTGTCTTTGTAACAGAATCTCCCCTAACCTGGTATAGGACCTTGCTTTAGTTCCCCCACTCACATAAGCTGGTGGGTCAACTCATCAGGCAGCTGTGTCAAGGAAGCTTCTATATTTCAGTCCCTTTCCCCAAGAATGCATCATTCCCCGTGATTCATTTATTATACAAACACAGACACAGTTCAGCATCAAAAGAGGTATACTAGGTCCTGTTGCATGACTCCTCCTAAGACTTCTCCCTGCACAAGTATCTCCAGTCAAGTCATTCCCTTAGATGGTGTGGGAAGTCCCCTTCCAGGTCCCTTTCCTGACCCATCCTGTACAACACTCTCTGCAGCTCTCACCCTGAAATCAGCTGCTTATTGATCTTTAATATCATAAGTGGGAAGGTAGCTTATCACTCACAGCCGGGGAAAATCCACCTCCCTTAAAGATATCTTAGGCTATGTCTACACTGACAGCGGCAAAGTTGCACCATCAGATCAACTTTTCTGGATTGACTGAGTGGTCAGCGAAGACCCACTCAGTTGATCAGGAAGTCGACTCTGTTAAACCAGCCCCGCAAGTGGGGTAGCACTGTGTCAACAGGAACGCGGTTCCCGTCGGCACAGTGCAGTGGAGACAGCACATAGAAGAGAAGCACAGAAGTCAATGGGAGTTACGCAAGTTCTTTCGTACTTCGCGTAACTCCAGTCAACTGCTGCCGAATCACCAACGTAAGTGTAAACCAAGCCTAAGGTACTTATATAGCCACAGTCTTTAATGTGTTTATCCTCACAACACCTGTGATGTAGACAAGTGTTGTTATCCCCATTTTACAGAAAGGGAATGGAGTTACAGAGAGATTAAGTGACTTATTCCAGATCATACAAGAGGTCTGTAACAGAGCAGAGAATTAACCCTTAGCTTCCAAGTTCTAGGCTAGTGCCCTACCAATGGACCATCCTGTGACACTCTTTTTGCTTTTTCCACTTTCTGCAAGGGGAAAAAAATCTATATCATTCTTGACTACGGGACGAATTTGACTCATTTCCTGTAGCACAGAATTTTAAAAATAATCATTTTTGAAATTACATCCTAGTCAAAAGTCTATCCTCATGTCTATGCCCAGCTTCTTCTTGGAACATGCCAATATTTGGATTTCAGCTGTTTGAATAAGTAGAATAAGTTAAGCTAAGCAAAACGGCAGACAAGTGGCTATTGCATATGAGGAATGGTGGACAAAAATATGTTTACTGTTCTTTAATGTAGAATATGGAATGTTCCATGTGGTTTTCAAATGTAAGTTATTTTAAAGGACCTTTCAGACTATAATTTTAGTTGTATTAAAAACTGTACATTTGAAGATTAATAAATAGAACCTAGGAAATCTGATACTAAAGTTCATGAATAAAGTAAACCCTACAGGTTATTTATACACTAACAGCTTGTCTACACAGAAATATCCAGGAAAATTAATCCAAAATAACTGAACGCGCAAATTTGAAGTCAATTAGTTAAACCTCATTAAATCCCTGTCATCCAGAAGTAGAATGGCCTTAATTTGGTTTAGTTTAATTCACTTCTGATGTGAATTAAGATAAACCAAATTAAGGCCACTTTAATTCCAAATAACAGCATCCACTGGGTCTGAATAGTTATCTCATTACAAGAAGTAATTGTCACTGTTCACACATTCTCACCTTCTAATCAATGGTTGTGAATAGGCCTCATCTACTCTAATTGAATGGACTTTGCTAACACCTACACACCCCATTGTTGTTTCTCACCCTTGGATGTGTGTATATATATCCCCTATCTGATTTCTATTTCATGAATCTGATGAAGTGGGTTGCAGGCCATAAAAGCTTATGTCTGCAGAAATTTGTTAGTCTTCAAAGTGCTACAGGACTCTCATTATTTTGCTGTATACAGACTAACAAGGCTACCCCTCTGAAGCATCCACACAGGGATTTAATGTGATTTAACTATTTGACTTGAAATTTGCACCTTCAGTTATTTTGGATTAATTTTCCTGGATGTTTCCATGCAGACTAGCCCCAAAATATACTATCAAGAATATTACATGAGCAGCTCCCTTATTAACTTTATATACACCTTGGAGTCTTTTCCTCAGCATCTTTATCATCAGCAAGAACATTAAACCACACATTCCAAGAAGCCTTATTTCTATGATTGTTCTCTGCTAATAGCCTATTATACTTCTTAATTTCTTCTAGCAACCTTAGTTGTTAG